>JAWWEU010000005.1:3773250-3814817 GCA_035583155.1 Acropternis orthonyx | reverse complement strand
TCTGGAAATGTGGTTTTGACACTGCTGGTCAGGGCAGAAATCACACAAACCATCAGCAGCAAGTTTGAAGAGCAACAAATGAATACAGATGCCACTAATTGGGACGATTTTCAAAAAACAGAGGCCAGAAAATAAAGCAGCAGAAATAAAGTAACTTTTCAGCACTGAACTAATGTGGCAATTGGTGGCCAGGAAGCACAAGCCCAAGACCTGCTCCAAGGGTCCCCACATGAAGCTGGTTAGCTACAGAGAAGGCACAGCTATCAAAAAGCTAGAAGACAGCAGAAAAAGGCTTATGATTCTGCAGGAGACAGCAATCTCTTACTGGCCTGGGATAAAATGTAGTTTTTATTCAGGTAAAGCTCTCATTAAAATCTGGGAGAGTACTGAGTAAGTAAAAATAAGAACCTCAGGGGCCAGCCTTTCCCACCTTACTCTTGGATAGAACAAAATTTTTCCCAGGGAGCAGCTTCCCTGCTCTGCTCCATGATCTCCTGTGAGCTCAGAGGAAAGACAAAACAGTTCATGATGTTTAAATCAGGGCACAAGTTGATTTATTGCAGCAGAACAACACGGTGTGTAGGTTTGCTTCAGGATTCTTTCTTTCTTACACTCATCTCTTCACATCTCCTTTAGAGCACAGGAAACACACGCCACAATCTGAATATTTATGGCACGCTGTGGAAAAGCAGAAGCCCCTCTTGTGTGCCCATCTCATTACTGGAGTTTACAATTTGGGAAAGGCTTCCTGCCCAGGACCAACCCAAATGTGTTTCTGCTCCGCTGTTAACCCACACTAATACAGCAGAGGATTTCAAACCTTCCAGCAGCCTTTTCCAAACCACGTAAAAGAGTTCAGCTAGCCACTCTCCTTCATCTGAGGGGAAAGCTTGCCTTAGGCACAAACAAAGCTTCAAATTGATTTAATTTAAAATTTCAAACTTCTGTATGCTGCTCAGCTTCCGACTGCCATCTGCTTTTTCAGCTTGCCGTGACAGAGAGCACATTTTTTAGTATGTTTGTTCAAGCAGGTCCATCAGTACAATATTAATTTTCTGTATTTGGGAGTTCTGTATGCTTTTAAAAGACACTAGTTATAAATCTGATCAGAAATCACCAACTAAAATATCACAGCTCATTCAGCCAGCTTTAAAAACTGCATCTTCTCAGCCTGAAGCCCCAGACTCTCTTATCTCCTCAAACTGTCCCTCCTGTTTGGTTGTGCTGCACCAAACACAAAAGTCCCTCGTGATCTTAAATCAGGACCTTTTATATCAGCCAAAATACGAGCCTTCAACAAGCAGAACCCAAACGTGTTTTGCCTCCATCAGGTGAAGACACCCCTGTTCAGATATCCCAAGAGAACTGTGGCAGCAACAGGAGCAGAGCAGTGAAACAGCCTTTACAGCAGGAATCCAGTTTATCTCAAATCAGACTGCCTTGACATCCCATTCCTGGCATTCCTGGGCCTTTGCCCCCACTCCTTTCTTTTTTTATTTTAAAGCTTTCTGTATAAAATTGATTTTGCAAAGAACAAAGGGTGTGACTTGGGACCTCTCCACTAAGTTAATCTACTTTTCCAAACTGCTTCACTGATGTGTTGCTTTGTGCCAAGGCAAGAATGAGGAGAGCTCTTCTTCCACTTGCAAATGCACTAAAATTAAGTTCTTCACTAGGCTTTGTGCTTAAAATATGGATCTTTTGCATCCTTCCAGAACACCCTCCTTCCAACAAACACGCTCCTAGAGACAGGCATATGTTACAAACATTCCAATAAAATGAACTTTGGAGGAAACTGCAGCTTGTGCCTGTCCCTGCTGAGGAGCCAGAAACACGCCAAGTCATGGCTAAAATGGGAAAACTCCATTAATAGACGGGATGTGAAGCAGCCCGGCCGGGATCAACTCGTGGGTGCAGCCCTGAGTTCACCCCACGCCACGCCAAGCCCTCCTCTCTGTCCAAACCCCATCACTGCCTTGTAGGCTGGACCTAAGTCCCAGTTTGCTTTGCATAAGGACCTACCCAGCAATTAATAACTCTTTGAGATGACAAATAAAACTGGGCCTGTGGCCACACTGGTCACGTAAGAGACCAGCGCTCTTTCCAGGTCTCTTACGACTGTATTTTCCACCCAAACTCTCCTTATACCCTCTGGCAGTCGGACACCACTGGGGGATTCGCTGCCCTATCCCCCTCTGACCAATTTTATTTCTATTCAGCAGTGAACTAACAACCCCAGCTCCACACTGTGCTTCAAGGTCTCCCTGAGAGGCAACACATAAATTTAAATTCTGTAATTATTTGAAAGCGGAGTCTCTTCCAACCTGAGTGAGATCTGATAGCATCTCTGCCTTATAAATAATGTAATGTGCTGGCAGGGTTTGCTTCTCTGTACAAGGCACAGAAGGCCCAGCTGGAGCACAAACAAGCACACAAGGAAAACACAGTTGACAAAAACTGTACTGGGAGACCCAAAAAGATGTTCTACAGAGATCTCAGCATAGATGGACAACACGGCTGTCTTCTGATTTAGGGCAACATCTGATGGGTGAAAACTGAAACTGCCTGGGAAAGATGAGAAAGCAGAGCCGAGCCACGGTAGAGATGCGAGTGTTGCAAATACCCCAAATATTTCAGTCAAATCTCTTTTGTAGTTCTACCTTCAAAGTCACAGATAGTAAAATTATAACGTGCTGTTGTCAAGATCCTCAAAACAAACACTCAAGGGCAAAAAAAAAAAGATAACAATTAAAAATTCAGAGGCGTCTCACCAAGTCCCCCCCTTCCCCAGCAGCTCTGCCCTTGGCAGATGTGGCACAGATGTGGTGAGCTGTGTCAGGCGGTGACACTGCCTGGGGCAGTTGTGTTGGAGAGAGCCCAGTGCTCCCTGGATTTTTCCAGATGGTTTTAGGGCACCAGAACTGGCTTTTTCACTTGAGGGTTAGTAAAAGAAGTGAGACACTCACAGAGCTCACAGACAGCCCCTGTCTTTTTGCTAACCGCCTGTATTCTTGGAGATAAAAGGCTGAAGGGAAGGATCCCTTTTACTGTAAATAAACCACAAAATACTGGACCATCTGGAGCTTTCCCTTGTTTCTTGCTGCCTCTGCAATTTTTAAGGAGACTTTGTTTCCAAATGATGACACAGTTTGGGGATTTAAACCATAATCTTTCAAACACATATTTAAAAGGTATTAGCTAATTATTTAGGCTGTAACCACTGCAAAACCAGCAAATAAATGGAAATTCTTTGAACCGGTGGATTTGAAGTTGGTTTTTGAAGTGAGTTATAGGTGACACCACTTAATTGACTTCTGTGGAGATGGACTGTTAATGAAAAGGGGGAAAGGTGCCTGGTCTTTGTGCAGGTTAAAAATCGATGGAGAGCCAGTCCCGGAGAGTTCAGCCGGGAGGCGACAGCCTGAAGGGGGCAAGAGCAGCCCAATTCCCCCCACCCCGGGCAGGAGCTGCTCTGCAGCTTATAAACCACTTACAACACATTTCAACTCTTCCATGGGCTGCCTGAATAGGAACACATTTTTCCCAGAGAAACTATGACTTATCACAAATTTAATGCTTATGTACTACAAAAATTCTTCACTTCCTTCTGTGCCTGCAGCTTTATTCGCTTTGCTTGTGTGCTGTGGGACTGTCAGCCATGCCTGCTCCTTTTCTCACTAGCAGAGCCAGTTTTTCCCTGATGCGTCTCTCCCAAACACCCGTTTCACAAAAGAGAATCTAAAGATGAGTATTATTAACTCAAACTTCATCACAGGATACCCCAATCAGCGTCACATCAGTTATATCCAAGCCTATCCCTGAGCACACCTTCCTCAGCTGTGAGTCCTGCGTGAGGTGCCACGAGCCAGTGGGTTTAGCTCTGTTTTGCCTCATTCCTGCAAAATATGTGGGTGACTCATTTTCCAAGTGTCCAGCACTCACATCTGAACCAGACAGCCTTGGGCAGGCCTGTTACGGTGATGTTTCTGTGATCACTGGGGTTCAGGGGGCCCTAAGTGAGGCAGGGTAAGAAATCCACCTTCCAGAAGATGTTCAGATTGACGAGGGATAAAAACCTGATAGGCGGCCGTTTGTTACTATTAATGTTTAATTAAGAGCAGATGTTATTAGTTTTGCGTCAGAAAAGCCACATGCCTTCTATGCATGGGTGGAAATTCTGAGTTTGTTGATAAATAAATGACTGCAGCAGAGAGTTTCTGACAGGGAATGCTGGCTGGGAATCACGCTGTTCCTAAGGACTGAAGAAAACAACATGGGTCTGATTGTCCTTCCTTCCTTGTCATCCCCTAATGTTCATGCTGGGATACACAGAAAGACTGGTGGATATGGTCTGGGGTTTTTATATAAATCTCTAACCAATTATACATTGAAAAATACAACACTCCCCCCTTTTTCTTTCCTAGAAAGTCATCGGACTTTGCAGCATTTACCTGGGTCTCCGGACTGCTCATAAATATAAAAAATTCTAGCCCAAATCTTACTTCCTTTTTTATTATTCCTTTTTTTTTTTTTTTTTAAATAACATTAACCTGCTCCATCCAAGTCCTTATTTTCAGCATTCCATTTCTTTCGGGCAAACAGACACTGGGATGAACTCTGTATCTAAGCCATGTACTTCAGAAAGAAGACATCACGCATCCAGCAAACCCATCATGTGCCTATTGTGTGTTGGAAGAGGGTTAGAACTGGGTAAAGCTCATGTGAGAGGGATGAAAATATTCCTGAATGCATATAAAGGACTTGCAAAAAGCCATAAACCCAGTGATATTGTGGGCCCCTACAACAAAATGACATGGCTGGAAAATGATCTCAAGAAACAATTTTCATGCCAGTGTAAGTCTTATTAATGACGAAGAGTTTGCCATTAAAGAGGGCAAAGAGACGGGAATGTGTTGGCATTACATTTTAGTAACCAGGGACCCACTGGAACTGGAACTTCAAAATAGGATTTCTTAAAAGCTTTTTCTTCCCGAAATTCCCTTTGCAGAAGCCTGCTTATTCTTTCATAATCACTTCAAAGCAATCCCCAGCCTTGCAATAAAGTAAATTCAAAGCAATTAGAGGGTAGATCTACACAGCAAGACCAAACAGTGCTTATAGAGGGTTTCTGTAAAGTGGTTCTGCATACATTTTCCTTGGAATGACATTATTTGTATAAAGAAGGAGGGGGATATTTTATGAAGGAAAGAAAATACGAAATAAATTTATGATAGCAAATGGAAACGCCGCATCTCTGGAGTGTGCTATTATATTGCAGTTTGCAAGCACAACCAATATCGCATCGCCCTGCCACGTTCGTGCGTTCCAGTGAACAATAACAGAGAGGGGAAAACAGAGAGGAGAGGCGTCTCCGCAGCGTGCTACAATAAAAGCCACCACGCACTACAATAACAAGCTACATATGTTCAGGAATAAACAGACCAAGTTTGCATTTTCCTGCCCCAGTTCCCAGAGGCCCTGCTTTGCTGCTCTGCCAATCGACGCTTGCACGAAGGCAACCCTGTGAAATGCAAAGCTGCAAGAGGAGCCGAGTGTGCTGAGCTGAGATGGGGGTATTTCATTGTGATGCAAATAAATGTAACAATTAAGAATATAATTTTGGAAGATGTCAGTGGCGTAATTACTCATATGGCTTCCTGCCAATTAAGCAGTAGGTGAATTAGCCCATTTAATTGGGTTTGGAATTTCAAGCGCAAGGTGTTTTATGCTTTGTGTTCCGTCAACATTTTGCTGAACTATGTGTTAATAATTCTGATTGCACTCGAAATAACATCTGGGTAAGTTTGGTCTGGAGTACAAGAACCACTGCTTGAAAGGTGGCATACACCTGTGATCCCAGTTGTGCAAGCAGATTGACTCCAACAAAAGCTCCATTCAAGGAAGATGGAAGCCTTGATTGCTTGTAAGTCCATTAAACACTCTGAATGACCATGAAGATGAAACAAGGAAGCGCTTTAGGACTCTGAAGTTCAAGGTCTTTGAACAGAAATGGCAATAATAATAGAACAACACAAAGTGATTATTGCCAGTATAAAAAGACAAGGTATAACATCAGCTGAAGAGGAAAAAGGAAAAAAAAAAGTGTCATATCTCTTGTTGGGAGACTGCTGTGATTCAGCTAATCTGCTCTATTAGTGGATGAACACAATACACAATAGTCTGCAGTCAGATGTGAAAACACAGGCACTCACGGGTTAGTGGAGAAGTACTTCACAGATACCCTAAGGAAGCACAAAACAGACACACCGGCATTAGGACTGAAGATTACACTGTTAATGACAACGACAGCAAACAAATGAACCCTCCTTCACGGGAAAAGATTACCTGGAGAACTAAAACCCCCCATTTCAAAAGGGGCTCAAATCAATACAGCAGCCAGTGTCTATTAACCATGAGAAATGACAGGGAGTGCCAGGCCCACAGGAGATGTTCTTTTCATGCCAGGAACTGGTTCTTTTCATTTAACTTTCACATTGTCATTACCTAAAACCAAGAGGGTCCTTGGGTGTGCTTGGCATCTCTGATTGAAATTCAGTCACTGTTTGCTCAGCCTTGATTGAATCACTTCACCTGCAGACTTAGTTTTTCAGAATTCCAGGAATAAATACCAGTCTCTGAGTTGGGAAACCTCTGTGTGAGAGATCATCCAGCATCACTCCATGCTGAAACAAAGCAGTGGCAAGGAGGAGCAATACTCAATGTCTTGATGTGTACAGCAAGACTGGAATCCCAGGGATGCTTCCAGGGGAATTACAGCACTGGAGCTGGATCACTCTGCCCATTCTATACTTGCCAGGATTCCCTGTACTTCCTAATAGCAAAGATAAATTAGATGTATAGATCTTTCCAGTTCATGGGCAATACTCTGCACAAGCAGATACGCCTGTGGAACTGAAGGGAAGTCAGAGGTTGGACTGTGCTGCCCTGCACTGCACAGCCCAGGAACAGCCTGCAGGAGTTACACCTGCAAAAGTCTGAGCTCTGGATTGCAGCCTTGGACTCCTCTATTTCTGTATTTAACACCTTAATGGAACAAGTTGTTACATGCCTCAACGCCTCATTCTTCCCATTTCGAGTATCAGAATAAATCAGTGATTCATATTTCAAAAGCATTTTGAGATCTTTGCATGTAGCCTGCTCTGTAGCATTATTATTATTTATAATTAACAGCGGGGTTACTCCACTATTAATAACATTTAGCAGCAGTGCTTTTCATCTTCAAACCACTTTCTGAGCACTAATTAACTTCAGACTTCTGTTATTCAGAGTATCTTACTTGTTCTTGTTCTGCTTCCCTCCCTTCCCTGCATTACAGGGGTAAGAGGGAAAACCACATGAGCTTTAAGGAACTTGATCCTTAATATTTAACTTCAAAGGGTCACTTTATGAACTTCCATGGCAAGAATTCGCTCCATGTTGACAAGTTTTCTCCAAGGTGTCTTTGCAAGACACTGGAATGGACCCACACTGCCCCTTTCAAAGGGGACTGTGCAGACTAAGTGGGGTGGAAACAGCTTTTCCATGAGGTTCTCACCAGTCTGAGCACTGCCCCTTTCCCCTTGCTGTGATATGGAATTACCAGAGACTGCCGAGAGGTGCTTGGGACCCCTCAAATCGTCTCAGCGCTTAGTGCAGTGGGAACAGAGAGGAAAAATGCATTTTCTTCACTCTGCACTTTATCTCATCTCACACTTCATTCCAGCAGAAACATCTCAGGGCAGCTGATCCCAATTTTTCCTTCACTGGCCTTTTCTCAGGTACAAAACATGGCACATAGTCCGTTTTTAGTGAAAGACTTCTTACCCAGTGATGTATTTTATATCTTGGCATCTGCAAGATAAGGCAACACATGATATCCCTCTCTTCTTCACAACAAGCTGGTCAGCAGTGAGCAACAGGATGAATTTTAGCTCCTCTCCTGCCAGGTGGACCAGACCATGCCACCCAAGTGACCTGCCCTGGATGTAATCACCACTGCATCAGGGTGGGCTTTAGTAGCACGGTGTGCTTGTGTGTAATTGTCCTCCTGTCTGCTCATGAACATAAATGTGATCATGGTGATGCACTATTTTGTTGACTATATTGTTCTGAGCTTCACAGTCTTTAAATTAATGTTTTTTACTGTATTGAATGTACTTAGCCTCCTGCGTTTTAACAACAGTCTTTCCTTCTACCATGAAGAAGCCTGCCATTAATGGAAAATGGTTTAGCTATTCCATGGGACTTCTAGACAGCTGGTGTTTCAACAGCTTGGCTTAGCCAGGGCTGTTCCTCACTTCCCACCATCAATAACATGCACTTACAGTGAAGGGAACCAGTCACAGTGGTGTCCCTTTTGGTAGCTGCTCTGTCTTGGACCATGACATTGGCTCCCAGTGTCCTCAGAGCAAAGGTTGCTCTTAACTTTGGAAGAGAAACTGAGAAGAAAGGAGCTGTGGGGGGAAATGAATATATAGGAATGCAGTGGAAGGGGGAAAAAAACAACAATAACTCTGCTGTTCTGTGTCTCCTTATGAAAAAGAGCCTGTTACAACACTGGCTGCACAGGCACCCCACGAGCCTTGCTGCTCTAAAGAACAAATGAACAACATCAAAGAAATGTGGATCCTTACCAAAACACTTTGTCTGGCTGTCCTTTGACTCATGCACTGTGGGGTTTGGACCACTTATTTATTGAAGGGACGCTGTTTCATTTTCATTCTCTTGCCAAATTGGTCAGCAGCAAACATAAATCAATACAAACTCTATTTATCAGGTCCAACTTTGCAAACTGTGTTCTACCAAGAGCCAGAACTGGACTCAACCACCAGAAGCAACTAGAACTTCACCTACAGATGTACCTGTGTGCTCTGGCGTGGACACGGTGCCTCTCCTGCTCAGCTTCATCACGAAATGGGGATTTGCATTAGCAAGTCTGCATGTATGTGTAAAGGGAATGCATTAGCCCGCAATGAAGTATGGCTGCAGTTCATGGAATTTTATCTCATCCATCATATTAAAAGCACAGTTATTTATTCCAGGGCTTCCTTTTTTTTTTTTTTAATGCAAAATCTATAACAGCAAAAAACCCCAATCAGTGAAACCATCCACACTTTTACATGATCATAAGAAGACGTTACAAGGGGTAGACTAGTTATGCCTTCTTGGCATATATTTGGCCCTGGAGGTAAGGATAACATAAATTCTTCATTGTGCTCCAATTTAACATCCAAAGATTAGCATATTTCACCCCTTTTATAAATTACAGAGTTCCCAACACACTCTGCATTTAAAATCCAAAAGTGGAATGTATAAATTGTTGATTTTAAACAAGAACAGGCTGTTTGCAAGCTGACAGGGGTGTCTCACCCAGTGCACTGGATTAATGTCCAGTGGAATGAATGTTCATTTTGGACCAGATGACCCACTGTGGTCCCTTTCAATCCTACCCACTCCATGATTCTGTGAAACAAATCACGTAACCAGCTGCTGGAGTAACAGCCAAGCAGCCCAGACTACTGCACCATATAATTCAATTGATTGCCCTGAGAAACAATAATATAGTTATAATACTTCTACTGCCTTGATCCCCAGGGGAGCAAATTTACTCCGGTCTCCCTAACTGGTTGATAACATATTTAAATGCCAGTCAGTCACTAATCCGTTGCTGCTCCATCCTCTGAGAGCTGCTTTATTGAACACTGTAATTGCCTGGATGTTGTTTTTCATTTCTGTAGCTGTTGCTGTTAATTAAATATTTCATAGAAAGCTCTCTCTGACATTTCTTACTGCATTCTTGAATATCTGATAAGATATACAGGCTGAATATCTGTACCTGCTGCTCTCTGCTGATACTCTTGTCCTAGATTCAAACCCCCAAAACACTAAAGAAATGACATACTTTTAGTGAAATTAGGACTCACACTGTTAAAGGGCTGAGGGGAGCTGAATGAAACAGAGGCATATGCCGTGTCTGTTGGATCACAGATGTCAGCTAAAGCAGGATGTACATCTGGACTGCAAGATTTACCTTCCTCTCCCTATACACATGCAGGGGCTGTGGGCACTGCACTAGTGGCAGAACTGATTTCCTGGAGTCAAACCTCAGCAGCAAATGTCAGTCTGGGCATTCTTGAAACAAAGAATCTTGCAGGCAGGTAAGGGTCAGAATGAGTTGACTTTATGTATGCCATGATACAAGAGAAAGGCAGCATGGAGAAGCATTCTGGCAGCTCCTGGAGATGGCAGGTGGGTTCCCTCTTAGCACTGTCTTTAAAGGAAGGGAGAGATCCAGATGTGGAACATGCAGTGGCCCCGTGGCACAGGAGTACCAACAGGTTAAGGCTGAGTTGGGCACCTCAAAACATCCAGAACTTCTCTAACACTTGAGACACAATGCTGTTGTTTTCACACTGTACTCTAATGACTACTGCCTCCCAAATTAACAGGACTGTTAATGAAGAGAAGCTACTGCTAATGCTCTGAATTAACCTGTCCAATGGGGTCTGACACACGAGTCTGGAGCGGTAACAAAGCTTTTGCTTGGCAAGGGTTTGGCAGTTGAGGGGGCACAGGAGTGGGTTCTGTGAGAAGCTGCCACAAGTTTCCCTCATGGCTGATGGAGCTGACCCCAGCAGCTCCAAGAGTGGCCTGTCACTGGCCATGGCTGAGCCCACCAGTGATGGTGGTGGTGCCTCTGGGACAACCTATTTAAGAAGGGTTATTGTGCAGGAGCAACTGCAGGCAGAGAAGAGGAATGAGAACATCTGAGAGGAACAGCCCTGCAGACCCCAAAGTCAGTGCAGAAGGAAGGGGAGGACGTGCTCCAGCCACTGGAGCACAGATTCCCCTGCAGCCCATGAAGATGACCATGGTGAGGCAGGATGTGACCCTGCAGCCTATGGAGATCCATGATGTAGGTCCATGGGGGAGCAGAGATCCATCTCTAGCCTGTGAAGATCCATGGGGCACCAGATCCACCTGCAGTCCATGAAGAACCCCATCCTGGAGCAGGGAGATGCCCCAAGGGGCCTGTGACCCGCTGGGGAGCCAACACTGGAGCAGGCTCCTGGCAGGATGCATGGAGAGACAAGCCCATCCTGATAGGACCTGAGACCCTGTTGAGGACCCACACCAGAGCAGCCTGAAGGAATTCATTCCTGCAGGAATGCACCCTGTGGAAGGACCCACGCTGGAGCTGTTCAGAAGGAACTGCAGCCCAGGGGAAGGACCCACGCTGGAGAAGTTTGTGGAGGACTGTCTGTAGTGGGTGGGACCCCAAGCTGGAGCAGAGGAGGAGTGTGAGGAGTCTTCCCCGCCAGGAGGAAGGACATAACATCCATGCCATGGAACTACAGGCATCTACAGTGTGCATCCACAGGAAGGGTGTGTGTGCACAAATACACCTACTATCTTAAAGATCTAGTTAAGCATTTAACTAACACAATTTTAAACTGCAATTCAGATGTTCTAAATGTTTAAATAATCAGGATGAAACTCCTGCACTACTGAAGTATTTGACAAAGCCTCCATTAAGTTCAGGGGAATGCAACATTTCATTGGCTTTTCTGTTCTTAATTGCTTTAATGCCACCAGTATCATTAGTGATCCATCACATCTAGAAACTAAGACACTGCATGGACAATCTAAGGAGCAGTCCCTCAGGAGCTGTTTGTCACCAGCTCTTGTATGTCCTCGCAGGAAATGGAAGAAACTGGTGTATGTCAAAATTCCCAGAGTTAAGGATGCTGGCATGCCAACAGCTCCATGCAGCCAATACAAATGGTGGTATATTGTAGAAAACTCATGTAAGAAAGTTCTTTCTGGGACATTATTTTGGAAAACTCTGTATGTAAGTCCTTCATTTACACATTTACACCATGTGCTTTCTGCTGTGTAATTCTACAGTGTGGCTGGAGACGCCTGCAAATGAAATCACCCTTATGAAATAAAGCAGCATTGCATGGCCTGAAGAGCTCTGGTTTCACCTGCCCCAAGCAGCCAGGTACCCTCTCCCTTGGAGAGACCACAGTACAAACATTCAGTTGACTCCCTTAAAGTCTTCCTTAACTTGTAAGGAAAAACCCATTCCTGAAAATAGACAGGGAAAATCCCCATGGGAAACAGCTTGTTTCCCTAAGAGGATCCATGGGGACAGAGCAACAATTAGAGATCTGGCTTCCTTCCACATATGGGAAACGAGCAGAGGAAGGGAATATGGCTGGGAAGCACTTTCTGTGCTCCATGTGAGCTTTGCCTGGAATCAGGAGTGCCTTTAGGAGGGAGTGCTACTGTAGATGAGGAGAGGGTGCCAGGAAAGGGAAGGCAGAGCACGTGCTGCTGGTTTCACAGTGGCACCCGGCATCCCTACAGCTCTCCGGGGAGACGAGCCGCGCACGACTGCACACACTCCATGGCCTGGATCGGGTTTATTTGTCACTCTGTAGGTCAGCAGTCAGCTCCTGCTGGTAGCCCCTGATTTCTGCCTAGTTAAGGAAGAATTCAGCAATGCATTCTTTCAAAAAAGAAATGTTTTCCCTTCCTCCACTGCGGGTGACAACCCCAGGTGTCTCCCAACGCTGGCAGCAGATGACTTGGAGACTTTTCAACAGAGAGAAATCCTTCTGGAGAGACCCTTTAGAGCTTTCCTCTCTGAGTTTAACCTGCCATGTTCCTAATATGATTAAGACTCTCAGTTCCCTGCCAGAGTGACAGCATGAGACAAGTGGGATTTGGCAATGATGGTGGAGGATGCAGGGTGGCGAAATCAGGGAGCGTTGGACCACAGTATCAGGGTCCTTTGCATCCAAAGGAGCAGCATTTACATTTCCCAGTGACCACTGCACGAGCATCTGACAGCTACAAACTGCCAGATAACAACAGATTTGTTACAGACCTCTGGGCCAAGAATTAAGGGGAGATATATTCTGTTCTTTCTATTTAAAAAGTAAGTGAACACACAAGCAAGCAAGCAGAAAATTAAGTGGAAAGAACACATGCACTCATGTATCAAGAAAGAAGGTATTTACAAGTTCACACAAGCAATATACGAAGATTCTTAAACTACAGATTTCTTTTTGTAAAATAAAAAAACTTAAGACAAATAATTTAACCATATTTTGAGGTTGGCAAAGTATTCTCACGCCTCATGAAAGCTTTCTGGGCTGGATCTGCAAGCCTAAATTACATGGTGATTTTAAAGCCAGATTAATTATTTCAAGCAATCTTCCCCCCACCCCCAAAATATGAAATGCAGCCAGAGATGGACCAGAATATTCACAAATTTGTATCAAACATAGGAAACTGTTTCAACCCACCAAACAGCTCATGATCTAAAAAAAAGCAAAAGTTCTTAGTTTAATATTTCAACTTTTTAAACGTGAAATGAATTTCCAAGGTTCCTTGAAGTAAACACTAAAAATCCTTCCTCCAGCACTTCCATTTTGGTAAAAAACAAGAAAATGTTTCCTTTAGGATTAAATACAAATAAATAGCAGAACAAAGCTTCCGAAGCCCTAGATTGGGGTATTGACCCTGGGTGAGCAAATTCGTCACCCACCAGGTTAAAAGTGGATTCTTTCCCGAGTTTTCCAACAGCTGGAACACTTCAGGAAGGTGACAGAGAGACAGTGCCCTCCATGCTCTAATTCTCCTGTCCCAACCAGCCACCCAGACACAGGTCCCCAGGAGCCACCGAGTGCCACGTGTTAATACATTAACCTCAGTGGCTCAAGTGGCCAGTTCTCCACAAATACTCAAATCTGGTAATTATCATCGTAACGACTCTGTATTGTGCTTGGTTTGTGCTTTAATCTCCGTAATTAAAGTGTCTAGCTGCCACAGCAACAGACGCTATAGAAGCATGTCTGCTGTATAATCATAATATTAATTAAAACCATGAAGTAGCTACACAGTAAGGAAATGACTAGACCGTATGGGGGACTTGGTGGCTTTAAAATATAATTTAGAGAGCCTTTCACTCTGGTGTGTCTCAGCCAAGGAGCTGATGCTTTTTGGGTACCACCTGTGAGGACATCCTGTCCGGATGCCCACAGTTTGGAGGGGCTCATTCCAGCTCCCCGTGGATAACTGTCTGCATCCCCAAATAATCAGTAGACTGGCCCCTTGTGGACACTTTCAGCAAAGGAACTAAAACCCAAACAATACCAAAAATTAATAAATCCTCTCACCCTGAGCTGTTTAAGAGAGTAAGGCATTTCTGTTGCCCGTGCTAAATGTCATCTGCCAAGGAGAGGGTGATGCCAGCAGGGACACAGCACCTTCCTCAAAGATCCTACAGAGCTGCAATTAGCCTGATTATTTCCAAAGCAAAAAAGGAGCATATTCCCCTAACTCCAAGATGTTTTGCTCACCCCAGCTCTCTACCACACAGCAGCAGCCCCTATTTTTTTCAGGACCTCCAGGTCTGTAGCTCCTGGCACCCTGAAGGATGGAGGGGGGCTCTCTGTCCTACCAGAAGTGCCAGAATAAGGGGTGAATGTAAGGGAGTGTGCACACAAATTTGGGCTGTGATCCCAAAGATGTCTCTTCCTTCACTCATTTTTGGGTGTGAAATAACCCAAATCCATTACAAGACAGATCATGGATGAGACCCCCTCCAAAAGAACCCCTCTCAACTGCACATGGATGATGGGGATGGGAATCAGATGCAGAGGAGGGAAAGGAAGATGAAAATCCAGTTTTACTAACTCATAGATTCTGCATTTGGTGGGATAATGCAGGACTTGGAAAAAGTTTATAAGAAAAAGGGGCTTCTCTCTTAAACTAATTTTTCAGCTTGGAGATCTCCGTGGTATCACAGCTATGAGGAGCCTTGCTGCTTGCAGGGAAGAAGGGCCTGTGAATAATTCATTTTTCCCTATTTGTGCAGGATATCTGGGACCTTGAGGCTGATTTGAACCTGTTTGAATATATTTAATAAAGCAGCCGGTGCTTTACCTATAAAGCAATATCACATCTTGGTATATTAATTCGTGGCCTGATCTGATCTGATGTGCAATGCCATCTCTAACCTGGTGGTTTGTCTCACTCAATTTTGCAAGATTTACTGCGACGTTTCAGCTTGAACATATGTAACCTATATAATGGTCATCTCTCTGATACGAGCTGCAGTTTGTAACACAGCTGGGCACTTGTGTTGACTTTGCTTTTCCACAGGCCTCAGAAATAAAGGTAAATGACACTGAATCCTTGTACAGCTTGAAAAGCACCAGGTGAGTACAAAGGAAGTGTGGGAGTGAGAATGGTTTTTATCAAATTTACAGCTAGGCAGAGTGAGATGGAGTTTAGTGTTGAGCTTATCACGAAAATAAAGCTGATACTGCCCCAAGATGGGCAGCTTCATTTCTGTCAGATGCCTACACCACTGGAAGAAAGGCAGTGTAACTGGGGGTCTGTTGTCTAATGCTGGAAAACCACAGGCAGATTGTATCCAAGTCCTAGGAATTAGGGAGGCATCTATGGCACTATGGTAAAGTACATTCCTGGAAATATCTCAGACCCTGGGAAGGAGAAATGAGGTCCTGCTGGGACAGATGAGGAGCTTGCACTTGTCACTTGCTCATGCCAAAGAGTAACGATGTCCCTTTTGAATCAAATCACCTCAGGAGGAATTCCAGCAAGAAATACGATCTCATGAGGAACCCAAAGTGCCCTTAACACACCCTATTAATTTTCAAGCCCTGTTTCTATGGCAAAGAAGTAACAGAACTCAAGACACCACCCTACTGCCCTTCTGCCAGCCAGCAGGTAAAGTAAGTATTTTCTGTCGGCTCTTTTCTCACCACAGCCCCCTGGGTTTTAGCGCTGCTGCTTCTGCTGGCTGACCCCAAAACTCAGTCCCAGATCATCAGTGCTGTAATTCTTTAATCCGGTGCATCAATCCCTTGGAAATTCCCCCTTAACACACCATGTTTCTGCTAGTGCTGGGCCATGCACTTGTAAGTCTTGGGAAGGGGCCTACAGCTATTTCAGCTCCTAATTAACAAGGTGGCAATGGAAGGGGTCAGCACCTCATCTTACAAGTGTAGGAGGGTTCAGGATCACCCATGGCCCTTCCTGGGGATGAGCAATGCTCCATAGCTCAACAGCGTGAGAAGCAGAGCAGCAGGAGGGCTGGCACACATCCTGATCAAGACAAACTCCAGAAATAGTATTTGTTCACAAGGAGGAACCAAAATAGATCCCCAGTTGGATCCAGACCTGCCTACGACAGCTCAATCAAAACCAAAGCAATTTTAACTGAAACTTCCAGCTATTTTCACCGTTTTTCCCTCCCCACATAGTTGTTTTCCACATTTTTCACTCTGCCATACATGGGCACAAAAAAGCAACACCAGGCACTCCCCTTTCTCTTCCCTGTCCTTTGACCTTTCCTCTGGATCCACTGGCTTCTCTTCTCAGCAACCCTTTTCCAGCCAAGGAGAATGTAAGCAGCACACAGCACTTGCTAAAAGTGGTTTTACTTTGTCAGCAGATGAAAAAATAACTTTTTCTGAAGGTTTCTTGGAGTAGTTTGTTACCCTTCGAGTGTCCTGGGCTTCTCACGGAAAGCAGAAGACCTAACTGACCAACAGGGAGAAGAGACAAGGTCTCCTGGTAGCAGCTGAAAAGATGGAAGGTCCTAAGGAAAACTGAATTTGACACTGAAAACTGTGGACAAGGTGGACGTGGCTGAGAAAAACCAGCACGACATCTGCAACCTGGAAGGGAGTAGACACTTGGTCCTGAAAAGAAAGAATTTGGGGAAAGAGAGTAATAATTAGGGTTGCCGTCACTTTCCAGAAGCCAGAAAAAGGCACAAAGACTGCACTGGGCACTGGCCATCACAGATGCACCTGTTACACTGGATCACCTCTAGACTCGTTTTCCAGCTGGATTCAGGCTGGTGACTACTCAGAGAAGCTACCTGGGAAACACAAGCCCTGCCCAAACCTTTCAGCAAGACCTCACATTGCACAGCAGCAAATCCTCCTCACAGCTCAGGCAAAGGCTGTCCCTCCCCTGGGACAGATGTGGGCATGGAGAGGTTTCTATCAGTAGGTTGCTCAAAGTTTGGGTGCAGATTTTAGAAGAACAAGCTACTCCATGAAAATAACTGCACTGGCACAGGGGAACGTGCAGTTAATGGCACGAAGCACAGCTGGAGGAGAAATTAAAGACACCACTGTGACTGAGCTATTGCTGCTCTCTTTGCCATTCAAGTTTCAGCCGCAGCTTTTCCAACAAACCGTCTCCCATCTCTGGTGTTCCTTTACTACCTTTCCCATGCCTTTTCCCTGGAAATCCTTGCAGGCCTGAGTGCACAGGACAGGTGTCAGCATCCCCACCGTGGGGCTGCAGTCACGTGTGCTCGCCCTGACAATTCAATCACGTCGCACTGATTTGTCATAAGCGATCACTGACTGGTACTAACGACGTTGCCATTGATTGCTCTGAATGGAACAATTGACAGTGACTGAAGGTCAGGCTGACATGGCCAAGATGAAACAGCGGTAAAACCATACAGGTTTTCTTTCTTTCCATACATGTACTATAAATTATTTTGAAGGTGATTCATATGAGCTTACAATGAAGTCTAAGAGTATAATTGTCTTTCATTACTATGCAAATTATTCAAAAAATATCATCTAAGATCTAGTCCTATTGATGATACACTGCCTTATCTTCTTTCTCCTCTGACAATTCACATCTGCAGCATACAGAAGTCAGATTATTATCTACACCATTATTAACTCCATTTACTTTTCAAGGTGGTAGCTGTAGTTTTTTTCTTAGAGCAGTTATTTTGACACACACAATACTTGGAAACTGTGGAATTCAAAGCCAAAAGACAACAATTCAACTTTCTTCATGTACTTCCTAGGCAGTGTTTAAACTTTCCAAGTCTGATGGATAACTAATATAATTACACTAAACTTGGAAAGAAAGCAGATGGCATAAACCAGGCAAATGAAATATGTACCAGAAATAGTTATCAGCAGAAAGAATAATGCAGTGTTGGGTTTTTCAAGATGCTTTCTGAAATAGATTCAGTCATATATTACTTCCTACTTAAGAGCTCGAGACTAAGCACGTTCAGCATCTCCTGAATTACCCAAGAAGAAATCCTGCATTTTACAGCTGTACTCTCCACTACAGTAATGATTATTTTCTTTAAGAAACATACAGACATTTTAAGAATCAATACTGCAGATTACTTACCCAGCAGCAAATCACAGCGTGCCCTCCGCATAAGTCACTTCTGCAAATAAAGTTGTCACAACTGTCCATTAGAACAGACAATGCTCCACATTAATCTTTCCCGGGGTAACATCCTTTCACCACATGCAACTGCAGAGCTCAAACAACACCAGCTGCCAAAGACCACCCTCAAAAAGGGCTCAGGGGAGTGCACCAAAAATCAGTAGGAGGCACAACACCAAAATCTCCCCTATCCAAAATGTGCTCCCCCTCTTTAAACAAACAAAGACAGGATGTGAAGTTTTGGTAAAATGAAATTTAAATCTCATACGTAAATATTCGGAAAAAATGCCACTGACCCATGTACAGTTCTCTTCTGCAGGAATACACCACATTTTGGCACCACATATTTTGAAGTGTGGCTGCTGTTAACTGAGATCAGCTGGGGGAGGAACATCACTGTGATAATGAACTTCTCTTTACTTTCTCCATGTTATCATTCTATCTGCATCTGCATTTTGAGAGCGCAGCTGAGATTTTGTTAAAGGGGAATTCTTTGTGTAAGTCCTTATTTTGACATGTTAAGACAAGTAATTCATATGGTTTCCAAAGACTCCCTTCCAACAGAGAGCTCCCTGCTTTCATCCCTTAAGGCTTGATGTACAAAGAGTGGGACTGGGGAACTGCTGACCCTCGATGAGCACCGAGCGAGCAGTGAAATGCCTGAAGGGAAGATCCCAAACATGAGAACAAACAGTGAGTCACAGCCCTCAGACGAGAATAGAGGTCTCTGAGCGAGTCACCCAAGCAAACCCCAGCACAGTCTCAGGGCACAGCAGGTGGCACTGGCTGAAGGAGTTCCACCAGCCATGGCCAGCACATTGGCACTCCTGACAACAAGAACACCATCAGCCTCTGACAGATACTCCCCAAACAGAAAAGCTCTCCATTCTTCAGATAATCTGTTTATTGTAAGCACTGTGGGAGATTCCCCAGGACTGCTGGCTGGATTCTGCCAAGCTCCTGCCCCACTCCATAAAACCCTTCAATCCAACTGCACCAGGAACCTGCTTTCAGCGATCAAGCGTGGTCTGCAAACCCCAGCAGGTCATTTGTGCCTTCTGCTCACCTTCAAAACACGCTGGACGTTTGAAAGGACAGACACATCTCAGTGCTAAATGGGCTACTGAGATTTTGCCCTTCTTAAAATGACATTTGTTTGTTTATTAAAAGAATAGCTATTCCTAGTACCCTAACTGCTGGGTTTATTTCAGAGTCAAGTCTGATCCACTGAAGCAAAAAAAACTTACTTCAATTAAAAGCTTTGCCGTGGTAAGGTCCATTGGTTTCATTCCTGAATTATTTAAAGCTGAGAAACCACAGCTCAGGAGGGGTTTACAAAGCTTTGGAAAATATAAAAGTGGTACATGAAACACCTTGCCCAAATCTCTGCTCCTAAAGGTTGTTACAAACCCCCAAAGCCACGAGTTCAAGGGAACCATTTTGCTATCAGCCAAGGAAGGCACAGTTATCCTCTAAAATATCAGCCAGCACCCACATGTTTTCTTGCAGTAACAGTGTTTTCTGTGGTATTTTAATGTGCTCATGCATGGCTGTCGATTGCCTCAGTCTTGCTGGGATTGCTGGAGGGGGAGCTACTGACATCTGATACCAAGGACAATTTCTGGAGCAAGGAAGATTGTTTCCCCTCCCCGAGGACCTACATTATTTCCAGGAAGGAGTTGGCTTTGCAGGTTGGAAAGGCAGCATGCCAGCTCTGCTGGTATGGGACAGCACATGAGGGTACCTTGTAGGCACCCTCAGCTCCCCAGGGTTCACTCCCTGCTCAGGGACTAACACACGCGTGATTTGCCCTTGCTCAGTGACTCCTCTGACTCCAGGACACTGCTATAATATTATTAATGCTCCTTAGTCATCAAAGCTTTTTTTAATCCAGCTTAGGTGTGAGATCTTGGGGCCAGGTGAATAGTGGGGTGGAAAAAAACCAACCATGCATGCACTCTGCAGCAGGTCTTATCTTCTGCAGCTCAGGCTTGATTGGAGTGTGCAGCAGGATGGAATGAGCCCATTCCGTATCTCAAAGGTCAAGGACTTGGTGAATCCCAAATGAGAATGTGACCACTCTGAATAAGGCTGGCTGCCTCCCTGCACCCCGAGCACAGCCACAGCTCCATCTGAACTCTGCTCACATGCTAATCCCCACCCAGATTTAGCTTCAGTTTGCCTTTTTACCACACGTAGAAAGTTGTCTGCCTTGTACGTTGCTGAGGAAGTCACAGACGTTAAAAAAAGGGACCTGATTTCAACTCTGTCCATTATGCAAATGCAATTAAGGTACATTATCTTCATTTGGTTTAAAACCTTTAAAACACCTTGAGCAACCAGCCTAATTACACTTTCTTCATTATGTCTTAAGTTTCAAACGCTCCTTCCCTCAGTGTAAAAAAAAAAAAAGACTAACAAACAAGGAGAAAACCTTCTCATCAATATTTCTCAGATAAACAGTAATAACCCTTTACGCTTATTTTGCCCATTTATTGCAAGGAAATGCTTTATGAATTGTGAAGCCAAGATCATTTTACCTACCTCTGGGATGGAATGTCACAACAGTTTAATCACACAGCAACACCACGCAACGTCTGAGGATCAGGCAAGAAGAACAATACTAACACTAATTGAAATTACTGGGGGAATTAAGGCATGCAGAACATAATTACTCGTACTGGACTTTGGCCAGTGCAAACTGGAGCACAAGCCAGGACATGAGGTCCAGCCACCCAGTTCCTACCAGAAGTGCCATGAACACAAGTGGCAAGATCCCAGAGTGGTGCATCCTGTAAAATACGGCCTTTCTAGAGAGAAAATAGCCATTGAACAAGCTTCAATTTTAATGTGGCTCTAATGCTGAATAAAAATAGGAAAATATTGCATCATCTACTAAACACAAACGAGATTCTCATAAAAATACAAGCTAAGTATTGACTTGGCAAACTTCAGCGTGTTTAAGCACTATGCACCAAGCATTACACCAAATTCTAGACTAAGTCTAATGAACCTCTTTAATCAAACTTCCCTGGGCCTCAAGAACATCATCTCTTTATTGTGGAAATAAATCTGTTCCAGTGGGCTCAAATACCCCTCCAGCCTTGCAGGCAGAAGTGCAACAGGGAAAGCAGAGCAGAACCCAGTATCTCATATGACTTTTATGCACAAAGGCACCCCTAGAAATACATGTCACTTGTTTAGAAGTAGAGAGTTCTCTTCTCTCTCCTTGTGTGGACAGGTATTAACCATCCTTACTGCAAGTCACCACTGTGTGTACCGGGGTGTTCTCCAAGTGGCTCCTTTTCCCCTGTCTTTTCTGATGGAGCACAGCGCTCCCTTGTTCAAGCAGCCCATTACTTTGGGCCAGACACCGCCATGGGTGTGTGCAGAGAAGCTCCTGGAGGAGCAAAAGGAGTCCCGGGAAGGCCGTGGAGCTGCACAGTTGGGACCCAGGGAACACTCCCATCTTCAGCTCTTCCAGCACTGGTTATTGCAATCCCTCCACCAGCAACACCCCATCATTAATCAGCCTGTTGTGGTTTAAAGAGGCCAGCTCTAAAGTAAGAATGCGATTTTATCACAGGGATAGTGTTTGCCTACTTTTATAGATGTCCTTGGGATCTAAATCTAACAGGAGTGCTGAGCATTACTGTTATTAAAGCAACAAAACACGTCCTAGGAGCAGATACAAAGGAGGGATTCTCAAAGCACGGAAAAGCATTAAAATAAGGTCACATTCCTTAGAGTCCCACGGGACCTGAAATACAGATGCTGTGAGTACCGAGCAACTAATTAGTTCCAAGCAACTAATACATGGTGCAGTGCTAACATACAGATACACAAACACAGCCCCGTGTACACAGGCAGAGTTTGATTGTGTTTTTAAATATTTCATCTTGCAGGCCAATTATCAGAGGGGAACTGATACGTAAAATTGCCAAATTCTCAATTATGCTGTGCTTTCTTCGACTCATTTCCATTTTGACCATGAAACTCTGTGCAGCCCTAAAACAAGACATCCAGTTACAGCAAAATGGAATTCAATGATGGTGGGGGGTTTAATGCAAGAATGAAATCTCTGGCTGAATTCTCTGCTCTGAAGGATTATAAAAGCATATATAAAACGTACTTTTTATAGAATAACAGACTGGGAGGCATTTTTTGCCAATTTATATAAATCTTCACAGAATCACAGAATGGGTCAGGTTGGAAGAAACCACAGTGGGTCAACTGGTCCAACCTCCCTGCTCAAGGCACAGGACTGAGTCCAGGTGGTTCTTGAATATCACCAGTGAGGAGACTCCACACCCTCTCTGGGCAATCTGTCCCAGTGTGTGGTCACCTGCACAGGAAAGAAGTTCTTCCTCATGTTCAGGTGGAATTTCCTGTGCATCAGTTTCTGCCTGTTGCCTCTTGTCCTATTGCTGGGCGCGCCCAAGCAGAGCCTGGTCCATCCTCTGACACACTCCCTTCAGATACTTACAGACATGGGCAAGGTCTCCTCCCCCATTCCACCTTCCTCCATGTGTAAATATTACCTGAATGCAGATGGGAGAAAGCCCAGCAGAGCTGGCCCTGCACACCCTCCAGTTCAGGGATGCCCCAACTCAGCACATGACACGACCTGAACCGTGCACCACAGCAGCCCTTCCCAGCAGGATTCACTAGGCTGGCTTTCACTTGCAAGGAAAACTCTGCTGTGGAGTCACCTGGTGGACAAGACAGCTTAGAAACTGCAGGTACCAGCCACCTTAAAGCCTTGCTGTTTAAAAGGTTGTGAAATACAACAGCGTGAGCAGAACGACACGGGTTATTCCTGAGACCCTGCCGGCAGCAAAGGACAGCCAGCCAGGCTTCTCTTCCTCAGCCAGCATTCCCAAGGGCATGACAGCTCCCACCTTCCCCTAAGCCCTCTCACTCCTTCTCCCCCCTGCTCTGTGCCTACCCTTCTCACACCTCCTCTTTCATGCCTCCTTACCCACCACTCTGCTATGCCTGAGACAGTTTCCATTGCCTTGTGTCCTTCCCCAGTGGCCTTGTTATCTTCTTCCCATCCTCCTCCTCAAACCTCGCAGCATTCAGCCTTCCACTGGGAATCTGCACTTTGCACCCAGAAAAGGTGGATAACATTTACAAAAGGATATAAATAACTCCTGTGCTAAAGCTTTATTGACTTTCAGTGGGATTTTGGATCCTTGTGGCTTTGTCTCCTTTTATTTTTTTGGTGTCCCCTTTTTTCCCCTCTCTACATCACGATTTTCTAATGCTACTGATTTAGTTACAGTGGAATAACATTGTATGGGCTCAGCTATACATACACTTGTATTGACACTATGGATTTCCACAGAGGACAAGGTAAAGGCTGTGAGTACAAATCCTGTATGGGCCAAGTTGTGGACCTGATGTGCAGTGGAAGCTGCCATAACACAGAGGGTGAAAGGAATGTGACCCATAAAGGACCATCATCACAAAATCTGCATTTACAGGAAATCCCACCACTGAAGCACTACATGCTGTCGCTGGATATAGCAGAAAATATTTCCTCCTAGAGTACTGCTACATCAGGGTTGGAAATGGATATATAATCTACTCTTAACTGAAAAAGTTTATGGAAAACATTGCATAAATTTTTTGTTAAATACTGTGGATGCCAACCATGATTTTCTAGTTTTATATTATTCTGTGCCAAAAGGATTAAATCCCTCAAGAAAGCTATTGACAAAAGGATAAAGTGAGTTTCTTTAAAACCACAAAAAACATACCTGCCCTTGTAACACAGGCAGAGCTCCTGCTTTCTCCCCCTTAAACATTTCTTCAAAGCTCTCACCAACCTTCAACCCTTGAAAAAAGGGTTGCCCTCTCAGCATTCAGAAATCTTTCCTGTTTTTCCTTTATCCTTCCTCTGCTCTTCATCTTCACTTCCCCACCAAACCTTGACCACCACAGGTGTCCCAGACAAATCCCACATGCCACATGTGAGTTCTGCACATCTCCCCCTGCACTGAAACCTGCCCCTGCAGCACTAATAGCACAGCAGCCAACCTGGGGGGGAGAAGAACGCCAGAAAGAGAAGAAATCCTCTGGCAATTTAGAAAATTACAGGATCGCTCTTTCTTTTGTATGTGCGGGTTTTTCTAAGACAACTGAAACTGTTCCAGCGTAATGGAAAGTGACCTCTTTCAGGTGTATAATTTTCTGAAAACCCCTTAAAACAATAGGCTTTTCTCTACTTCACAAAAGGTACTTATCCCATAATTGGCATGCAGGCATGGAGGAATTGCCAGCAGTAGAAGTTTTCTCAAATAAATTTGGTGTGTCAGGTGCAACTGCAAATCTGTTGGATGATTATTATTTATCTGTTTGGTGCTGACAGAGCCTGTGCCCAGAATCGGCACAGCAACCGCCTCAAAAAGGAGGAAAATTTCATTTAGAGATGGGCCAAAAACTGGGAATCAAAATATCCAGCATTCCCTTCTAGGGCTGCCTTAGACATTTATTCTCCTCTTTAAATATGCAAGTCTCTGCTTCAGTATCTTATTTATTTATAATAAGAAACTGGTAATATTTAACACAGAGTAAGAGTAGAGAGGCTTGAGATGTAATGCATCATTGTGACCTTCAGCTGCAAGGAACTATAGAAAAACAACAAATTAACATTCTTTGCTGTACTCTCCTGCTTTCTGCTCCTGAGTGGTCTGGTCTGTGCTTGTGTGCTTTACACAGAATTAAAGTTTATTCATACAAAGGAGCCCATAATGGAGAAAACCAAAGCTCCACTTAATAAAATTTACTTTGATGTCACCACGTTTTCCTTCCATTAACCTTTCAACTGCCAGGGATATTCTGCCCCTGTGCATTCAGTTGTCCAGCAAAGTGGAAAATTGCTGGCAGGAGAAGGTCTAAAAAGAAACCATCAAATGAGCTAAACAGAGAAGATTTATGGAAACCTGCTTCATAGCTCCATGCACTAGAGAACCATAAACTGAAAACTTTGCAAATTAGAGTGTCATTTATGGCCTTCAACGTCCACGTCAGCAAAAGCCGTCATACCTGTGGAGTCAAAGTTCTTGGAATCAAAAGCTGACAGATCCTGGCCAGCATCAGAGATGACCATGTGAGACACAACACACTTCTGACAGAGCTGACATTGAGTTGGGTTTTTAATCTGGTACCTGTTACTGGAATCACAGGTGATAAAAACAATCATGGAGACACAAAATTCTGAAAGACTGTAATGACCTCCTCGAGATTTATAGTTGGATTTAGCTTTGCCCAGTGGCATTTGCTTTACTCTTCAGGCGCTGCTCAACCTCTGCAGCCCTCCTTCCTGTGGGATGGATGCCCTGTGAGATCCCTGTGCTGCAGTGCAACCACTGCAGTGTCAGCTCCCCCTCAGTGGATGGGCATTTCAGTGCCAGCTGTGCCAACCAGGCTCTGAGCACAGATTCATGCCCGGCCCTAAGCCAGGCTCGAGCCACGCTCTGGGTTCCGGCCACAGCCAGGTGCACTTGTTGGCTCACCCAACCCACTAAACCCAAGTTGTACCTGCACCCCCAGCTCTGCCTCTCCGAATCAGTGTGATGCAACTGCAAGCGCTGGCTGTGGCTCTGTTTTTTCCTAGGGGAGATGGTGCACTCGGCAACATGCTTGGCTTTTCAGGCTTGTTGCCTTCGCTGCTCAGCAGGCTGCCCTTTAACATGCTCCATCTGGCAGATTGGTGGTGACACCCTTCCCCCCCTCTGTGCTGGTAGGCTTGTGATGGCCGGCTTCGGGACGCCCTTCCTCCCATCGCTTGCCTCGAGCCAGCACAAAAGCAGACTGCTATTCCTTATTAATTTTCCAGTAGGGAAAAACATCTTGGGGCTCCCTTCCGAGCACATTCTGCTCGTGAGCTGGCTCCTGCCTCACACGGAAATTCACTGTGCCTCAGCAAGGCTTTTTAAACAAGCTTCAACCTCAGGTCTGCTCACGTCCCAGCCTACATTCCCTGTTCTTTCCATGGATTGCAGGGGAGACAATCTTCCATGGGTGGGGATGGGGACATGCAATGAACCTGCTCCACCTGCACCCCTACCACCCCAGCCTTCTGGTTTTATTTCCCACTGTTTGGAAAGGAATTTTTTCTCCTTTCCAACTGTTCCCCAGACTAAAAATTAGTTTACTTCCTAAACATGCCAGATCCATCTCCCATTTTTCCTTCTTAGTGTCTCTCCAGGGTTTTCATGTTAGAGTTCATTGGCTCCATTTGCTTGTTTTCCATTAAGCAAGCAGTGCTGCATCACTCACTATTTTAGTATTCAGTCTCTTTATGATCCTTCCATTACAGTGAAATATTGTCCTTCCTCTTTTAGTGAAGAGACACCAAATCCTACAAGGCTTTGCTGAACAAAAGTGCAACGAAGGACTGAATGAGGAGCTCACACATCGTGACCCAAACCCTCATCAGCAAGCCCAGACTCCTCACATTCACCAGACCCACCTGAACAGAGTGAAGGTGCGTATGGAAAGACATCAAAACAGACAACAGAAAGTCATCACAAATCTCTGGAACACAAAAAGGGGTGAAGAGCAACCCCAGTGTGAGTTTGACTCCTCACCTGAGGTTAACACCCGCAATTTATCAAAATTACAAGGGAGAATAATTGGAAGTTTGCTCCAATTCTTTCTTCAGCCATAATAAAAGAGCTTTGGAAAACAGTCAAGAGCCGTGACAGGGTAGAAATAAAAGATGTTGTAAGGCCAATCCTCACCTTAGAATGTACAAAAGTGCCACAGCCCTGCAAAATCCCTCTGTTCACTACAACAAAATCATCACTGGTAATTTATAAGGGCAACATGTTTGCTACTGAGACCACAGAAGATGTGAAGAACCGGATGTCCAATATTTGGATTCAGAAAGCTGTTTCTGATATGAACTGCCCTGGTGGTAACTAATGAAACAAAAATAAAACCTTCGCCTTCATCCTGTCAGAGCCAGCCCTGACCTTAATTTGCCACAGAGGTCTTTGATGAGTATGAAAGTGTTTCCCTCCAATATCTTAGAAGGAGAGCACACTGCCTAATGAGCTGGAGGTCTCAAACCCACAGGCACCACGGTAATTACAAAGGGGTATTTAATTATCTAGCCCTGGCATCTGAAGAATTAGCAAACCTTGATAATGAAAGGTTTGAGGAAAGAAGAAATCGTCGTCTAAGCCACAAAACACTGGGAAAAATCGCTACAGAGACAGATTTCAATAGATTCATATCTGGTATTTCTAAAAGCTTACTGTGTACTAAAATGCCAGATGTTCACACATTATGGTTGTTATTACTGTTAACAGCATTAATTGGGAGAGAGAGGAAGTTAATCCAATTTAATTCAGGAAACTAAGGAGAGAAATATGAGAAAACAAATGGAAGTCTGTAACAAAGATAGATACCCAACATTTTGGCAACCTGCACATTTCATACCCTGCTGGCACAGTCATTCCAGAAGTGGCCAAACAAGAGAAATGTCCCTCTCTAGGAAACATCTCATTTACACTTGTCCACCACACAGAGCATCAAAATACACAAAATAAAACAGTCCTTGATGTCCAGGGCCCTGCACAGCCCTTTGTCTGGCAACGATAGAGCTCCATGCACACCTCAGCACAGTTTCACTTATTTATTTCCTTTGCAGAGAAACTTTTGCCTTCTCAGTGGCAAAAGAAAACCCCAACAAACAGTGGTTATTTGAATTTCAGCGCTCAGTCAAAAATAAAAGGCACCATCACATGTAGACCCTGTCTCCTTGCAAATGTATGCAAATGCATGCGTATAACAAAGCAATTTACATCTGCCCAAAGCCTCAAAGTGAGTGTATTTGCTTTGATCAAAGCTTAAAATGGGATTTATCTGTAGGGCATAAAAACAATGTTTGCCTTAAAGAAAACAGCAGTGGCTTTAGATCGCTGCAATGAGGCTGTTCTGTTCGTTGTGGCATTGCTGTTTGTAATGCTGCTGAGGTTGTGTGAGCATTTCCCTATAATCCTCTGCCATCCAGAAGCTTACAGCTTGCCAGTGAAATCTCTCCAACTTACACTTAGCGTGTAAGACATTAAGCTAAGCCCTTTATTTCCTCACCAAATTATTTTTAAAAAACCCCAAGCCCGTGTATGTCTTCATAAATTGTATTTTATTATTAACACTGGCTGCAGTTTTTACAAGAAAGAAACTGAATTATCTCAAGATGTTTGAAACCAACACCAAAAAGAACTGTTTTATCTGGAAAACACTTGCCTAAAAAAAAAAAAGGCCAGTAAAGGTATAATGTACAAAGAAGGTGCCTGTGACGTATTATTTGGTTCACTAAACCAGAAAAAGGGAAAACAGTACAAATATTAAGTAGCCCATGGGATTTTTCCTTCAAATTCTGACAGTAGAAAGAGATAACGTTAAGTGCGTATTTCGAAGAAATCCAGAGATGGGTGATGATTCGATAACTGGTAATGGATATTTCCCAGAGGAATTTTCTTGTCTCACAACAGGGAATCCCCCTGCAATGTCCAAGAAATTGAAAAAATATGCAACATCTGTCAATTCACC
This sequence comes from Acropternis orthonyx, assembly GCA_035583155.1. Taxonomy (NCBI): domain Eukaryota; kingdom Metazoa; phylum Chordata; class Aves; order Passeriformes; family Rhinocryptidae; genus Acropternis; species Acropternis orthonyx. The sequence goes on along the minus strand of JAWWEU010000005.1, from coordinate 3,785,981 downwards.
CAGCTGACAAAATTCCAGCCACACCTCTCGGCTGACCAAGACTTTGGGAAACATGGGCTATTCTGCTCCAGGTCAGCAGGGAGGAGAGCTCGGTTTTAACACCAGGTCATGCAAGGAAGCCCATTAAAGAACTTTTCAGGCTGTTACTGAAAGCAAAGGAGGGGGTGTTTCCAGGTTTAAGTTGCTACCTGAAGTTGCTGAGAGCAGCTCTAAAGCCAAGTGGGGGGGGAAACCCCCCACAATTAATAATTTTGTGCTGCTTATTACCCAGCTGCAAAGAGGAACACAAGACTCTTCAGTGTCAGCTGTTTCTTTTTGTCTTCAGCACTGGAGGTTTATTTCATTCACCATGAGCACCACAACACAAGGGGTGATGTTCCTCACCCAGGTAAACCTTCTCCCTGCCAGCAGTCACAACCCCAGGGCAGAATTTTGTGTCATAAATATGAATCCACTCATTAGCATTTCCAGCATCATCTGCATTTCACATGTTAAGGATGTTACTATGAACAGGGAGTCTCAGCTATTGCTTGGTTAACTCTATGCAAGTGTTTCCCAGGCAGACAGACAGGAGAAGACTGCTCATAGGCATGGAACAGTCATTGCATATTCATAAGTGTCTCAACACACAATTAATTGCTGAGTGGAGAAAGAGCAGTAATGAATAGAAAAGATTTCTACTTTAACACAGAACAAAATCCATATAAAAGCTCACAAGGTGTGTGTTACATCACCAGTGAGCGTCCTTGGCTTCACACCTGCCACACGCTCATCGTTGCATCAGAAATCAAAAAGCTTTAGTTGCTTAATAAAATAGCAGAGACAGTGTGTCCTTTTTCATTTACTACTAACACAATCACATTAGATCTTGAACTAACTCATAATAAGCACAGATAAGTGTTGGAGCCTCTTTTTTTGATGTTGCCTTGGAGCAGTGGCAAAGTGCACAGTAATGGGCTGCAACATTATCCTATTGCTTCCCACTTTGGCACTCCAGTAACAGCTATAACCCAGCAAAGACAAGCCTGCTGATGGCTTTGACACTTCCATTTTCACTTTCTCAGTTTTGAAGCTTCTCATCATTAAATTAAGTGTGCTCTGTAATTGTTGTAAAATGACTGCCAGCCACAGAGCCAGGGAAAAGCACTCCAGTTTTGTATGGGCCTTATAAAGCAATTTAATTGGCACGCAATGGCCCGGCCAGACGAGCTTCTGTTGGATCAAAAACTACATCCCAATATGTGAAATCACAGCACCTTTCCTTCCAATCACATCTGGCCCAAGCTTTCTCAGGTTTCCATGGCTGAATTTCCTGCAAAGTTCTAACAATCTACACGAATACCCTGTCCAGCAACAGTATCTTGATGTTCCCCAGTGTCCAAATCCTTTGTTATACTTAGGACCCAGATTTAATCATAAAGCTAGAAAATGTATTTGTATTGAATTTATATTGCTCCTAAATTAATGCATACAAGGAAAGATGTTAGCATCAAGATTTAGTACTTTTTAACCTTGAAGGTATGCCATATAATAGGTATTGATTTTATCTTTTTTTATTACACAGAAAAAATAATAAAATACGTCTGCTGGTGAACTGTTATACGACGGAATAAATGGTTAGCAGTGTATGTTATAAAACAGCACGGTGACACCACGTATGTTTGCTTTAAAAGCTTATTATAAAAATCAATGATGATATACATCTTGGTTAGGCTCATTTTTTCTAATTAAAGAGACAGTGTCAAAAAGAGGTTTTCAGTAGTTCAAGCTGTAATTCTTAGTTCTCTTCATCATCTGTAATATTTTCTCTTGCTGAGGAGGCCTTGCAAATAATATTACTCTATAAAATTTCGTTCATTTCCACTCAAAAATAATTCTGTATGTGGCACTGAGGTTAATGCTGTTCTTTTATGTATGATCATCTTAACGTGCGATGCTTCAGATTAAATTGTCTGGTTTTGCTAAGCAGACTCCAAGGAGGAAACTCTGATCGCCTTTAACTCAAAGAGAAATTTCCGCTCACCCCAGCAGAGCCAGATTTTACACCCTGGAGGTACAAAAGCAGCTTCTCTCTCCTCCAAGAATGCAAGGAGAAACCAAGGGGAATAACTCGGTGGAAAGCAACATAAAAGAGAGCTGGCAGGATCTCCTCTCTGAAGGGATCCTCCCAGCAAAGGAGAGAAATACCTTGGGAGAAAGGCATTTCCACCTCCCCTGGAAGTGCAGGGAGTCACAGTACAGATCTATTTTTTACCTTCTGTGATTAAGGTGCTATTCAAGCTTTCAGAAGAGGCTCTGGCACTCTTAATGTGGTTCAGCTCGAACTCACAAACACCCCCCTGATGCAGGTGGACCTGTGGCTACTTCCCTCAGTGCGCACAGCATTTTTAGGGTCCAGCTTTTCCAGACAGGGTTCATTTATATCCCTGGCGGTACTTTACACATACATAACTTTTCTAAAAAGCCCTTCCTGTGCCTTAAATATCCTTGAAACATTTCTTTTGGTAGTTGTCCCTTTTAAGCTGATTGGTCTTCCATCAAAGCGAAATATATCAAAACTATTTTGTTATTCCCCCAGAAAATTCCCTTTCGGACACAATCATCTTTCTTCCTGAATTCCCCCTAATTTGTTGACCTGTTTCTATTATTGAAGTACCTGTAGATAAATGCTATATTCCAAGGCAGGAAAAGGCTTTTTGCACCTCTGTTTTACACCTCTCTGTCTTCCAGACAAAATGTCACTGGCATCAAAACGTCCCACTCATTGAAGACCTGCAGGAGTGTCCAGACTGGCCATCTGAGAAAGCAGCACAGGCACACGTTGCCAGAGAGGCTGTGAAATCTCTGTCCTCTGAGGAGTTGAACATGTGGCTTGACAAAGTCACAGCTGGCCTGGTTAGTGTTTGTCATCTTCCCACTCCAAGCAGGTTCGACTCAAAACCTCCAGACCTCCCTCCCAGTCAGCACTTCCATGATTTGGAGATCACTTTTCCGTGGTGTCCTCTGTCACTTCTCTGTGTTCCTCCTGCTCACCACGTCTCGCTTCTGCCGAGCTCTCAGATGGTGTGATGCCAACCGTTGCTTCCAGAGGAACAGAGGTGAAGCCACGTCAAAGTCTCCCTGCCCACACGTGCCTTCTCCCTCATTGAGAAAAGCATTTTTAAATTGCCTTCTTTTTTAACTTGCTTCCTTTTCCCTTTCAGTTCTTTGTTATGCAAGCCACAAAATGCAAAGAAATCCCTGCATGAGAGCAGAGCCCTCTCTTACAAGTAAATCCATGTCCACATGAAGACACAGCCTTCCTTCTTTTGGGAACCTGCAGCCAGCAGGGCAGGTGTGTGGTCACACCTCATACCCTGTCTTTGTGGTGTCTTTAGTTTCTTCTCAGCTTCTGAAGAGGAAAGGGGTTCCTGATCAAGGGAACCAGAGAGGAAAACCCGCTGCAGTTGTGCCTTGGCATCACACAGGAAAGGCAGGAGCTTAAGAAGCCCTCTTTTTGGTCTAGTTAGCATTTTCCTGTCTCCCCATATTCTTCAGACAGCAGTCTGACAATACACATAACTAGAGTGACCTATGCAGACCTCTCAGATGTATGTGGATCTTTGGAGAGATCCACGTGGAAAGAAAAGAAAGTGTGGTCTCCCTTGTCTCAGGATACCTTTTATGGGAACTCGAGCCACAGATCACGTGGCATTCTGTGTTAATACCATTTAACTACTCTCAGGTTACCTTATGGTTTGCACTCAGGAAGCTCTTACAACAGACTCCTGCTAAATCATGTTGCACACACATATTAATATCCTTTTAAGAATATGATGATGACATTTATAAAGGCAGTAAGTTATCAGATATAAATTTAAAATATGAGGTCTGACTACAGCAGTATTTTATTTTTCAAACAAAAGTGTACCTGGGGGGATACACAGAAGCATCTTGCAAAAAACATAAAGGTATTTGGTTTCAGAGGTACAAGAAATCTGTCTTTTTATCCTTGGCTGAGCCTCAACTACTTGATTTAACCTCTGCTAGCACGACAGTGTCAGCTTATATCCCATTTCCCCTTACTCCATCTCCTAAATCTGAATGTTCTTTGAGGCAAAATTCACAAGTGTCGAGGGTTTGGAGACTCTTGGGAATGGGAAGTGCTGTCATTGGGACTACAAGCCATGTTTCAGTGTGTACTTCGTACTTTCTGAGAGCTTACTTCCTCCTCCTGCTCTTAAATCTTTGTTGAGAAAAGATTGTGACTAGGAATGATGAAGTGTGTGAACCGAGGGGGATTGTAGTGTCCTTAAAAGAAGAAAGAGAAAAAAATGGCACAGCATTCTTTGCAATGGTTATCAACAACAGCCATCCTTTGTGCCTGAGCACTCGGGAAAGCATAAAGTAACTGCAATACATCCCATCTCTATTGATTCAGAAAAGGAAGGTAATTGATTCACCCTCAGGATTTCCTTTAAAAGACACTGGGTAAGAATTATCTCTCCTATATCATATCACAAAACACACTAAGCAAAGCTACTTGAGATTTGTATACTGTCATCCATCACTGGAATCCCCGAGCTCTTTTCAAGTATCATTGAGAGCAGACGCTTATATTTTTGGGGTCGTTGCAGGGTCTCCTCTCTCCCTCTTTCAGGGTAAAACCATGCACGGGAAAGGGTTGGAGTGAAGGAGAGTTTGTTATTTCGCTGATTGAGCTGAGTTCAAGGCTTAAAAAGATGCAGCAAAGTGAGCAAAGTAACACTTGAAGACTTAAAAACATCAGCCCCTTTGCCTCACTCCCCCCAGTGTGGTTTCTGCTTCTATCCTTAATTTCAGGGCACCAAAACTTGCCTGAGGGCTGAGACACATGCTGTGTACGGAACTCTGGGTCACACAAAGTCTTTTCCTCAGCAAATGCAGATCCAACACTACCACGATAATTTATACAAAGGACTCGATTTGTAAACCTCCTGAATTCTCCTTTTCTACAGATTTGCATATTTTTAACACATCTTGGCATATAACCTATAAATGTTTATTTTTGAAAGGCTGTCAGCTCTCCTGCTCTGTATTATAAAACATCAATCCCATGACGGGGATGCCTTGCTTCCAGCCACTGGCACTTGTAACTACTTGTAAAACTTACCAGATACTTGAACACAAAAACTCTCTGATAACAGTTGAAAATTTGACCTGACAGAGTGAAACTTCATCTAATGGACAAAGAATTAGAGAAATAGACAAATAATATGGAGAAAATCAGGGTTCTACTATACAGCCTCCAAAAAACTCTTTGTCAGAGATTTCACTGAGTCCAGTGGTGGGGACAAACCAGAAGACCCAAGGCCAGCAGCTCCAAACTAAAATGCCTTCCCACAGTAACAAAAACCACGTCCAAGCTATTCCGTGCGGGACAGCAACTGATAGCCAAGAAACTGCCTCCCATAATTAACGTGCTGCTTTTTGAGATGAGCCCCTTCCCTGCCATACTTTTACTTTGAATTTCTGACAGGTTAGAGAAAAGGAGAAGGGCTGAGTGCTCAGACTGGCAGATTGCCTGAGTGCACTCAGAGTCCCCAACTGATCTCATGTTGTCACCTGCTGCCACCTTCCCCGATGTCCCAGATGTCCCAAAACAAGGGGGATTGTGACAGTCAGGTGAGCAGCTCAGAGCTGCCATCTCTCAGGGGACTACAGCCTGACCAAGCAGCACTTTTGGAAGATACAGAGGAACTGTAAACCCGTGCACACCACAGTCCTTGAGACCTTGTGGATGTGAGAACAAAGGGAAATACACTGAGAAGCCCATCTTCTTGGGGGTGCCAAGCAACAGCACAAGAGCAACGGGCAGAAACTCATGCACACGGAGTTCCACCTGGACATGAGGAAGAATTTCCTCACTGTGCAATGACCAAGCACTGAACAGGCTGCCCAGAGAGGGTGTGGAGTCTCCCTCACTGGAGATATTCCAGAACCATCTGGACTCAACCCTGTGCCGTGTGCTCTGGGATGGCCCTGCCTGAGCAGGGAGGGGGATCAGATGACCGACCCACTGTGGTCCCTTCCAACCTGACCCGTCCTGTGATTCTGTGACACTGCCCCAGACTTGCCTCCAGATGTAGCTCGAGCTGAGTGGTGGGTGAGGAATATCTAAAGTACATCAGCTTCTTTTCTTTCTGCAAATTGTGAACAATTCATGAGTGTCTTGACTTCATCCCAGCAGAGAGTGAGTATTACCTGAGACCAGTCATTAAACACCTCCTGTGAATACTCCCTGCTCTGTGACAAGTGCCCAGCTATTTGACTGTGTACAATACCAAAGTGGAGCTGGTCAGACATAAGTCACACAGTGTATCTGTTCCCTGACTGCAAAAGACAAGCTCAGAGTCAGATTTCCAGGGTGAACAGCCACAATTACCCATCCCAAATGTCCCTTCTGGAAACATTTCTCAATCCTCCTATCTGTGTGCTCACTGCAGCCAGAAAACCCACTGGCTAATACATTTATAGATAATAAATATAAAAGGAAAATAAACAAGTAAAGCTGATTTACTGTCATATCTAAAAGAACATTTGTGCAAGCTTACACAGTCCTGGGAACCAAACCAAAGCCAGGCAGAGTGGCTGCCTTTGGAAAGCACACCTATGACTGATTCCAGCTGCTAAACATGGACACAGGGACTTTAACCTCTTTCAGGCACCAGCACAGGAATGATGCGTAGCTAAAGAGCTTAGCCAGCTCCTGGTTTGGGGAGGTGTGAGAGAAACTATGGGAAAAACGTGATTATCCTAAATATGTTCTCCTCAAAACACACACAGAGCAAATTCCTCCCTTCCCTTTGGACCTTGCAAGGAAGTAGGAGAAAAATCCAGTATTTTTTGTAGAGCACTGGAACTCCTGCAAACCCTCATTAAAGGCCACAGAGAAACCATACATTTTAATGCCTGCAATGTACTGATGCATTCCTGTTTATTCCCTGGAAATAATAAAGCTGTTGTGTACATCATCTGCATGCAGACTATCCCTGGCACACTCCAGGCATGCTTCTTGGTAGGCAGGGATAAAATACCCAAGGTAAAATAAGACTTTTAAATCCACATGGAAACGCTGGCTGGAGATTGCCAGCAATTTCTATAATTCATTCCCCTGCCTTATGGATGATGCATATCATTAATGAGCAAATATATTTGCCTGTAGACCAACACCCAAAACTCCTCCTGATGGCTGCAAAGGGCATGGAACAGGCCCTAAATTTGCTAGTGCCAATATAAATCTGTCTTTGGTTGAGCTTAATCACACACACAGCCTCAAGCTTGGCTCTCAGGCAACATTTTCAGGCTAATCAAGAAGACAGGAGAGTCCAAGCACTAATAGTTCCTCAAGGCAGAGATGCCATAAGGCATCATAACTCACCTGACTCTGCACAGGTGAGAGCGGTGAGGGGGATAGTGATGACTGCCCATCCATACTGGAAACAACAGCTTGCCTGGATGAGCCAAAACTTCATCAGAATTTTAAAAAAAGTCCACCTGATTCTGGCTTTTCGATGTGTACACATGATAAATCTGGAAAAGGGTGTTAGGAGCAGGGAAATTCCCTGCTTGCACATCAATTACCCTGCAGGGACAACATGGTTCTCAGGGCAAATTTGCACCTCTGAGTACAGTCCAGTGACCACAATAAACACACCCTGCCTGGCAAAGCATCACATCTGCAAGAACAGTTTGTGCATCTCATTACAAAAAAAAAAAAAATTTAAAAAATATATAGTAATTTTTTTTTGTCTGAAAACAAAGCACCTTTTCAGAATTGCTACGCCATGCACATATTTTTGCTCAGCTATTTTAAATCTTCCCTTGCTGAAACTTAAACTCCAAGAAACAAACTAGTAATTGTTTATCTTAAGCACTTCAAAGGGCTTCATGGACCCTCCCTGTGCGTTACAACAGGCTGTGCAAGGCACAAGTGCCTGTCCCAGGTCCTTCCCAATATCAGGAATCCCCGTGTTTCCAGCTGCAATGAGAAGTGCACAGTCCACAACAATTTTTAAGATAATGCATTTTCAATCCCATAAATAATGCACAGGGAACGTGCACTTTGCTTGCTGCCTTGTGGGAGAGCTGTGTTTGACACGCACACAAACTGAGGCTGCGGGGTCTGAGCCTGTCACCAAGGGGCAGCCTGGGATGGATAATCAGCCCAAGGAGATGAGAGTCCCAACTACTTTTCTCAACATTAATGAGAATTACATAGCAAAGGTCTGGCTCTAAACCAGCCTCCTGAAGATGGTAAGTCTTCATCAAGCTAGAGCAGACACGTGCCACTGCTGTGCAAACACAGCCAGGAGGAAGCAAGACAAGAAAATCTTTAGAAAGGAATTTTGTAGAAAAATAGCTAATCATTCCCAGGCTTGAGTGAAACACAGGAATCCCTTACTCTGAATTATTTCATCTCCCAGCGGAGCTGATGAAGGGAAGCAGAATTTCAATGCTTTGAAAGATTTTTCTACTGCCAAGTGGAATGTAAAATCAGTGACTTTGGGCTGATTTTGTCAGCTCTGAGATGCCATGGCCAGAAGCTCTCCAACTGTTCAACAAAACAGACATTAGTTCTCAGAGCTTTTTACCTCATTTTGTTCCCCTCTCTGCAATATTACACTGTGTGTTGGGACATCTGGTCCCGCTGTGGGAAGGTGATGGAGTCTCCTCGCGTGAGGCGAGGTGGATCAGGAAAGCTGCCAGCAAGGTCTGCTCTGCATCCCGGCTCTGGGAGGTGCAGGACAGGGAGTTCCACACGTCTCCCCCTCCAGAACACGTTAGGTATGAAAAATGGCTGCGTGTCACCTGCTGTTCTGTGCAATTAATCACCTGGCTGGAAGAGATGGGGCTCTGGTTGCTCTCCAAAGGACACAAACACGCGGCTGTTTAACTCCTTCAGACAAACAGGTCCCCTGGTTGAGAACGGCCTTCCCATTTGTAGGCAGTGCAAATAAACACACAAAGTACACAGATAATGTGTCACCCAGAAAGCCACGTGGAGCTTAAATGCATGTGTGACACCCTTCAGGAGACAACAGCTCTGCTGAGGGGCTTCAGTTGTGATCCCCTTTCACAGAGCATGCTGGATGAACAGTCTCCTTCACTTCTCATTCAAGTCTCCTTTACTTCTCATTGAAACAAGCAAAAGAGATCAGAATCAGGTCCAAAACTTCTCCTCAGTCCAATCCCCCTGATTCTCAAGCATGACAGCTTGAGCTGTTGACACTGAACTGTTAAAATGACACTTCAGAACTAATCATGACTGTTTTGAGTCCAGAATATTTAAACCTTTTCCATGGATGGAAATTTCCCACTCAGGCCCTGCTTTGGATGCACCCAGCCAGCACTCTAAGTCACATCTGACCACACCCAAAGTTCATTATTTGGTTCCAGAGCTTTGGGTCGCATCCAATTCTTAAATTACCAGCAGTTTGATAACAGAAACAAATGCTGTCTGTTTGGCTACCAATTAGTCAACAATGATGAAAGAAAAACAAAATAAAGGAAAACTTCTCTTCTCTGACAAGCTGTCACAAGGATGTGAAGAGCACAAATAACAAGTAGCTCCTCTAGAGCACGAGACAACACGACAGCTCGTTTCAAAGCATGATTCAAACAGTCTTGCAAAGGAGCAACCTATGAGTAGACAAGTATCACTCTGCCAAGGAAACAAGAGGCATGGGAGAGTCCAAAAATCTTCATAGTCACAGCAGATCAGTTGTTGGAGAGATGGTGAGAGAAGATGGAAAAAACCCTCCAGTTTGCATCAACAGTGCTGTCCAACACTGCAGCTGCCACCAGCAAGACAAGGGGAGTAACAGACGGTGCTTAGAGGTATAAGAAAATGCTGGGATTTAAGCAGTTTGTTCTGTGAACAGTAACAGTAAAAGGAATTACATTCCACATTAGGTACACTGTGGGTGAGTCGAGGTCATAAATTCCCTAAACCCCTTCAGCACACACTCCCGAGACATCCCCACTCTATGCACAAAGGGGCACAGCGCTCGTTAAAACCACTTCCCTGAAAAAGAGGCTGGAAGAGGCCATTCTTTTGCCTAGAGAGCTCAGCAACTGAGCAGGAAGAGCAGGAACCCAGCTGGCATTTCTCCTCCTCTCCACTCTGAGGTACCGTGTCCCACCAAAGCCTGCTGCTGCTTGGGGACCTGTCAGTCGTGGCACTTCTTGTGGCACAGAGGGGGACGGAGCCTCCATGTCGACAAGAAAATGCACAGAACACAGTGTGCCACATGGCAGCATCCATGACAGTGGGCACAGGGAGCCCAAACAGCCCAGTGTGTCCCACAAGGCCCAGAGGACAACACCTTGTGTTGGTGGACCTCGTGTCCCACCCCGAGCTCCTCAGGAAGGTTCCAAAATGCAAGAGCATCCCAGCTGCACCGGCCGCATCCCTCCCAGAAGCGACATCAGTCCCCTGCACAAGAGTTTGAAAAAACACAAAAATATACACCAAAAAAACAACAATTCCAGAGGAGTGAATTCCAGGCACATTGCAAGGAGGCGTTCGGGGACTTGGCAGCAGAACAAGCCTGATTCAAGGTCCTGTGATAAAAGTGAAACGAGCTCACATCTCATCGCTGTACATGCAGTTTATGAGCTGACATATTATTTTACATGGTACACTCACTCCATCCCAGATGAACACAGAGCAAATAAACCCTTGAAGGATTTCTGTGAACTGTACAAACACTGGAATCAGACATTAGCAAGACACCAGCCCTCAGAAATGCAGATGGGGAATCACACACACACACACACACGCCAGCTAAACCCCACAGCGCTTAAATGCAGCCACCACGTACCCCCCTGCCACGTGGGCACACACAGGAACACACACTACAAAACTATTTCATTGGTTTGGGGTTCAGCAGTTTGGGGATCAAAGTCTTTCAGACTTTCCAGCTCCCTTGGTAAACTTCCAGGCTGATTAACAGGAGGCAACGAGGGCTGGAGGGAAGCCCCTGAAGCTCTTGGTGAAACCTGACTGTATATAACAGGAAACAGTTTCATCTATTACCATCCTGTAAAATACATTTATTTTACAAAAGCTCAAATCCTTTTTTATCTTCTGTAGATGGAAGACAAAGGCCTTGGTTAATCCAGGTGTTAAAACACTCTATAGCTGCCAATTAGGCAGCAGCAGGAAGAATACAGATGAAACAATCCATATCGCAGGTAATGATCTTCCACTGCGGTCAGGACGGAAAACAAACACCTTCTGGGAAGTCGTCTGTTGACAGACATTCAGAAGTTATTGCTGGCATTCAATTTGAGAAATATTCAAAGAATTTCTAATAGGAACCATCGAGCCCTGTTTCCTACCTGACCACCTTATGTCAATAGTATTTTAATTTATACACCATACTTTGTGGTAAAGTCTATTCTCAAAGCAGCCCTGTTGTAACATAGAACTGCTGCCTTTGGGAGAATAGTGGGAATGATTTCTTACCAAAACATCATTTTTATATGACATTTCATAAGCAGCCAAATGCACAGCTAGAAAACTAGGACCTCTGAATTTCCATCATTTTGGAGAACTTCAGTAGAGACTACTTTGAAGTTAATATTGACTTTCCAGCACTGATGATTGAACTGCTGGGATATAGTAAACAATCCACTGTTAATATTTCACCTCTTTTCTGTACCTTTAATTTTTAAAGATACCCACAGTTAAAGGATATGTGATTGCAGAAGCAGGGACTGGGACTTGTAAGACTTGTGTTACGTTCCTGATTGCAGCCTTTAATCTTTGGGCCAAGCACTGCAGTAGGAACTCTTTCCTGTTCACATCAAAAGGAAAGCATATACATCATTGCACCTTCCAGGGGCTTGCTTTCATAACACAGGCATTCCCCATTTGACTTACAGTGAAGGTGCACCTTGAGCTAGATATATTTTATTTTTAAAAATCACTAGTGCAGCCTTCAAAACCTGGTTCAAGTCTGTCATTGGCCTCAGGTCTGTGGGCCAAGCTGCATTACTTATCTGTGCATGCCCTTACGTGTTTGGTGAACAATGAGTGTTTTACATTCCTGTACTATCCTGGAGAGGCTTTTTCTTCTGAGAGAGTGTTTCTGGCAAATTAATAATTCAGGGATGTTTTCATGGTGGTTCTTTCACCTTTATTTATTGCCCTGACTGGAAGAGACAAAATTTCCCTTTGGAGAATGAAGAATAAGAACATATCATTTAGAACAGCTGCCTCAAAAAAAAGGGGAATTTTCAAGTTCCACTGTAAATTTTCTGCCTTAAATTACCTTTAGATCTGCTGGTAATCTACCTGCACTATTTGAAGTTCATGTTTTAAAAAGTAATAGTAGTAGAAAACATCAGGATCACAGGTAAATAAGGATTTACAAAGTATCACATAAGCGTAATAAAGACCTATTACTTCTTATTTCATATCTACTTCTATTTGTGTGCTTTCAAAGAGGCAAGGAGTTGCTGCACAGCAGCTCTGGGAAAGTTCAGGATACTGGCAGCAAAGGTCCAAAGCAAGAGAAGGTGGTAACTCGTATCATCCCCAAACCTGCTGCAGCACAAGGCACTACAGTGCACAGCCCTCTCTCGCAGCCTGTGAAATATATTGCTGTGTCTCCACCATAAGGCCTTTTTCATCCTCTCAATAAAATAAAATTAAAAAAAAAAACAAAAAAACAAAAAAAACCAACAAACACCCCCCCCAACAA
>JAWWEU010000005.1:3625841-3773150 GCA_035583155.1 Acropternis orthonyx | reverse complement strand
GCCTTGGACACTCCCAGGGATGGGGCAGCCACAGCTTCTCTGGGCACCCTGTGCCAGGGCCTGCCCACCCTCACAGGTGAAGAATTTCTTCCTCTGAAAATGTATAGGCTTTCCAAAATGCAGTTTTGAACGGAAAATGTTTCCAGTCCTAAGTTTCTACAGTTTTATTCACACATTTCACCAGCTCAGAGCGAACAGAGTCCCCTTTCTCTGTGTGAAGCTGCAGACCTCATTAATCCAAAAGCAGCTAAGCATTTGGACCAGAGACAACTTCAAATTGAGGCAGCCCTGGCTGTCAAAGAAATCTTCCCTATGAAATAAACCTCCTGAGATCCCATTAATGTAGACATCAACTCCAGCAAGTTCAGTAAGACTTTGTTTCTTGAAAACATCCCATCATTAGAAAGCTGGACCACCTGCACCTCCTTCTGCCTCCAAAGCTCTGCTCAGAATCAGCACTGGCAGTAAATTAAATTGGTTTAATAAAGTGAACTTTTTATCCTGAAAGAAGTGCAAGAGTTTCTGTGAAATCTTTCAGGGAGAACACTGAAATTCAAGGTTATATCCTTAAGTTACCTCAAATAACTTGTGGCAAGAGGCAGCATAAAACTTTAAGAAGTATGAAAAAAAGAAATATCATCACAGTACTAGGGAAATTCAGCATGACACGAAGGTGGAAACACTGGGATGGGTGATTTGTAGCATTTTTATACTGATGTTTGTCACCAACACCGTACTTCAAATAGCCCATTCTGGCAATGCTGCTGCTACCACAGCTCTGCTGAATTACCCTCTTAGTGTCAAGAGAGAAAACAAGTTGATAGTGGCTACAGATATTTATTGTTTTGAACGTATAATAACATCTGTGAGTATGACATGTGAAGAAAAGGCTCAAGGGGACGGACAGCAAACAACAGCCTGAACACCCCAGCGGGTTCCCGAGGTTTAGTGCAGTGCCCTACTAAGCTGCTGTGACCTAAAACGGCCCATTGCAAGGACCAGAAAGTGTGTCACTTCATCGGGCCACTTCTGTTTTTAGGCCTCTTCTGAGACTGCTGGTGAGCACAGCAATTAATGGCACCTTTTCTGGAAGGTTTGAGGAGGAGGGACACCCTTGCAGAGGGACGGGGAGCGGGGCCAGCACTGTGTGAGCAGCCGCAGGCCAGAGCCAGAGTTTGACCGGGATTCACGGAACCTAAATGTTCCTCTCCCACATGAACACCTCCACCTAAGGCTTGCTCCTATCTTTCCTTCTTTCCAAAGATGTTTTCTGGTGGGTCATGTGCCAATACACAATCCAGGTCAGAGGTGTGGCTATTCCCACTAAACCCCTCTCTATCAGACTGCAGTCAGCTTGAAGAGTCAAATAGACATCTCCCAGTATCCCCATAAATAAAGTGCCCAATTGAGCTTCCAGTGGGATTTACAGTTAACTCATTTGACATTTTAAAAAGTGTATGTCCCATGAACATCTGTTATTCTGTAAAATCTGGTCCCAGGTAACTTTATTACCTCAAATATTTCACTGCCCAGCACCACAGTTCGCTCCCTGCAGCATTTTGCCTTTTGGAATCAACCAAACACACCAGGAAAAACACAGCCCAGTGGGTTTCCTTCAGCTCTCCATGATTATTTTGAGTCTGCAGCAAGGTTACCATCCAAATTAGCATATTTCAGTATGAAATATTCAATATCAGGCAGCACGACCTCACCCCACAGACTTCTGAGTTTCCTGGGGTCATCCTCTCCAATAAGCTTTATTGCACATAAAGGTGCAGTTCAGGGAAGAGTCTCTTCATAAGTAAAACAAATAAATTATTCTTCTCTTCCAGAGAGATCCAGGACTGTAAACACCAGGCTGTCAGGACTGATTTCCATTGTCAAAGTTATCAGGCCAGGTAGCTCATAATGTAGGTGCTTTTGTGACACCTGATTAAGGCTGGTGTCATCAGAGTTTTATGGACTACTTAAATGTGGCAATTTCCATTAAGTGTTTTTAAAAAAGCAATTAACAGTTTTAACAAGAGTTCACTAGTTCAAATCATTTCAGCATTGACTTGTAGATTGTCCTCCTGGGTCCCACGCTTGACATTTGCAATCTCTTAGCCTCTCACAAGTAGCATTTTGGCAAAGTAGGGGGGCAATTATGAACATCACTCGATACAGCAAATATACCTGTTTTTAGAGAAAATGACAGACTAACAGCAAACCAAGGCACCACCAATGAGTAATTAATAAAGCTTGCAAATAATGCTACCAGGGACAGCTTCTGCTAAAGGATTTTATCTCCCATCCAGCATGAAAGCAAATCCATCTGCAACAGCCCACCATGAAAAGACAGGGAGGCAGCTGTGTGGGAAGGAGAGCTTGAGAAAGACAGATCACACCTAAAGTGTTCAGTGTGGTTGGCAGAACTGCAAGGAAAACCAAAAATCAGTAAAAATTACGGTCTGCAGTATTGGTGGAACTGAGAGGAGGAGATCAGGTTGGACCAGGGTCCTAAACTGTGTGAAGAGCACCACAAAGGTGGTGACCATTTGGAAGGCAAACCAGAAATCAGTACGAAAACAAAGACTCCTTAGTTGTTAATTTGTTTAGCAATCCTTTGGCTAACAAAAATTGTTATTATGGTGTCTCATTGCTCAATTGCCTCAATGTCTATTGTGGTGTCTCAGTGAAGCAGGGCAGGGGTTTGCTACAGGGACCAAGTCACCGCTGAATTCCAGGTTTGAGTCTCCCAACCAGACACAACTAAAAGCACACAAGGACGTGGCTGTCCCATGCTCTCTTGGGGAAAGCTGTTACACTGATAGGATTTGACTCAGAGATACCAGACGTTGACAAGTAAGAACAGTTTTTAGTATATAATATTAAAGCAACATATTATCTATTTTGCTTCCTAATTGAGACTTCTTTATATAAATTAAAACAGGCTTTCCTAAGCTATCATGTATGCTCAGAGAAGTACTAGGAGCACTTTTAATTAAGCCATGAAAAGGAATTTGTTTTCAAGGATGAGGTGGTTTCATCATACTCATTATGGCCTATTCTTAACAGGGGATCTTACAAGAAGCTCTCATTAAACAGCTGTTTGAAATGAGAGTAGGTTGATTCATGCCAGCTCCTCTTGCTATTGCAACACCATACTAACAGCTTAAAACAATTAAAGCTCTACAGTGACCATGGATTTTCTTTATGTTCCTCTTCATGATAAAATTTACTCACAAAATCTGTGACTGCTATTGAAAGGAACAATTCACTTAACTGAGAGACCAGAGACAGATTACTTGGGTTTTTTTTTCCATCCCAAATCTTTAGAATCCAAATTCTTCCCTCTCAGGGTGGGGAGGCCCTGGCACAGGTTTCCCAAAAAAGCTGTGGCTGCTCCATCCCTGGAAGTGTCCAAGGCCAGGTTGGATACAGCCTTGAGCAACCTGGGCTGGTGGAAGGTGTCCCTGCCCATGGCAGGGAGATGGCACTGGATGAAATTTCAGGTTCCTTCCAACCCAAACCATTCTGTCATTCTGTGATCTTAAAGCCAGTGGGGTCTGTCAAGAAGCCATGTATGGAAAGAGCTCAAAGTGTCACTCAAACACCTCAACCTTTCTCACTTTCTTTTTCAGTCCCTGCCCAGGAGCTGCCCACATCAGTGCCTGGGTGCAGAGCTGAACTGTGCCCTCCCTTGTACCTAAAAACAACAGGGAGGCAGAAGCTTGGAGGGCTCCACAGCCAGGAGCAGCTCCTGTGCACGTCTCATTTAGTACAGCGTGGCTGCCTCTGACATGTAACATCACATCCACTTTACTGAAACCCAGAGAGTACCACAGCATGGGCAGGTACAAAGGAATGCAAGTGCCAGCCCTTCCAGCTGAAAACCCTGCTTCTTCTAGAGAAGTCTGAAATCCAGTGCTGTACACCCTTCCCCCCAGCAGACACTGGTCCAGGTCTGAAACAACCCAAATAACAGAGCTCTGTCAATGGAACTAAAGCACCTCCTGTCCTGCAGCTGACAGAAGCACCACACATGATGCCTTGGGATCAGCATGCAGTAACTTCCCCTATTCTTTGCAGGAAACTCAATCGGGATTCCTTTCCTTAAAATATTTGTCACCGTGTGACACATTTCCAGGACAAGCCCAGAGGCTGCAGAGACTGCCAGAAAGAAAGGGAGCAGCTGAGCAGTTACAGGGAGAGTATCCAGCTCTAGGGTAGCTCACATACAGCACTGGACACTTTAAAAACAGTTAAAGGCAATAACAAGGCTTATCCTGATAGAGTTGAGGTGAAAATCTGACACAGAAAAAGAATTGCTTTGAAGTCACTCAGAACTCAAGGACTGCGCTGAAAAATAAAGCCTAAACCTGCAAAGGAAACAGAAAATGAAATACTACTCAAAATTCCCTCAAAAACTCTTTGACCTCATTAAAAAAATTCAGTCAGTGAAACCTCTTAAAATCCTGGACTCCATCCTAAAAGGCAGTTAAAAGGAAAAGCCACTGTGGGCACAAGTTTAATTGCAGAGATGAATGAGGGATAGTTCTCATCTCTCAGTGGTAAACCTTTTAGTATTTATGACATTGAAATCACACTGCATAAACAAAGGAAAAGTTAGAAAAGGACTGGCTTCATAAATAACAGCCCACTGTTGTGCCAGCCTGATTACCTCATGTCTGCTTTCACACAGGCACCACCCCTGGCAGAGCAGCCTGCAGTGCCCTCCAGCTCCACAGCCAGGCCAAGGGGTCCTCGGTCAAAAGGAAAAAGACCAAATAAAAATACCATTTTCACTGGAGAACTGTTCCATAATATATGACATCCTAGTGTGAAACTTTGAGAAGCTGCAACAGGTTAAAGGATGTGGATGTCTGAGCCAAAGACACCTGGGGTGGCACAGTGCAGGTGGCTGCTGGAGTGTGTATGGAAGGGTGAAGTGGTAAAGTGTCCATGGGCTCTCCTTGCTCTGAGGATGCCCGTGGAGATGGTAAAGTGAAGGAAGATACTCTGACAAAGGAATTACTCCATCCATGTGGCCAGTTCTGGCAGTTTTGCTCCCTGAGCTGTTGGTGCTGAGTCCTACCCTGAGGCACAAGCACACGTGCACCTTGCTAAGAGGCAAATGCAACAGCTGTGATCACTCCTCTTGCACTCCACTCCACCTAGCAAATCCCAAAGGTTACAACCAGCTATCCATGGAAAACACTAGACAAGCAGCACTTGCACAGGAGTACTCAGCACCAAGTCTGCTTCTGTACAAGCTGCTCTCAGGTCAAAGAGTTTTAGTTACAAGTGTGCATATGTTACAGAAATAATTACATCATTTTTAAAGGTAATAAATAAGCAGACAGTAAGCAAGGTTGGGAAGGGGCAGGGAAGAGAGAACAGGTCAACAGGCAGCAGGATATGGAGCAGAAGAAAGTTGAAGTATACAAAAATTCTCTGATTTATCTTACTGAGCAGTCTTATTGAATTAAGGCCAATAAATAGATTAAATTATACCAGGGACAATTTAATTAGCAAGTATGGGAAATAAAATGAATAAATACAATTGCTGGAATTACCTACAGACTCATCTGTATTGCTTCATGCAGCACAGGCAGGGACACTGAAGCCAGCACAGGCACAAAGGGAATTTGGTCTGCCTGAATCCCAGGATGCTCCCAGCAGAAACCTGGAGCCAGCTGGGATATGTGAATGTATGTGTTTGGCAAGAGCAGTTAATGGCCACACTGCCAAAAAGCCAGCAGATAAACAATGAGCAAGCCATGGCTGTTCCCAGTGGCTGATGCAGCCATTAAAAACACAGAGGAGCAGGAGGAGTTCCCGGCGTCCTCTTGTCCCAGGACCTGCCAGTGCACTTGTTGACATCAGAAGTTGGGCATTTCCACTGCTCTGCTGTCAACTCACCAAGGGTCAGGCTCTTCCCTTTACCCCTCATCACCATCTCCTGTCCATCCCCTGAGGCTCAGGCTCCCAGGAACCCCGGTGCTCCCATGACTGCCTTACACTGGAGCTCCTTAGGAATGCACAGCTTCCAAAAGGATCAGGGCAACATCTTGTGTCTACCCAAAGCCTGCAGCAATTGTTCCAAAAGGGCCTTTGGGCATTGCTGAGGTAAAGTGCTTCTAAAGGTAATAGTTATTCCAACATGGGCCTCGGAGAGCAAGCACAGCATCCTGCAAGTGTGAAGCAGCTAAATGAGGGAACAGAGGTGCTCCCAGAACCCACATCCAGTTATTCAACAGAAAGGGAGGAAGTGTTGTTCCAAATAAATTAGTGGAACTAATTAGGCAGCAAGCAGGAATCACACTAAACTACCATGTTACACAGTAAATAAACTCTGCCTTAAGTGTCCCCCAGAGAAACTCAATAGAGGTGTCACTTCTCTTACAAGAGGAGAGGAGGGTTCCCACTCTCCAGTTACCTGGATGGTTTTTAGGCCTCTTCTCTGGCTTTTAAAATCTGGAGTGGGAGCTTGGAGGCTGATTCATGGTGTGACCTGGGGTTCAGTCCTACAGCTCTGCTCATGCACAGGGAGAGAAATTACTGCTCCAACAGTCTGAACAAACATCCTCATCCCAGACAAAAGCATCTGGGAGCGTTTTCTCCAGCAAGAAGGTTGCAACGGACTTCTCTGCAAGGGATTAACCAAAGTGCTACAGCATCTCAGCAGTCCAGAACTGGGACAGCTCATGCAGAGGCAGCAGGGAAGCTGGGTGTTGCAGCCCCAGCCCCACTGCAGCCCTGCTGCCAATGAGCCAACCTGCCTGTGCCTGCTGCAGTCCACAAAATGGGCATGGCCCAGGACAGAGGCATTTGAACTGACCCAGTTAAAATACTTCCAGGTTTTCATCTGACCTGTCACTGCATCAGAAGGATCTGCAAAACCTTTCCACATTCAGCCCTCCCTGAATACAGCATGGCCAACACACCTCCATACATTACTGTCACCTCGTTAATCCCAACCTTAAAGCCAGCCATAGGTCACCCAATTCAGTTTTATTTGACTTTGAATCTTCCACATGTGCTGGGTTAAACTGCCCAGCTCTGGTGCTAAACCACGTCAGACACTGCTGCTGTGCCCTTGCTGTAAGGTGAGGAAATTCAGAACTACGTTTAATTGCATGGCCCTTTATATTTTGACTTGCCAACAGCCAAGCCAAGTGCCATATAATGAGTTGCATGAACCAGCAAGACAGAAGAGGTGAATTTCTATAAGCACAGTGCAGAAACCATGTAAGAAATTATTTTCCTGGTTGTTTGATGACCCATAGCTGTAGAGCTAATAACCATATTGATGCCCAGAGGGGGAAAAAACATCCTCAAAAAACCTACCCTAGACTAAATTCTAACTTTCAACTTGCACAATTTTCCGTAAGATTATGAAGTGTTTATTATCAAAATGCTGATCTAAAAGTGGAAAGCATTCAGTCTAATGAGTACGTGTGTGTTTGCTGGATTCCCCAGGAGGCTTCTCCAAATGAGGTGTTCACTTCAATGAGCCCACCATGGTAATTAATAAACTCACTAAATAGACTTGGCTGCTGAAGAGGAACAGGATTGAAGGAAGCCCTGCCACTATGGAAGAGTTTTTTCAAAATACTGTGAAGAGCACGCAGAAAGAAAGACATTCCAAGAAGGGAATTGAGGGCAGCTCAAGTGAAAAGTGAAACAGGGGTCAACAAACCAGAGCTCTTCTGGGTGGACAGAGAGACCCCAGCTGTGAACCAAGGCATCCAAGCCTCTATACCATCTCATTCTCTGCTCTGGACAAGCTGGGAGGGTTTCTGCTTAATCCTTATTTTAAAAGGTTACATTAGTGCTTACTGTATTTTGCCTGCTGTGAAGTTACGATGCCTCCCCATGAATTGTATTAAACTGATTTTTGTGTCTATTTAATATGGAGGTTTCTTCCTGGTTTTGTCAATAAATTGGATTCCTAAATTATACATAGTATTATTAAGCCTCCCAGTCAATTATTAAAAAAATACTTTGGCGATAACTATCGAAATTTTATTTGGTACTAAAAAGACATTAACACATCATTGCTGGAGGAGTAATTTTGATTTGATTTGCTGGTTTTCCATTATGAGGCACTGACCACGATACTGCTCACAGTATGACTTAATTCATTTTCGCTTTGAAAAGGGAAACAATTTTGCCGAATGACTGCAGCTCTCAACACCAGAGGTTGTGCTGTTGTACATAGGCCTGCAAAAATGGGAATAACTGTCTGCTTTGATGGCTTTTCCCTGAAAAGCCTCAGGTCTACCTGATCCAAGCCCTGCTTCCCACGACAGACATTAATGCATCAGCTACTGCTGCTGGGTGGTGGTTCTTGTTCTCCTCCCTGAAAGGCTGCTCTGACTTCACTCCCAAATGTTGCTGTCGATTGTGATTCCAAAATAAGGGGCTCTTAGGAAGTCTGTAAAACCTATGACTGAAGAAATGTTTCTCACTACGAAGATCAGTTGAGGGTGATGCATTTTCACCCTTTCTTCTTGCAGCAAGTCATGTGTGAAAGCAAAACAGAATGTGCAAGGGGACAGCAGCTCTTTTGTGCGCGTGTTGCGTGTGACACCCACAGCACGTCTCGGCAGCGACAATGTGTGACACCGTGTCAAGCTCTGACTTTTCAAAGCAACGGCGGAGAGTTTGGACAAGCTTTTAATTCACAGAGCTGCTGGCCATATAGGATGGCTCCAAACTGCTCAAAGTCTCATATCTGCTGTGTAATGCTGCGACACGGAACGCACGTGGTAAACACAGCCCACACAGCAGAGGGGAAAGCAGACACGACGACATGTGCTGTTCTGTAAAAGTTGTCCGTGAGGCTGTTGATGAAGACACAATGCTGCCCCAACAGCAGAGCTGGGAAGGGATGCCAAAGCTGTCAATTCCAAAACTTTGCCCTTCCAAAAATCAAAAAAAACCCCAAACCAAACAACAACCAAATGTTGCTGCTATCAAATGATAATTTTAAAGATAGGATAGTGCAAAAATGGGGAAAATTAATCCCTGTACAAAGCCACGGGTTGACCTTCTTAACAAACAGGGAAAAGTCCGCTCTGTCATGATTTGCAGGGCAGAGCCCACGGGCTGGGCTGGCACAGGGCAGGGCAGTGCCCGCTCCCGTGTTTGAGCCTGATCTCCAGCCAAGTCTCCGTCCTCGAACGTCCCTGTCAGCACAGGCTGCAGTGATTGATGAAGCAGACAGCACACAGCTTGATTTCCTGGAGAGCAGGTTGTGTGGCAAAGCTGGCAGCTAAGCCAGATCTCGTTGTGAATCTTTAAATGGACGGCATTTGACGAGGAGGTCACCGAAGGGGCAGGAACGGACGTGAGGCACTGAGATGTAAGATATGGGAGTCTCCCACTTCCCAGCACAAACGCCCTTTGTAGAGCCCTGCTATGGACGTGCTTGGGAATTCTCTCACAGCAACTGCCCAGGGGTCAAAGAACCCACAGTGTGGAACCAGCCCAGGCTCCAACCTGAGGAAGGAGCTCTCCCCGTTCGTCTCTCTGTGTTATGAACTCCAGACTAAATACTCCCTGCTAAACACCTGCAATCTCTTTGGCAGGGCATGTCACTGCCATCACCCCTCAAAGCCTACTTTCAAACAAGCCTTAAGTCATTTCTGCCCCGTCTAAGCCAGGACAGAGGATAAGAAAAGGCCAGAAATGACACATTTTTAGTACTAAATCAGGCACAAGGCAGCAGCGCTTCAGAAGCTGCCAAACAGAGGCTAAAGAGAGGTGGCCAAGAGGAGCTGCAGGAGCACATTCTTGTCAGAAGCTGTTTTTAATCCTAAAACCAGCCCAGGGTTTATGGGTCAATCCGTATTGCAGGAGCTCTGCCATTCATGACTCGTCCTCTTCAGGCAAGTGGATCAAGGACACGCCGCACAGCAATATGTGGGCACACTGGCAGTCATTAATGAAAAATAAGGTGAGAAGAACTAAGGGAGAGGCAGAATGGACTTGAAAAACACAGAAATAGGCAAAACTGAATCCTCAGGTCAGGAGAGAACACAGTGTACCTGACTGCAGCTGCCGTCAGTACAACTGGAGCACTCCACAGTGTCCACACCCAGCTGGAAGGAGCTCCCACGGTCCTGGGGATGCACAGGCTGCAAAAGCAGCTCAGGAACCCAGCATCGGGAAATGGCCCATGTGAAATTTTGGAATTCTATTCACTGGTGGAGTCTATGACTTAGCGGGATGCTGGGGAACATCTTTGCTTTCCTGACACTCTTCTTGATTGGGAAAACACTTCTCTTTGCTGCAATATGCTGAAAATCTTTACTGCGCTTGAGCCCCAGACTTCACAATCAGCTGTCACCCCTAAAATTCCCAGCCAGCTCCCCAAGAAGGGAGGGAGGGCATGCATGGACACAAAGCTAAGGATTACTTCTGGTTTTGAAGGAATGTGCTGAGAAACTGCATCCATGCAAGGAAGACAGTTTTGGATCCACCTCTATTATACACCAAAGCAACATTCCAGGTGACAAAGCACTGACTTTCTGCAATTACTGAGGGAGCTGCCAAACAGGAATTTGGAGAAATGCTGTAGCATCTCAAAGAGCCTGACAATCTGATCCCCTGTGTGTTGTTGGTGCTCACTGCCCTGGCTTCACCCCCGTCCTCATCCCAAATTTCTCTGACTATCCTGACCCTTAACCTCTTTCCTCTATATACTTTTTAAACTATTCCCTTAACCACAGACACACAATCCCCATGACATATATAATAAAAAATCCAGCTCATAAAAACAGGGAAATAAAATTGAATGCTGAACTCTTGACATTTGCTATCCATTACTGTGTTTGTATGCACTGTCTTCTCCCACTGCTCATTATCATTTGTCTCCGTATCAGCCCTCGTGGTTTTTTAATCCAATTCTCACAGTAGTTGATATTTTATATAATCACATACTTTCAAAAGCTGGACAATCTCAGCTTTAGTCAAAGAGATTTTTTACCGTCTGGGTTTTAAAAGAGGGATGCAAGGAAAGAAGAGAAAATACTGAATACAGAGGGGCTGAAATGACACAATGAGAAAACTAGACCAAAAAACTAAAGGGAAAGAGAAAACATTTCATTTTAATGAAGTCAACTTTCTAAGCCAATCTCATAAGGAAACAGGCATTAAGAGTGTGACCTACACGGCCCCTGGAGCTATAAAGGGACTGGTCTAGATGAACACTAACGTTGGGATTAGCCCATACCCCGCTCCAGGAGAGGGTGAGACACAGCATTACAACCTTGAGGACGTCTCGGCTCCCTACCCAGACAGACATGGGCAGAGCTGTCTTTAAGGAAAACATTTTTCAAAGCTTTCCATGAGGCACTGAGGTGAATCTTTGTTTAGCTGTAATTGGATTTCCAATGGCAAGAGGTTCTGCCATTCAGGAGCACATAAAGGATGAGCCGGGGACTGTCCCCAGTCAATTCCCGGCTCCTGGGCAGTCGATTTCTCCTGAACGGGTCAGGGGACCAGGAGCTGCTGACACCTTGTCCCCAGGGCTTAACAAGCTGAGTTATTCTCCAGTTGACATTCTTCTTGGTTTTGGAAAGTTTTAAAAGCCTCCATCAAATCTCTGGTGGGGCCACAAAATGTGGTTTGCACTCAGATAATCTCACTGCAAGGTTTCCAAGGGTTCGTGCTGTGCCCCAGAGTTTACAGATGTCTCAAGTCATCCTCAAACATCCCTTTGGAAGTCTGCATGTTAATAAGGCCTGATGTATGAAATTTCCTTTAGAACTTTTGCTTTGAGATCATTTTGTATCTCTTTTCTGGTCAGGAAGCCATTGAGGGACTCATTTTAGCTACAAAGCTCTGTCTTCTAATCCTGGTGTGCTCAGGGAAATACTGGGATGGCTTTATTATGATAAATATTTATTTTTTACTTTTGCACAAAAAGAAGCTTTTCCATTCATTTGAAGCAGGAGTTGTGAATCTGATTACAAATTTGGAAGCAAACAGGCAGCTCCTAATTACCCACTTTTTGGATGTTATTTTGTTTTTCACTTCAGGCCTAAACATCAGCCTATGAGGATATTTGCACCACCTTCTGAGACACAAAACTCAGATCTATTTAATTGTTAAAAAAATATTTTTACATATTTATATTTTTACAGTCTAAGTGCATAAAGAGATTAATAAAATATTTCCTTTCCCTTAATAAACAACTTGAGAACCTACCAGACTCGGTGAAATACTTTGAAACCTACCATGCCATGCCTGCTTTACAATAATATTTTTTATTCTCCATTAAACTCTGAAAAGTAGTTATTGACAGTTTCCCTGACCCTTTCAGCTGTGTTTTCCTAATCACAGCTTAAAAAAATCATCAATGTGATTTCTGCATCCCAAATTAAAGCAATGTATGTGTTATCACTGCCAAAACATATTCACAGAGAAGTACATCTGCATGTACAGACCCTCTCATCAAAACCAAATATTGGGTATATGCATTGCATAAAATCAACTCAAGGATGCTGTTCGCCTGGGAATGTAAAGTATGTCCAGTGCATCATGTTTTGATGCTTTCCCCTGACTATATCATAGCTGATACAGGTCATTTCAGATTGGACTTGAATTTTGAATACATGCATTAAAATGTAACCAGTCCTAGGGAATCAAAAATATCCCTGTGCTTCCAACGTGACGGGGAATGAAACAAACTCAGTTTTTCATTAATAGAGAATCATTACTCAGAGTGATGTGGAAATTCCAGAGGAAACTTGAGGCATCCCTTCTGCAGGGCTAATCTGTTCCAAGGATGTACAATCTAGCAGATGGTGTACAAAAATCACCCTTAAAGAATATACAGGAGCAACAAATCTCATGACTCAGCAAGGCCAAGAAGGGTCACAAGTATTTAGTTACCCTGTGATGTCACTTGCTTTGATGACAGGATTCTACAAGTTGTTGATGTGCCATCCCTGGAAGTGTCCAAGGCCAGGCTCGACAGGGTTTGGAGCGACCTGGGCTAGCGGGAGGTGTCCCTTCCCACCCAAACCATTCTGTGACATTTATCTCCTCCTCTTGGTACCTGTAGAACAACTTCACACATTGTGGTATTTGGTAACAGACTCACAGAAAAGATTATGAGTGAAAACAACAAATTAAGGGAGAGATTTTCCTCCAGTTTGGCATCATCACCAGTCAGTCAGTCCTGAAACTGATACTCCTCATCAGCAAATGTTTTGTCACAGTCACATCAGAGTCGAATCTTCTCCGCCACCCCTCCCAACCTCAACAGGGAGGACAACGCCAGGTAGGATTTCCCAGTACAATATGTACAATCTGCATAAACATTAAGCTGACAAAGGGAAATCAAATAGCAAGAGAGAAAGTAGAGATGGTGATTTTCTTTAGGCATTCATTAATGTCTATTCAAATATAAATACTGAACAAAAATCTGCATTTCATATTGCAGGAGAGCACACTTGTGCCAAACTCTTTGGAGATTTGGTTCAAGAACAGTTCATCCCTATCTGAAGATTTGCCTGAAAAACTGCCAAAACCCACGAAAGCTTTGTGTTAGCTGAAATAAAAGCTACTGTTGCAGAAGAGAGAAACGCAAAGGAGCCTCACAGGACTGTGCTCCCACTCCTGTCTGTGTGCTCATGTACCTGATCAAATCCTCTTTGGTCTCTGCCTTTCTGCTACAACTTCAGCTGTGCCCATTTTGCACAGCAGCGTAATATCAGTGGCAGATTCCTTCCACATCATCTACATCACAAGCATCAGAGGAGGCATCCCACTTCTTTTCTATGCTTTATAGGTGCCTTTTATGTTATCCACAGAAATTAAACTGTGAACAGTCCAGGGAAATTGTTACCTGATCCCTCTTTTTCTGCCTCTTCTCTCCTACTCCACCAACTCAGGGACTCAGATCTGCACACACACCCCCCAATGAACGTCACCAGAAACAATTTCACCTTTGGACTCAATAAAGAATCTTCCACAGAGAATGTCCTCTCTTTAGTGGAACAGACATGGGATTTGGGCAGGGAAGAGATCTCTAAGTTCAAAAAGCCACAAATACCACAGATCTCCAAAGTCAGATCTCTGCTTTTCATTGACAGGACAAGAGGAAAAAACTTCCACGTGTGCAGCAGAGGTTTAGATTGGATATCAGAAAAAATTTCTTCATGGAAAGGGTTGTCGAGCCCAGGCACAGGCTGCTCAGGGAAATCATGGAGTCAGCATCCCCGGAGGGATTTAGTGTGCAAGTGGCACTAAGGGACATGGGTTAGTGGTGGGCTTGGCAGTGCTGGGGGAATGGTTGGGCTCAATGACCTTAGAGGGTTTTTCCAACCTTAATGATTCTGTGACTGTGCAATTATTCTATGACTGACCAGCAAGCTCTTCGAGGAGGTTCCTCCAACTCAGTCCATGCACTTTTCTGCCTTTCTAAATAGCAACCTACAACCTGTTAATCAACAGAAGTATTCAAGCTCATTGGAGCAGGTGCTCCAAAACACTCTCAAGAAGAGATTTTGTACTTCACGGGATTCTCATCAGCTACCGGGTTCCTCTTCAAGAGAAAGAAGAGTAATAAAATGCCCTGATTAACCTGGATTTCTGCAACATCCAACACCTGCAAAATGAAGATTCACCCACACCCTGTGAGCTGACATGTTAGCAGCCACTTTCCCACGGTTTGTTCCTGTAAACAAGACCCACTGGAGCAAGAAGGACACACACGGATTCGTTTCCCAGCATACTGAATTTATCAACACAATACTGAGTAAAATCAACCAAGGGAGATGCACAGCCCAGCAGGACTGAAAGCCTGTCACCTGCACTGGTCAAATTAGGGATCTACACTCTCCAACACGGTCCTGGAAAGCAGGGGGAGGAGGTTTGCTGGGATCAATTTATTCAGCGTAATGAGGACAAAGGCTGACTGTGAGGAACTGCAGAAGGACCTTATGAAATGATATGACATATGAGATGGCAGATGAAATTCAATAGAGATAAATGTCAAATATGCATGTGGGAAAAACAATCCTAACCTCACATATGAAATGATGGACTCTGAGCTAACCGCGACTGCACGGGAGTGAAATCCTGGGTTTACAATGGACAGCCCCATGGAAATGTCAACCCAGAGCTACCAAAAAGAAAAGGAAAAAAGACAGCAGATCAAATGCTAAGAATCATTAGGGGGAAAGGAAACACTGAACATGGACAGCGTGGATGGGGACAGCTTGTTGGCGGAATTTTCCAGTGCTGACACAAAGACCCCTTAAACCAAAGCGGAGCCGTGTCCAACACAAACAAAGGTGATTTCTGTACCTAACGGGAGAGGCTGTGGATGTCACAAGCCTACACTGGCTTAAGGCTAGAGATTAAGTTCACAGAAGGAAAATCTATTCATGCTTACTATCTACACAGAAATCACTCCTGGCACAAAGTCCCTGAGCTGAAAACAGCTGGAGCCCAGGAAGCATCAGAGGAGAAGCATCACATGTGCCTGCCCTGCTCGTATTCCTGAGCCCATGGACACTGCTGGAGATGGGATGCTGGGCTGGACCCTGTACATGGGAATTAGCACAATTATCTGAAGTTTGGCTTTGTATCCTTACAAGGAATTTGATTTTTCTTCTATTTTTAACCCAACATATGTTGAATTAATAATTTCACATTTCTAGTGCAAGTGCTGTAGAAATTTGCAAAATGAACAAAAAGAAAGGACGTGGGGGAACAACAGGGTAAAGTTACTGCTCATTTTAAGAAACATACTGGCCCGAGACAAAGCTCTCCAGGACTTTTGCAAAAACACCAGCTAAGGGTGCTGCCAGAAATGAGCATGTGCTGCTTACACAACCCCTCCAGTCCTTCCTCCCCAGGCATCACAACCCACAATACAGCCACAGGTACAACACCCTGGCATCTGTGTGTGATCAGGAGTGCCCATCTGGAGGAAGCCAAGGAGCCACGGGAGAAGGAGAAGGGTTTGGAATAGCAGTAATCCAAAGGGATGGAAGAGGGAGCTTGGAACAGTAAGTGGTAACGTGGTAGTTGAATCTCACAGTGAGTTTGTGCTCTTGCTATCAGCGCTCTTCGCAGGCAATTCTGTTCCACGGCACCCTCCCCTCTGATATTAATTCTGAATGCAAGACAGCTTTGTAGTACCTAATCCTATTAGCATGCTCCTGAAATCTGTAAGAGCAGGAATGTAGGACTGGCCCAGCTCTCGAGCTCTGCTCCCCATGAAACAAATTCCAGTTCAATTCAACAGCCCTTGGGCCCTTAGGGATGATTAGGTAGAATTTACTAACACTGAACCACAGTTATTGCACCACAGTAAGGCAAGTAAAAATATTTAAATGAAAATACTTCAGATAAAACTTGCCTTCTTAATTTAGAGAAGTCCATGGATTTTTTTTTTCTTCCATGCTTTTTTACCCAGATTGGAAAAAACAAACAGCTTATTACATTTGGTCCTCCACTTTCAATTTTCACTGAGGTCTTTTCCTCATGGATCACAGAGAACCCCCCAAACCGCTGATGGGAGCACATTCAGTTCCAGGGATTTCTGTCCAAGGTCCTGCCGCCCGACAGCCAAAACGTTCTAACAGCTTTAGAGATGTGTTTTGGTGCAGGGGAATGGAGCAGATGTTTCCTAACACGAGCTGTAGGCTGGTGGCTGGGGCTCAGGTCTGGGAGATGGCTCAGCATCAGTAACTGGGATGCAGGATGAAGAGTTCCACTGGAAATCCAGCAGTGCCTCCGCCAGTCGCGCCCGTTTCACATCGATCCAGCAACAGACGTGGTAACAATTCAATTTGGGCTAAAATCATTTTGGTTTATTCAATTCTGGGATGAAAGCATGTTTTATATCTTTGAGAGAAGCCATGAAATAGAATAAGCAGCTTGTACTCCACATCCCCTCAGACATCCAGTGTCTCCACGCAGGGACAAGAGGTTGGCAGCAGGGAATCTTTCAGAGTCCAGAAACATGCAATACCTCTTCAGGAACATTTGTGTTTTGAGGACAGTTAATTTAAGACAAACAAAAACCAAAACCCCACACCACTCATTAACAACAATTAAATACTGAAGTTTTAATAAATCTCAGTGCTTTTTTATTTAGCCTTTTGCAACACTGGCATTTCATTTCTCTAATATGAGACATATCCCCAGTGATAAAGTCTATCAGCTGTGTATCAGAATAGGTGACTTCAATTTCACAGCTTCTCAAGAATTGTTATTACACACTAAATCTTAATGAAATACAACACTGGCTGTGATAGAAAAATTACTGCAAAGATAAAAATACAGCCCAGTAAGGTGACTGATGTCTAGTCAGCTCTTCTGGCAACTGCCCAGCGAGGCTGCCCCATCTCTCCTGATTCCCTAATCCCAATGTTACCTGGGATTTCACTGCTCTGGCAGCACTGCTGTTCTGTGGGCTCCTACCAAGAGCTTTGATCCATGCCCAGTTTTTCACAGCCCCTTCCTAACTGTGAGCAGTGTCACATTCCTCTGTGCAGCAACGCCAGGCTCTGGGTGTACCTGACCCAGGGAAAGGAGGGGTTTAGCTCAGCTCAGCCACTCTCTGCCTCATTATCCCTGCTGGCTGTGTCCAAGCAAGGAGCCAGCTACCAGCAGGACTATGCACAAGGAGGGACATCATGCAGGCAGGATGGGGACATTGATGCTCTCTGTGCTTCTTGCCAAGGAATTGGAGACTGAAGACCTACAGTGTGCTCCAGAGCAACAGGCAACAAGATATTCCAAGTCTCCAGGGACTGTGGACACATTGCGCCCAGGTATGGAGGATATTCCTCTTCAAAACACTCGCAATGACCAGGAAAGATCCTTCCCAATGACCATCTCCCATCAGGTCATGTTTGCTCCACACCTGCACCACCTTTATTCATCCCTGAATGCCTGGAAACCACATGTTGCTGCACCTCTAAGTCATATTTGTTTCTGATATGGAAAAAAAGGCAAGACAATGACATCAATAACAACAGATGAAAAATCCCTATTTTTTCCCTTCCAAGAACAGTTTTTGTCTAGGAGAGCATGGATATTCTACTCGACATCCTGTATTTTCTTGCTTATTCAGTGCATCTATTGGGATTTCTGTTCAACTTGGCCTCTCTTTCTCCCTCCCCCTCCCAAAACTCCATGAAATATTGCTCATTTAAAAACATAAATCCAAGATGGGAATTATTTGAATCACCTGTTACTCACCCCAGACGGCCTCTGCTATAACTGGGGGCTGCTATCTTTCATTTATTCACTTATTTCAGGGCATAAGCAATGAGAATCACCACAAACCATAACATTAACAGTATTTGAGTGTAACTTGTCTGACACTTGTATTTCACCAGTCACATAGAACTCAAAAGTGATTTATTGGAGCTTTGAAAAGCTAAAAGGGGTTAAAACTGACTATTCCTACCATGAAATTTCATGCTGACATAACATGTTTTGAAAGGATGATTGAAAGACACAAGGATCCCTCATAAATCAGTCAATATTTGCTTCATATCGAGACTTTAATGCTGCTTTTATCTCTACAAGGTTGTCTCTGAGGTCAAGACTCCGCCTGATTCAGGTTTGAGAAGCCTTGGAGCACATTCAGAAACATTAAATACACTTTAAAAAAAAAAAAGAGACAGACTCAATCACAGGACAGGACATAGTCTCAGTGAGTCAGACTAAGAAATTAGCCAAAAATACCCTGGAGTAAGTTGTTTCAGGCAGTTCACCTGCTCCTCAGGCTTTAGTTTCTCAGTTGTGTGTCATTTTATAATCACATTTGCCTAATTTCCAGATTTGTTTTTCCAACTGACTACCTAAAAGACAGCAAAACAGAATGTACCAAAACAGCTGTGAAATGAACATAATAAATCAAAGCCCAAAGGTTTATTTACTTTCCCTCCCTTTCCAGTTTTTTTAACCTACAGCAGTTCCAGCTTTGCCTGCAAGAAACAGATAAAACAATACAGACAACAACAAAAAACACCCAAAAAAAGACACCAACTTGAGGCAGTTTTGAGCAGATGACACTCCTTTCTCACCACAAATCCTGCTGTTTGTTACAGGGGTTCTAGAGCAACAAATCTCCAGAAAACATTAAACCATATCCAAGAGACCCATAACAATATTCAAGTCTTATGCAAAGCATGTTTGTGACTTCTTTTTTAAAGGAATTTCATAGAGCTTCACTCACTCAATAGGTTTTTGAAGCATTCAAATTCTTGCAGTGCTACAAGATAATGGCTTATATTCAGAAGGGGAAAAAAAGCAATACATCTCTTGGCTAACATTTCTTTCCCATTTCCTGATATAATTCACTATAACCAGTTAGCTCCCTTTTAAAGCTAGAAAGGAAATATTGTGAGCGTCGGAAAGTAACACAAATTAAATGGAAACAAAGGGAAAATAGGAAAATATAGAGACAATGTGTTTGAAAAGTACTGAAGCATCACACACCAAGTTAAAGATATTTGTAAGGAATGGAAGAAAACGCTCTGTCAGAGATAAGCAGTTTGACATTCCCTGTCACAACATGGAAGAGAGTTGAGGGTATAAATCCAGGTAGCTTCTGATAAAGCCGTGTCAGTGCAATGAAAGGGGTGGCTGCCTCCCCACCGGGCTCTGCTGCACTCTCTGACATTCCAGCTGCTCTTATGAACGAGCTGAATTCACTCTCAAACCCAACAGCAAAGGCGCTGCTCTTCTGGCGCTGGGACCATCACCGTCCTCGCACCAAGCCCAGCGAATTTCAACTTGACACAACAGTCCCATGTTCCAACGGGAAAAGCTTCCTGTCTGTTCCTAAATGGGACCATGTTGCTACTACAAATCGAATTTCTGCTTGCTGGCATTTCTTTGATTATAAATTTCAGAAGCTGTTCCCTTTCACGCTCTGAGTCTACGCCTGCTCAAGCTGATACATTCCCATTCCGTGGAGCTCACTGGAACAGGTTTCCAGCAGCACATGCAGCAGCCAAGCTCGGGGAGTTCCCAGAGATGTGAAGAAGCAAGAAATACGGAGAAGTTTGATGTGTGTTGGAGGAGCAGGAAGGGTTGGTCTAAATCACCATTTACCACAAATCTGCGCTTTTTTAGCAGGGTTTTGCTGATAAATATCAGCTTAATCCTAAAACTGGATGCTTCAATTATGGGATTAACGTCAATCGACATGGAGAGTAACAGAGAGCAGAACTGCTTTCCCTATGGAGGGACTGAATCAGTTCCACAGAGCCAGGGTGGCTGCCCTGCCGTGACAGCCCAGCTTTCCTGTGCTGGAAGCAAGCAGTGGCTTTTTAAACAATTAAAGCATGGGATTAATTGCAAAGGTTTTTAATATGACCTGGGTGGCTTGGGAGTGAAATGCAAGGGAGTGAAGAGTCCGGCCGTATCCAGTGCTGCTTCCAAAAGGGATAACCCAAAAGAGGGATTGCCAGCACTAGAGCTCAGCATCCTGCAGCAGCCACGGGTTTAAATCCTCCCTTTCTATTCTTAAAACAAAGATCCTCCTCACAGCTGAGTACTCCAAAGACACGACTCAGTGAAATGCTAAATTCAGTCAAGAAAAGCAGAGAAACCACTGCAAGATCATGGAAGTGATTCCTTTCTTTCCATGGCCGTGGACCCATCCACTAACAAAAAATGAAACGTAAACTAGAAAACCAGAAAAAAAACCCCTTAGACAAAGGGGACCTTTAATTAAAGAAGTGAACAGTGCTCTCCTTATCAGCCATTTTTCTCTTTTTCATTTTTCCTTCTGTTTTTTTCCAGTCCATCTGTTGGAAAGGGAACCTATTTCCAACCATTGCACTGGCCATATTTGTTGGCTGGATTCTGTGATCCTTCCTCAAAACAACATACCCACGCTGCACACTGTCCAAATGTTTTCCTTATGAATACAGCACGTGCCACAGACACGCAACAGATCACAGCAATAAGGGGCACAGCACAATTTACATCCTATCCTGAGGGAACTTAAGAACCCAGAATTAGGAAAGTCAAACTCCTTTGACAGCACTTCTGGAAAAAGAAACATTATGAGCCCAGGAAGTGGACACATGCTGCAAGGTGCTTAAGACTCTTACAAAGATGAATCCATGTACTGAGAATTCCGATGGCAACTGTGAAAGTCTCACCAAAATCATGGGAAATGACGGTGGGATCTCCTGGCTGCCTCCCCAAACCCAACCCAGCTCTGGTTCAGTCCCGTACTTCAAACAGCAGCCAAAGGCACCTTTCAGAAAGAAGAGCATGGCAAAGATGCCCAGTGCTCTCTGGGAATGCCAAGCTGCAGCAGGGAGGGTCAGGCTTGCCCCCCAATCCATGGGTGAATTCCCAATGCTGGAGTGGCAGTGGACACACAGGAGCCTTCCCTGCCCTGAATATGTATGGGATGTCTCCTGAAGTGCTTGACAATAACGAGCCTGCACAATCTATGGCAAATTAATTCAATAGCTAAATAAATTTACTATCCTACAGAGAGACTGGAGCTGTGGAAACGGTTAAGCAATGTTGCTTATGATATTTTTACCCAAAATAAAAAAAACAGTCAGAGGGGAAAGGAACATGTTGGAGAAGACAGATTTTCACAAATATTTGTATTTGAATTGCTGATGAACTCTTCCTGCTGTTATTTTTATTAATGTTTTAATTATATATGCAATACACTTCAGCAATAGCTGAAAATGTATAGGAGAGACAACATTTTCCAAGCAAGAGAGACAGTTCTGTAGCCAACTTCAAATGTACTTCCTTTCTGTCAGGGAAACAAAATGCACTGGGGCCATGACCTTCCTTGTAATATTTAAAAGCCAGTGTGTGATGGAGCAGTTCTCCTGCGCTCCTGCTAAAGCTCCCATTCTCATCCCTGGAGCACGATTTCACTCCACCCGCCAGGTTTTTTTATAAGATGTACTGGCCAGCAACACAGTGACTATGGAATGGGGCTGCAAGTTTTTCTTGGGACATTACAAGTTTTGGGATATGTTAAAGATCTCAGGTCCTAGGACAGGCTCATTATTCCCAAAAACACCCTTAAAATGGGTGAAATTTGAAATCTCAGGTCCTCACCAGGCCCCCTGGTGAAGCAAAGCTGTCTGCAGCGAGCAAAACCAGAAGCCCTAACCAGAATGCTACAAATGCACATTAAAGCAGTATTTTGAGAACCAGTTCAAGATGTAGGTGAGTTAAGGACATACCCTACTTAGCAAAACAGTTGAGCACTTTCCTCTTGAGTCCTGAGTCAGCCCAAGGCAGTCTAGCTGGCTTTGGACTGAGGAGAGAGTGACTGCATCCCATCAACCAGATGGTGCAATAACTCCTGCGCACTTAAGACCCGAGAAGAATTAGACCCCATGAGTTTTCCCAACCTCATTCTGACACCCAGGATAATGCTGTGTCAGGTCACTGACCCCATCTGTGTCTGCTGGAGACTCACTGCTTTGACCCCCTCTGAATAGCAAGTAACAAAATCTTTATTATAATTTGTTTTCAAGCCACACTGCTAAAAAAATGTGTCAGCTGCTTTCAAATGGCCTCTGTTTTTCTGGCCCTGCTTCTGGCAATCTAAGTAGCTGTCATCACTGTAGGAGCAGCCTGCTTGATAAGATTATAATTTTGTTTACATTGTGCTATAGGATGCCACGCTGAGTCCAGCGCGAGGGAAATGGCAATCGACAGCACGCAATGTGCATTTGCAGGAAAATGCAGGATATCTTCCTTTATTCCTGCCTCAGAACTCCACTGTTTTGGCTGGTGTTCCTAAAGGTAAACTCAAAAAAAAAAATGGGTTTAATGTATTTCTTCGCTGGAATTTATCGCAGTAAAGCCTGTAATGGCCTTTTTTGGCACCACACCAATATACAGCCTTTAGGAAACAGCTATTTATTGAAGCAAGAAATGCAATACCAAGACTACAAATCACTTCTTACATATAGAAAACTGGAAGTAAATCTAGCTAACGTCTACCTCTTTACCAAAGCTAGAGTTCCCAGCCTCAAACTGGGAGCAGCCAATTCTCATCTGCTCTGTGGCTGCAAGTTAAAGACCTTCCTGCATCTCATTTACGTCCTCTGGAAAATGGAGATGTGGCCATGTATTTTAAGAGAGGGTCTCAAGCTCTCTCAGTACGTGAGGCTGTACATCTACCAGGGAAGTGTACCAATATTTTTACAGCAGTCAGTTGGGCTGGTTTTAATTTGTGTTTGATTAGCAAAGAGCTCTGGGCCAGACTCACAATACTCACAGAATTCTCGGTGCAGCAAGGCAAAATTTAACAATTATAATAGTAGTAATATGTATTCAGTCTCAGCCATTAGCTGTGGGGAAAATGGGTCAACAATAACATGACTGTGTAGCGAGAGGATTTCTCCACCACACATTTAAATGCTGCAGTAAAGGGCAGGGAGGAACATGAACCAGATTCCCACTACCTCCAGCATGATCACTGATGGTTTTCCCTTCTCAGCAAGAAGAACATTTTTTACAGCTTTCTCTAGCTCTCTCCAGAAATTAATTTCTCAGTTGTGTTCTGCTCTCGCCTTCCTGTGAAAGGTCGGCCACAGCTGGAGTACGTGGTCCCAGGAGCAAAGTTGAATCCAGGACTTGGCACTGGGAGGAAAGGCATGGACCAGCTTTGTCAGGTCAACCAAAAGGCAACATAATGAATCCTTAAGCAGTGCAAGCGCACAGAGCGGGTATTGCAGGTTAATAATTGACGACTCTCCGAGCAGGGTGCTGAGTGGTTCTACATCCCAAGGCAGCACTGCTGAGCCCTGTCGGTGGTAGGAAGAGAGCAAGCCCAGGAGGTGGGAGCTCCTGAGCTACATTTTCAGGTTGCTGTGTGGGAGGTGAGTCCACAGACCCCAAAGTGACAGCCACCCCGGAACGAGCCCTGCTGCTCCCCTGCCTGGCCAGCGGAACACAAAACTCCATCTCACAGCCTGACAAGACAAATTGTGAAATTTATCTCTCTCAGGCTGGATTGTCCTCCATGTAATGGGAATAAAAAGCAATACCAACAAAAGAAAGAGGAGCATTAAAGCCTTTTCTGAGGATGGAAAAGGAAGCAGTTGTACATCAACATGTAAGTCAGTGCCCAACACATCACTCAGGTCTGGAGGCTCAGCTCAAGCTCTACTGACTCACACAGCAGTCACTGCACAGACCTTGAGGGCTCCAACAGCAGGACCTGCAGCCACCAAAGAAAGGGAAATACAAGCACAAACACTAAATGCTTGCCCTCTCCCAATACAAACTGTCCACCTGGGGCAAAATTTTTGAAGAGCATGTTATTGCAGCTGACAATGGTATTTTGGTACTTGAGGGCAATTGGAGTGTCAGAATTTATGAAGGTATGAACGTCAAAAAGTTATTTCCTCATTAATGGTATCAAAGCTGGTGCTTGATTTAATAGCCACAGTTTTAAGGATTCAATGCCATTCATTTGGAGTCTGCCAAAGTACACATGTAATTTAGTCTCATTGTTTAGGAATATATTTCATCTAACTCCTGTTGTTCACGAATAGAGTCAGGTGATTTTTGGCTCAGTCTGCTTTCCCTAACAACTGGAAACACTAGGAACATTAATTATACCTTACTTCACCCATTCAAATGCAGAATGACTTGAGCATGTTGATGAGCAAGAAATTGCTGAGACACAAGCACCAAATTTCACGTTTGAGAAGTCTGAACCTCCCATTTGGAAGTACCACTACGTTTCTGTGCAGCAGCAAATACAAAGTACTGAATTATTTCCAGCTTCATTTTATTTAGTGAGGTAGGAAGAAGCTGAAATCAGCATTTACCATGTGTCAGCAAATAGTGGCACGAACATCATGACTAGAAATCCAGTCAACTCATAATGACCCCCTCTTGTTCCAGAGCGAAAAAAGTGCACCAACCTATGGCCCAGGACACACCAACACGTGCATGGACAGTCCTGGCACTTTGGGTGAGCCCATAGTTAATGGATTTAGCATTTTAAAGCTGATGGCTGCATATTGCAAAATTAGGGCTGCCTTCTGGCTTTGTTCCCAAAGAAGTAGCACAGCCTGGGCCAAGAGGCAAGAGGGATGTGTAGAAATGTGTAGGAATGTATTTTCAAACACATCATCAGTCTGTCTTCGCCCACTGCTGACAACACATGCAGGAAAAGCACCAGTAGCAGCGCCACCAATTCCTCCCAGGGGTACAGGAATGTATGCACAGGAGCATACAAGGCTCTATACATCCCAAACACCCTAAAGAACTCCGCATCTACCACAACTGCATGTGATGGGAAACTGTGGGCAACGCTCCTGGCCACTGTCTCCAAGGATATTGCAAGAACAAAGGCGAGTAGGTGTAATTGAAAAAGCAACTGCACACTTGCCCTGAAACCCACACTGGGGCAGGGTGTTTCAGTGACACTCTCAGCCAGCCAGACACAAGTGCCAACCTGCAGCAGACAGGAGTCACCAGCCACGGCAGGGCAGGAGGGGGCAGGGGCACCGACCACCCCGCTCCTCACGCCGCTGACTACGCACGGAGCAGATGGCAGATAACTCTCCTGACCAAACCCAACACGCCAAATCAATCCTCCAAACCAATGGCAACTGGAGGACACATGAAACAGCACCCCCAAAGCCAGCTGGCAGGCGCTGTGCTGGGCCTGGGTGTGCTGAGTGGCACGGTGGGCACACGGCTTTGCTTCCATCTGGCTTGGGCTGGCACCGGCGGAGGTCGACACACAGGCTGAGGGAAGATGAAGCAGTTGACTGATGACAAGGGAGAATTGAATGCGGAGGGGGGAAAAATGACCTGCAACAAATCAAGTGTGGCTGTGGGGATGTGTGTCTCTTCGGCAGACTCAATCACCAGCGAGGGGGTGACAGAGATGCTGAAATGGTTAAACAAATAGCTTCATGTCGGCCTGCCCGGGCGTACGGCGAGATGGATAGACCCAGCTGAGAACCACTGACCTTAACAACACAGAAAGGAGCGAGCGCTCTGGAAAATACAGAGATAAGCCAAACACGCAACAGAAAGATAAATATCAGCATGGGCTATGATTTGCATGTTAATCCATAGAGTCCAAGGTAAATGAACAGACAAATGAGGAGCCTGAATGAGAGAAATGTCAGTACTGCAAACTGCACTGTGCACTGGTGAGTGGTGAACACACAGACCTCCAAAACCCCACAGAAGTCCTCAATCTCTGCCTTGTCAATGTGACTTATCGTCAGGCAAAAAACACCTTTCGCTAGATCTTTTTTTCACCTTACCTCTCATTTCTCAATTGCTACACTGAGAACTGATCCAATCTTTGGCCAATAAATACTCCTCACAGGTTATACAGTTTCAAACAGCAACCTTCAGATTTTATCTGCACCTGACCTGGGCCCTTTGCAGGAGCTTCCACCAAATCTCCTTATCTTTTTTAAGTCCTTCACTGCAATGCCTTACAAAAGACTTTGTGGAAGGGGCATGCGGGAGCAGTGACCATGCTGAGATCACCCATTCTCAGAGGGATTCATTT
The DNA here is from genome assembly GCA_035583155.1 of Acropternis orthonyx. Taxonomy (NCBI): domain Eukaryota; kingdom Metazoa; phylum Chordata; class Aves; order Passeriformes; family Rhinocryptidae; genus Acropternis; species Acropternis orthonyx. The sequence continues at coordinate 3,746,626 of JAWWEU010000005.1, read as the reverse complement.
TCACCCTTTCACGTGTCCAGAGAAGCACACCAAACATCTCTCATATTCCCAGACTCAGTGGGGGGAGACTCTTTTCCTTCAGTATTTATTTACAACAAAGTCCTGCTCCATGCTGAAGGTTCCTATGCACGACAGCAAGAAGCTGCAGGATTGGAGGGTACAAACGCCAGCGTGCTAACAAGAGCTCCAACTCGACAGTGACTCGTGTTTGTCCCACAGGGAGCGCAGCACAAAGCCTGGAATGGCAGGATGCCAAAATGGAACTACTCAGCATGCAGGCATGTTTGCTGCACATCAGGATCAGCAGCAGGAGCTGGGAAAAAATCACAAGTCAAAAGGCACAGTCCAGCTGTAAAATGCTTAATGGAGAAAAAGGAGCAGGGAAGAACTCCCAAGTGAAGGCTATGACCCAACATTAACAAAAATAGCAACACATCTCTCTCCTGCATTGCTGGACCCTCACAGCTCTCTTCTGCTGGTCCAAGCACCAACACGTTCCTCTCCAACACTGACTTCTCAGTTGATCTCCACAGTCTTACTGAAAAAACTGCCTTAATGTAATGATGTTGTTAAAAGCTGTTAAACACAGTAATGTCTATAAACAGACCGTTATAGTCCGCAGTCCTAATGCCACTTGGGTGTCTAACCTTCTGACCCCAAGCCCCTGGAAAGCAGACAGCTCATCTGAGAGGTGTTCAGGTGACAAGGGGAACACCGAAAAGGCATCTCTTCTCCCAGGGCAGTTCTTCTGCTCACTGACATTTCAAAACATGCAAAAATTTGTCTTTTGTTGTCAGGCATAAGCTTCTTACTGAAGGCAAATGTGCTTGTTTTCTGTCAACCACTCAAGTCTCCCTTTCTGGTTGGAGGAAAGGAAGGAGCCAGGATTACCCAGCCAAGCTTGGATAATCACAGATCTTCGGGAGGGTGAGTTTGTGTGAAAAGGGAGGAAAATATAAATTAGTCTGATAGAAACATATTTATCTTTTCAAATTCTTTCGCCACAGAGCTTCAGATGGGACAGGATTAAAGTGTCAACACATGAAGTCTATGCTCGAAAGTCTTTCTCAAGGTTTCATATGTAAACAAATCTAGAGATCCCAATTCAGTGTCTCCTCAGTGTGTTTTAGGTCTCGAAACCAGCCAAGAACATGATACAACACAAAGAGCCCGTTAATAAACATGCAGAGCACTTAGGAGTGAGATTCCTAAAGATCTTCCACATGCACCAGCCTAAAAAAGCCATTAACAGATGCAGCTAAAACCCTAGACACAGCTTCACTCCACTTTAACTTCTGTTTTTTAAAAGATACATTTTGCCTTTGTTTACTTTTCAAGCAAGGAGTAGGTGAATTTTCATTTTTATATCAATTTCTAACTTACTTTTTATTAGATTTTCATCAAAAAGTTCCCACAAGCATGGGGGAAAGAGCAAACAAAACGTGCCATGCACAAAAAAACTCACTCCTTCTTAAAACCACTTTTCCTCCTCATCTTTCCACTCACCAAGGGTTTACTGCTCCCTGTTCAACAGATGAAGAAAGCAAAAGAAAGCAGTTGTAAAATATTAACTTATTCCATTTTTTTATCTTTGGGGATCAAACACACATTAATTATCCGTATTCTCCGCGTTTCGCTCCATCGTGTCATTAGCACAATCCACAGGGAAGAACACCCTGCGCAGCCCAATTCCAGCTATAATCACCTCTATATTTATCAACAGCCAACTCTAATTTCAACTGCTACTGCACGTCAAGCACAGGAAAGGCCGGTAACATCCTTCCAGGGTGGGTTATCTGGGGTACCTCCGTTTGCACCTTGGCGCAGCCTCCCCCTTCAGGGAAAAGGCACCACGCAGACTGTGGCTCCTGGATGGCACTTGACAGAAGATACTGACCAGCAAGGCAGGACTTAATTCTCGAAATGTCATCACTCTGCTCCTGCCCTGGGTTTGTTTGCTGTATTTATTGTAGCAATGTCTTTTCCATTGTACAGTAACTGCCCTTGCCAGTGCACTGCTTTCCCTCAGGCTACTTTAAATCTCTCTAAAAACCAAACAAGGATCCTTATCTTAATATAGAGTATCTGTGAACAGTTGAGAGCAATACAGAACAGCTTTAAATTGAGAGAGAGAGGTCAATGATGCAATAAGAGCACTCTGTCCCTATATATAAAGCAGACCAGAACTCAGTTTTGATCACAAGCACAAGCTCTTGGTGCCTGGCCATGGAAGGCTCTCCTGTCCCCTCCAAAGCCCTCCAATGCACCATTAGCTCTTCACCCACGCTTCTCATGTGCCATGGGAATGCCAAAGGCACAAATCAAGAGTCAAGCCCTCCATGCCCAGCACTCATCTGCCACATCCCTACTCCAGTGTGGCACAGCAGGTCATGGATATCGGCCTTTGCTGGGAAAAGGGCCAGCAGTGGCCCAATGGGTTCTTCTGCACAGCCCCGAGCAGCCCATCCCTGTCTCTACCTCTTCACTGCTGGAAGGTCAGCAAGGGGCAAAAACAAACCCCAGAATCCCTCTTGCTGCCAAACTGTTCATCTTTTGTGACCTTTTCCCAGTGCTCAGAACAAAACCACTGCACCCTGACCCTGGTCCTGCCTGTCATCAGTGGATTGATTTGTAGCACAGAGACTGTTTCACTGTCTTGCTCATCCTATTTTCGTGGTCACAGTTGGTCAAACACACCTACTGGCTGCTGGCCACTGCCAGAAAGTCTGTGTTTTTGTTTTTAATAACCTCCATGAAGCTCAGATAAAAGCTTGATTATGATCCTTTGTCTTCTTATTGAAAAATATGGTATGAAATAAATAAAACCTGTAGCTGCTTCGGGAAGATGTGAAGTGCACCCACAACTAGTCCCTCATTATCACTGTTCTCGAGGACAGTGTCACATCCTGAGAGCAGAGAAACTGCAGCCACTAGCAAGTGTCTCAGCACACTGCAAGCAGCAAATCAACTCAAGACATGAGAACAAAGATACTACACTCACTGGCATGATTTCACTGACCACACCATTTTTATTCCCAGTCTTTTAGACTATGCAACTGTTGATGAGGATGGATTCAAACACGAAATGGAAGCAAGCCTTGTGAGGATTTAGTGCCTACTTGAACATTGCAGGTTAAGCCCTTCCCAGCAAGAATGAATATTTTTTGTGTTCAAATTCCATTTCATGGCACTTCTTTAAGACTGGAAGAAAGAAAAAATTTATACTGACATTTAACTCGCAGCCCGGAGCCAGCTAATCAGACAGAGCAGGAGAGCAGAGCAGTGTTAGGAAAACCGTGAGGGAAGGGGGGAAGGAGGGGTATCAATGGGAAACACAGATGGAAATGGCCTGACAGGGCATGCAAGGAGGCAGAGACAAGGCTGAGGGGCACAGGAGCCACTGGGCAATAAAGGGATGTTGGCAGAGAATAGCCCAGCACAAGGAGAAGAAGAAAACTGAAGAACAAAAGGGAAGAAATTTTGGTTCCTGGGGTAGGAAATGTTGCTGAAGAGAGCAAAGGGAAAGCGCAGAGCAGAACAAGAATGCTGGAAGCATCACTGGGAGCATCACAGAAAAAAAGAGCAAAAGGGTAAGGGATTTCCAAACAGCATCCAAATGCAGCAAGAGAGGAAAAAAGGAGGGAGGGAAAAAGAAAGACAGAAGAGGTCCTCAAAGTCAGGAGTTATGGAGGAGTATTGGACCATCAGGCAAGAAACCCAAGGGAGTGTTATAAAACCTTAATTCTTTCAAACATAGTGATAACCAAGAGCAGTTGCATTAACTGGTACCAAGCACATATTTTCAAAGTGAATAATTATCACAGAGTGCATGAAGGAAACATCATTGTAAACACCCATATAAGGTGCATAATAAACATATTTCCTGTAATAATGCTCTGCATCTTTTTACTGATCATTTCCCTCTCAAATAAAATGAGGCCTTTTACATACTCATGTTTCAGAACGTGGGAGGAGTTTTATTTGTTTCCCCAAGTAATTTTAAATAACATAGCAATGCCTCTAAACATTTCATAAAGTGCTTTCCTTATTTCCTTACTTCAGTTTGGGTGTAAAATTAACTCTGAAGTATCAGTAGCTTAAAAGAAATGCAGTGGCATCACCTTGCATTTGGAAGCATTTAGTAACTGCATTTTAAGACTCAAGAATCTCACAGTGCTTTAAAACTACATAATGCAAATATATTCATCTTTACAGGATTTGATCTTTGATATTCATCTTTATGGGATTTTAATAAACCACCCGAGTTACTTGACAACTCTGGCAGCTTTTATCAAGGAGCAGGAATAGGTCTTTTAACAATTGCTTTTGTTTTTCTTCACTGGAGGATTATAAGGTATGACAAGATCCAAGCAGTGACCGTATGATGCTTACATCAATACACAGACAAGAAACAGCTCTAATAGAGTATTATAAAAATAATATGTGAAATAACCAACAGCATGCAGGAGATCAGCTCTAAAACACTCTAAAATTTAAGTCAACATATACAAATTTTGCAAAAGCAATGATGTCTGGCCCTAAATCTAGAAGTTGTTTCTAATCTCTAGCACCTGAGGGTTGGACATTTCGAGGCTCTGCTGAGAAAGTGGCTCAACAGGCCTGAAGTCACCAACTCTTTCCTGATAAATGATCTCTGAAATAGCACCATCAGCAGCAGTATCAGAGATGCCATTGCTCTTTCAGGACTAAACAGCACCAACATCTGAACAGCTGTGGATGACACTGAGCTAAGAAATGTGAGCAGAATGAGCAGAAAAGGAATATATCAACAGCAAGCTGGAGACTTGGATACGATATCCAAGAGCTGAAACCTGACATAGTGCAGCACTTTCTATTTGTTCATTTTATTCTTCCTTCTAAAATTCATGCAGTGAAAGTGTGAGGTGATAAAAGGCCAAGCATCTGTACTTCAGCCACTTACAATGAATGCAAGTAAAAAGTACAGTATTACTGGAAAGCCAGAAATAGCAGAGCAGTGTGAGAGAAGCATGAGATGCTGAGGCCAAGGAGTTTATTCTTTTCCTGTTGCACCATAAAGACATTGACTATCTCAGTAGATACCCCATTTTGAGTGCTACTCCTTCTAAAAAATATAGGGAAAGGTCATTTGGAGGGGGGAAGGAAAAACCAGACCACCAAAAAAACCCTCCACCACAAACAACCCAGTGATTTCACAAGAATGGCCAACAAGAAAAGAATCAAAATTTGTCCTTTTTTTTTTTTTTTCCTTCTTTTCCTGCAAAGCAAAGCTGAGATTAATTCAAGGAGGTGCTGAGCATCATCCACAAGTGTCCAACAGGGCAGTGGCAGAAGAGGACATCCATCAGTTCTTGTACAAGCGACAGGAGGACAAGCAGTAGAAAAGGTTTAGGTATTAGAAAAATGAAGGTCTTGTTAACAGTGAGAGCGGTGAAGACCCAGAGCAGGCTGTCTAGGGAAGATGAGAAATCAATAGGCAAGGTTTAAGAAGAGGTTAGACAGACTGTCAGCTTCTGGAGGTGAGACAGGTACACTTGATCCTGCCTAAGAGCCTGGCAACATACTGACTAATCTCCCAAGGCCTTTTCCACCTCAGCATTTCTGGGATTTCTTAATGCTTCAACAAATTTGTCTCAATGATGGGATAATTTCATATGTGCAAGAACATATCCAATACTACTGTTGGCACATCTTTTTTTAAAAATTCACTGAGAAACTGAATGTTTTTTATTCTCCCCATCCCTCCCCCCGCTCCTTTTACTTCATTTTGCTTTCCTAAGGGCTCCATGCTCTGAGTGTTAGTATCCTTCAGTTTCTTTTCCCTCAAAGAATTTCAGGAATAACAAAGTATCTTACGATCCTGCTCTGAGGTCACTACACAACTCATCTTTCTCTTAAATTAAAAAGTAATGTTTTGGTCTTGTCCTTCCTTTATTTAAGTACACAAGAGGAGAATCCATTTGCACTGTGGGCCCCTCATTGTCTTTGCTGACTGGAATCTCTGACTCGCAGAAATTGGACTCGATCTTAAAATGTCTTTTCCAACCTTAACAATTTTAAATTGAGCCAGTAACAACCCCAAACATACGCCTGTTCTCTCAAGTATCTCCTCCTGCAGGGCACATCCTCCTGCTGACCACTAAAAACAGGACAGTTTGACAACAGTGCTCTCCTGCAAGATAAAATCCCTGTCCTTTACTTGTAGTCTGGGAAACAACTTTTGGATTACTGAGGGATTTTGCCTCATGAAACAAATTAGATCATCAGCATTTGCTAAAAAAAAAAAAATCACTTTGGAACCCGCAAACAGAAGAAACACACAGCAAACATCCTTTGTGTTGCAAATATCAGCAGATCTTACAGCTGAGGAGAAACTTTCTGATAGAAAGAGGTTTTGGACAAAAGACCCCAGTCACCAAAGGCTTCCAGGTGCTGCAGAGCAGGCTGGCTCAGGGCAATCCCACAGGAACTGCAACGTGGGCCAGACTCCCCTCAAACCAGAACTTTCAACTTCAAACCCAGTGCTGGCTGAAAAGACTGGATTTTACTGGTACTTCAGAAACAGGGTGCAAATTGCTATTTTTTCCCAAACCATCCAAACACACATTTTCGGGCAAAGTAACATTACCAGGACCATTTCTGCTGTGATGGAGGTGTACTGAGAAAAAAAGTAGATGCACTTTTTCCAGAACTGCCTATTCCTCACAGATTGAAACTACTGGGTGACATTTTTAATCAGTATTTCTATACAGCATTGCTAAAATGAGGACATTAGCAAGCTCATTTAAATTTGCAAATGAAACCCATTTGAACAGCACTTGAGCACTGGCAAGTGGCAAAGATACATGAAGTTAAAGGACTGTGAAGAACAAAAAGCTCTTGGGCACTGCACTACCCTCCCTATGCTCCCCCTTCTCCCCTCACGTCTGAGAACACCAAGACATAGTTCTTTCTATCCCACTCCTATCAAAACTCAGATTAATATCTCTCCTGTGCAGAGAGATGTGCAAAATGAAAGGGAAGTTTGCCTTTGGAATTCTAAAATGCCGGATTTTGGAGGATGCTCGCTCCTGCAGCTGCCTGGTCTATAGGTAGGGCATTGCCCACACAAAAAGTCACATCTTCTTTCCAAATAAATGGGTTAATTTAGAAAGAAAAAACATTCAGAGCTCCCTGTTGTTCCTGAAGCTCTTGAAATTAAAAGTACATTTTATTCCAGTTAAAGAACACAAGGATGCAAGGCAGGAACAAGGCTGGGGGTGAGACAGATCAAACTCATCTCACTTCAGATGATCTTGAACTCCACCACCTGTACTCTCTAGAAATGTTGCATTCTTATCCTTTAAAGAAAGGACAAAAAAACACAATAGGACAGATGTAGGAAATCAGCTACATGAGGTTTAATTGCAGCCATTTGTAACCTGCATTTCACCCAGATACAGATCTTATTTTCAAGCAGATATTCCTAATTAAGCAGAGGACCTGGTTATCACCAAGTGAGCGACGTGCCAAGTGGGGTTATCGAGACTATCATATAACAAGAGTAACCCCAGATATTGATCCAGAATTAGATGGCCATCACAATCTGCAAGATCCCTGGACCAGTGAGGGGACAGGGAGGAGGGAGGCCAGACCCCAGGACCACAGCTCTTGCATCTGAACTAGGACTCAGCATGACCCCGACCCGCTGGTGCCTGGGGAGGTGAGGGGTCTGCGTTGGGCTGTTCACAGCCTCCCACAGCACGGGGGGGGCTGCAGGGCTGTTCCCACGGCCCTTCCAGGGAGGGACTGCTGCTGCCTCCCTCACCTAACCACAACTGCCCTGGAGCTGCTCAGAATCAGTAATGGCAGGGCAATTAAACACAGTCCTGTGCACGTGCTGTGCTACCAGGTCATGGATCCACTTTGGAGTTGTCATTCCAGGCTAATAAAGTCCTGCACGGCTGTAGCAGCCTTGGCCAAGTTTTAAGGAAGCCTAAGTATGCAAAAATTCAGGGGTTTGTATTCATTGTGTCTGTCAGTCACAAAAGCAAAGCTCTAAAATAAGAGGATCCTGAACTACTTGTGGTTTTGCAGTAACAACATAAGGTATGGCGCACAGTGCAGCAAGTTGTTGAAAATCTGAGTACTTCTGGTAGTTTAAAATAGAAAAGAAAAGCTTCAAGTAGTACCAACACATCACCACTGATAGGATAAGGACCTCAAGGACAGCATCATGATGCTGTAACACTGTTGTGTGTTCTGAAGAGGACCAGGGATCCTGCACCAGGCCCTGTGTTACAGCACCCACATACCCATAACTCCACCTGCACTCCATGTCCACCCATCAAATAAAATTATATTTTCCGTATCGTCAATAATTTTCTTTCCACAGTCTCAGGGTGACATGCAGACATTGATGGGAGCTTGGTAATAAATCTAAGAGGCAGGTAAATATCAGCATATTATTTGCAAACATTAAGACTGAAGTACTGAGGAGTCCCTGGTCAGAAAATCAAGCCCCTCTGTCCTTCAGCCCCCACACTTTTACACATCAAAAAGTTACAATGCAAAGAAACAGTGCCAGGAACCAGGCTCTGAAGCTCAGCTAAATGCTCCTGAAAACCTAAAATGAAAAGCTCACCAGTGTGACGTTATTTCTGTTAAGCAATGCATGCTGTGGAGCTGCCTCACGGGTGAGACAAATTGCTGCTCTAAGTCTATTAAAAAGGGGAAAAAAAGGCCACCATATGGTGCTGACTGCAGTAGCTCTTAGCAGGTGAAACCCATCCCGAGCAGTAGCTACCATACTTAATTATTGTGACAAATTCACTCATTCCAGGTGGGAATTTTTTTGTTTGGGTTTATTTTTTGTTGTTGTTGTTGTTATTATTTTTCACATTTTTCATGTGCGACTCCCATCCAGAAAATAACACTGGGGATAAGAGACAAAAGGAGGAGAGACAAACACACATCCCATGCAGGTGTTTGTGTCAGCCAGAAATGGGATGGATTCAAGCAGGGAGTTTGTGAAACCGAAATCATCACAGGTGTTGGCACATGAGGAAGGATGTAAAGTAGCAGGGGGGTTCTCACACAACTCCTTTGACTTCCCTTTCAATCTGCCTTGAGCATCTAATTAACAGCAGCACTAACATCCCACCCCACACATCAGTGCTGGAGACAAGGCAGCCACACAGAGCTTGCCCAGCCCACCCCAGACCTCCCCTTACACCCGACCAGGACAACATAAAACACAGTATTTACAGAAGTATCTACAAGAAGATGTCTCAGGCTCCATAAATCCCAGGTTATGCAAAATGCACAGGCACAGTATCTGCCCTTGGATGTGAAGGTGTGCCAAAAAATGACTTGAAGGGATTCAGTGTGGCTGTTGTCTGATCTCAAGGTCCATGAACGCACAAAGGAATAGTGAAGGGAGAGAGGGAATCCAAGGAGCACCTTAACTACAAACAAAGTGGCACAGAAGTCAATTAGCCCCATGCACAGACGAGGCACATTTCCAAATTATTTGCTTTTCAGCAGAAATTTTCACAGGTTACTGCTGGGATCCTCCACAGCCACACCTGCTCTTCTCCTACCCCCTCGCTGGATTTCAGCATCACACTGTCCATGTGTCAGACATTTACAAGAATCAGATTAAGTTATGCCAACAATCTGACTCTTTCCTCTTATAATCTGTGTCATTAAGAGTCAACAACAATTTTGTTCAACAGAAGTTCACAAAAATGTTCTCAGTTCCCCATGCCCTGGATAATTCCTGTCTCAGCAGTAAACCCACAAAACATTAACCTAATTCAAGCACCAATAAATGCCCCTCTCCAATCCAAAGGATCAAAAAGTCCCTGTTGATTCCCTGTTTTCCCCCCCCCCAGGATAAACACATCAGGCAAACTCAGCTGATTATATACCCATCACTAGGTGAGCTCCTGAGGTTCCCACAGCCCAACAGATTAGTTGCCTTGATCATTTCACACCTACAAGTTGTACATTAGTTTTTTTAACATCATCCTAAATCCAAATTCATCTTGCAGAGGGGATACACACATATTTGAAGCAGTGATTAAGTAATTTCCTTTTCCCTCTAAAAGCCCCAATAAAACTTTCACTAGTAGAAACAGCTAAGAACTCACCCACATCCAAAACCCGAGCTTGCATAATTTTATTTTATTATTAACAAAAATTCTATAATTACCAGGGGTTGGCGCTTTTTTTTCCCCTTTCCTTCATATGATCCTACTTAAAATCTTAAGGGAAAAAGCCTTTTTGTGGTCCTTCCACGCTCTCACTAATTTGTTCAAAAAGCCTACAGTAATTCCCTTGAATAGCTTCCAAAATGAATCCCATAAAACAGTCTCTCTCACTGGCAATGTCTTATCTGTGGGTTAGTCAAAGGATCCACTCCTTACAGGGCTTATGTGGGGGGGGAGGGGAAACACCGAAGCAAAAGAGTGTTTGTAATTTTAAATTCATAAACACACATTTTAAAGAGTGCCTCCCCTGGGCTGCAGGCGCCTTTCTGTGAGTTAGAAACACACCGAAACCAGCACTTGCTGCAGCCACAGCAGCTATTCCTCATCTCAGAAGAGCCCGCCTGACCCGGAGAAGGTTTGAAAAGCACTAAAACACAGCCTTGCCAAAAAGACCAGCCGTGAACTGTGCGCAGAGCTGATGCCGGGGCGGCAGGGAGGCATCTCATCTCCGGGGCTCCCTGGAAAGGTCAGCGCATCCCAGCGTGGGGACAGACACAGAGGAAGGAGCTCGCAGCGTGTGTACAGCAGCGATTCCTGGGAGCCTGGAGCACGCAAAGCACAGCTCAGGGGGCTCAGTGGCCAAATCAGGAGCGGGCACAAGCCCTGGCTAAAATGAGAGGGAAGGGAGAACGGGGGTCTGCTGACCAAAACTGGTTTCTGTATGCGGAGTGAAAATTGCTGACGGAAAACGCTGAAGAAACATCACAGGCAAACAAACAACTTAAGAAGGTGTCATAGACACACCTACCCAGGGTGGATGGCCCTGCCCAGACTGTCCAGCGGGTTCATTTACTGGAGCATCCCTGACTCAGCTTGTCCCAGCACACAAAGGGAACCCTTTTCTCCTTCACACGGGATCCTCCCCACTTCTTTTATATTTAGTCCTTTTTCACTTGTTACCAGATTTTTAATCCGACATACAAATTCACACGAGAAAAAACACGACAAGATCCAGAAAAAGGTTGCTGTAGCCAATGCCCTGGGTGAAAGCTGCCCCAGGAACAGAATAGGCTCCTCAGCTGAGTCAGTCCTGCTCACTGTCCCCTTGAACACACAGTTTGCTTCCATGGGTTTGTCCAAGGAAATTACCTATTGCTCTAAACAGAAATAAGCAGACTTATTATTTCAAAGAATAAGACTTTTCTGACCACTACCTGACAAGTTTTGGTTAAGGTTGTTCTGCTGGCTACATTAATTCCGCTGTAGAGTAACTCACATTATGAGCATTTCTGGTGCATTTTAACAAATAAAATCCCAATAATCAGCAAACATTTCCTGCCATGCTTGCTATGGCAACCAAACAGTCTGAATCAAATATGAATTCCCAAACTAGTTTAGCTATTTAATGTATTGTGGACACATCTTTTAAATTATTAATTCTATTGAACACAAACTGAGGTTCAAAAAGAACCACTTGCTGCAGGTGCATGGTCTGATAAATTATTGTGAACGGCAAGTGAAGTTCTGTGAAAAATCAGTGTCATCAGCTGGTCACAGGCACCCAGAGGGGGCTGAGTAACAGAATCAAGGTGTCATCTCCACACCTCTGCAGCCTGATGAGGTGTGACATGCTTTGCTCCTCAGAGCTCCCTCACCACAACCTGTCCTATGACCTTCCCCCAGCACGGAGCAGTAGGGATATAATCCTGTGCTGCCCAACCTGCACCGTTCCTTTATGGAGAACACAAAGGCCAAGCCCCAAAACAGCAGAATAAAACAAACCCAAGCAAGTAAAGCTGATACCTAAAGCAACTGCAGGATGAGACCGAATCCTACACACCTCTTTTACGGCCAGCTGGTCTCCCTCCCACTTCCAAAGTCACTAAAATATCCCTTGTAAAGAACACACCACATGAGAGCAAGTCATGCTCGCCTTACCCAAGGCAACAGAAGTAGGAACAAAACAAGAATGACTCTTCTAACTGCAAGTGGACAAACAGATGGTTTGGGTTCCTGATTAGCTAAGTTCAGAACAGGTATTTTCTCAGGTCTGGATTCAGGACTAAGCCACAAACACCCCATACCCCTTCTCTTTCTCACTTCATCTGTCACATAATCCCAAATGATCTGTAAGACTTTAAAAAGCCTTGCTAGTGATGGTAGATCAAAACAGCCAACCAAAGTGTAGAACATCCTTCCTAAAGGGCCACAGTAATCCCCCAGTTCCATTCTGGAGGGAAGGGAGGCAATATGGAGGAATTGTCTCAGGAAAAGCAAGGCTGACCTCACATATCAGCAGCTGGGGCCAATCTCAGGCAGAGAGCTCTTTTCCAAATACTTTCCCACCACTCCAGCCTTACATGGTGTTATATAATGAATGACTGCACATGACCAATTATGAAGGTCAAGCCACTCACTGTGGTACACTCCTGATCCAATTCCAGCAATTCCACATGAATTCTGAAGCCACACCAGTGCTGTGAGATGTTTAGGAGCCATCTCCAGTGTGGAAGCATGAGCTCACATTTCAGTTTTATAGGACACACATACTGGCACGTTGTTGCTCTCTGTTTTATCTACACTTGGGTACTTCCAGCACAACACCTGAGCAGGTTTCATGCCACCCAGTTCCCCTGCAGTTATTCCAGGACCCAATGGTGTACTTTTCCACAAGCAGGCTAAAGATTCTGCAGCCAATGCTCTGAGGGACAACTCAACCCTCTGATGAATTGATAAACAGAGAGATTTCCACATTAATCTGAGCTTCTTCCAAGAGTTCAATGCCCATAGCAGACCGACAAACTCCCAGTCCATGCAAAGGGAAAGGTGGGATGCTTTACCACTAAGGGAATGAGCCGTCAGGGTGAGGACCATCCCTACGGACCCATGGGCTGAGCAGAGGGATGGGCACGGACACACAGCTGGCAAATGCAAGGCTGAGAACCTCATCCCAAATTAAAATATTTAGACAGCTCAAAAACTTGTTAACCACCACTCTTGCCTTTACCATAATGGACACAACCTTACACTCTTTGACCACAAACAATTCAGTCCCTCAAAAATTTCCAAGAGGAAAATGTGTCATTAAATCAGATCTGAGCATGGCTGGGAATCTCAGCTCCCTTTGTTCCCTGATGCTGCAAGGATGAGTCTGGGCAGGGGGTGGGGGGAGAGGGAGGGTGTTATGAGCAAGCTGGCTCTACTGATTTCTTGTAAATACCATAAAAATGAACACTTGACCATAATCTATGAATTGGATATAAAGAGAGAAAATAACTCTTACAGAAATGAGCGCTTTTAAGTGCTTCTTGAGCATCGCACTGAAGAAAACATTTACGAATTTTCCATCATGGCATGAAGCACCGTGTCAGGCAGGATCAACCCCATAAAATTATTTTGTGACAATACATGTAAGTGGTTTTAACATTCTCTGTCCCTGCAAAGCGATAGCAAAGACTACCCAAGCCATCTGAGAGTTCAGAATTGTAATGGGGCCTTTGAAGAGATTATTTGCAGACTAATCATATATTTTCTTATGGCAGCATTCTACAATCCGAAGTACCATATTCACACGGCACATTTTGCCTTCCACAATTACCTCTGAAAGAGCCACTGAAAAATTACACACTGCGTACACAAGCATATATCTAAATGATATGCATGTCTAACAGAAATAGATTATTTTCAAGGGGTCCTAAACCCAGTTCTTCCATTTTTTTCATGCAACTGCATGCAATAATAATTTATGTATAAGAATCTATGCATTTCAATCAGATACACACAACTCCTAGGGCTTTCTGTTTGCTCAGTTTTGCATGTTTCTATAAAAAATAATAAAGAGATTTTTAAAGCTATTACTTTTGGCTTTTTTTAAATCTGAAAAACAATATACTTACAATCCTCATAATGCTGAAACACCTTCATAAAAAGAGATACTTATCAAAACACAGGATTTTAATGACAGTTGCTTAAAAACAAACACTGTGAGATGTCTTCAACACACCTTCATTATGGATCCTACAGAGTGCCTTTCCCACAAAACTCTATATTCTTTATTCCCCACCTATGATTGCCAGGAACTCAGGCATCTAACCTTGGTCTTCTAGATGTCATCCCAGTCAATTTTCCTCTTGGCCTCTTACTGTTCACATGAGCCAGCTGTACACAACTAAGCAGAAAAATCATTCCTTTTCCCTACATTTCAGTGGGGTGATGTCTCAGAGGGAGCAGTGTCACCTCCTGTCCCCACAGAGACACTGCTGGCCTTATTCTGCTGTTCCTACAGACACCACTGAGCCTGTGCTGGTGCTGGCACAGAGGGAAATACAGACAGCCCAGACCACAGAATACAGCTGCCTTCAGTACCTTTCCTAACACAAAGAAATTAATCCCATAATCAAAGCCCATGTTCAAAAAGCCAAGGCTTTTCTCCAGTAATAAACTTGTACCTGTGAAACCCATGGAACAGCAACACAAGGTTTCCTTTCCTTCTGTGTTTTACCACAGAGAGAGGAGAATTTCACTTCACCGCCCCATTCACGGAGCATTCCTGGTCCTTGGGTCCTTATTGAAGTAACTAACTTTGGATGCAACAGCAGGAAGAGTCTCCAAATTGGCTTTCAGTAACTTATTTTAAAAAAAAATATATATATCAAAAACAAAACCCTCACCAAACTCAGAGCACCTTTTAAATTTTCTTTGTGTGAGGAGCAGTGCATTAGATCAGATAAGGGATATTAAATGGCCTTTAAGTCTGACAGCAAAGAGCAGCTCTAATGGGAGGCCCAAATTGCGCTGCCAGCACTACAGTGTACTTACAAAACAGCAGCATCAAGATGCCAGAGCAGTGCCATGACCTATATTTCCTGCAAACCAATTTTCTTCTTTGTAGGGTGGATGGAAAGAATCCAACTGCTTTTTAAGTTCCTTTTCTTTCTGCTGAAACTATGCCTTAGCATACACTTCTTTTTTTTTCTACACCCAACTTCGTGCCCCACAGCATTCAAAGCAGGAATTATCTACAGGCTACTTCTGCAGTTATAAACAATAACTAAGGTAAATTCGTGGTTAGGTCACAATTACTGGATGGGAGCAGAATTCTTTGTATCTCATTTGCCTACTGTTAAAAGAAAACAAACCCCTTAGGGGGAAATCTTAAAAGAAGAACAATGTTACACAGGAATACAGGTCACATACTCCAAGGAATTCCTGTGGATTCAGTATTGATGGAGCACAGCTTAGCCCATCATGTCACCTCATGCAAGTTCAGACCTCAGAATTACAAGTTTCCCCACACTCTACACCTTTTAGTACTGCAGTTTTATAAACAATATACGCATGGGAAACACTAAGCTCACAGTGACAGCCTTACCTGAGGTTCCATTAATGCAGCACCCAAAAAAAACACTACTTGGACAAGGCAAAACCATCACTGAGGACTAAAAAGCTGAGAGACAGAGCTTTTTCCCATCTCCAAGGCTCATTAAAAACTTGGGTTTGCACACATGAAGACACCTAAATTTTCAACATTCCTATTGATCAGAGTGAGGTGTTTATTCTTTTGGTTATTCCCACCCTGTGGAGAAAATTGTATCCTTTAAGGAGAACATTAAAGTCAAAACAGCATTTTTAGAAGAAAGGAGTATCTCTGTCTGCTTTCTTTGATTCCTGTAGCCATGGGATATCCCTAAAAATTCCATTTTGGCCTCCGAAGGAGGAATTTGACTCATTTGCTATACGTTGAGAGTGTTATATATTGAGAGTGGTCACCAAAACACCTGAAAGGATTCACGATAAACTTGTTTCCACCACCCTGCCCCCCCTTACAGTTACCCTTGCCAAATGCAAACACTCTCCCTGAGGCAGGGAAAATTGGAAACAGAGCACCTGATGCAGCTTTTATTCCAAAATTGTCTCACGTGTGTTGAGTGTCAGAGCGAGCCATGTTGTGCCACAGCACCCACTTGTCTCGGGAAAATTGAAATCATTCGGTGTCTAACACTTTGAATGATTTCCCAACTTCTCACTTGCCCCATCTGCTCCTCTCAGCTCAGTTTGATTTGTTTTAGCCTTTGTGTCTGTAGTGGCACCAACAAAACTGCAGCATCACTGCAAGCTCCTCTGCTATGGAGTGCTGCCAAAGCAGGCGGAGTCAGCCTCCTCCAAGAGAAAAGCACCAAAAAACCAGGATCACTGTCTCGTTCTGCTGTCTGTCCCATCCTCCAACACAAGCACAAGCAGCCATCCAGCTTCAACACAGCACTCCAAAATAATGTCACCTCTAAGATGACCAACATTACAATTATAAATCAGATGATTACAGAATACAGCAAAGCACATCTCAGCCCCAATTTTACTCTATTAGCAATCCCAATTAGCTTAGGAGTTAAGTCAGAATTACTTGAGTTTAGGTCGCAGTTTGCTTCTTTGCTGTTTGCATAGTATTTGCAGGACCTTTCAAGTAAAAATGTCAGGTACTTTCCAACATTCAAGACCCTGGGATACTGAAACCAGACACAGAACTTTTGGTTAGGTGGGAAAATTGATAAAAACAATAGGTGAGATACGCACACAGAGGGTTTTTTGCTTAAGACAGTGCATGGGGTAGGCAGTCACAGTGCTGTCCCTGAACTGCAACAGAATCAGGATACACCCACACAGGGGTTTAAAAAGCATCTTAAATATGATGGAAGAGCATTGGTAGAAATAAGCACATGGGGGAAAAAAACCCACAATCTGCCCATAAAAGACTCCATTGAAAAAGACACCACTTTGACTGAACAGAACTGTAACAAAAGAAACTAAAAAAACCACACACACACACACATCTTCCCACAGGTTTTAAGTCAGTGACCACCAGATCAATGAGGGCCCACAAGGCTGCAGAGGTACCTGTGAGAAGGGAATCAGTCCAAGACTCTCCTGAGCCACCAAGGACTGAATACAGAGAGTATTGCACAGAGAAAAACAATTGGTGGGGAACAGCACTCACAGCCCTGGCTCATGTTCCACGTCACTGAGAGCATCGTGCCAAAAATAGTCCAGAACTCAGGCCGTGGTCTCAAGTTGCCTTAGGTTTACTCTAGAGGTGGTCTTGAGGCCAGTGAAAAAAATGTAAACCTCTCCAAAACCTTGGCACACACTTCTCCAAGCACAAAGCACCAACAGCACAAGTGACTCAACACAAGGCTCGGTCTGATATTGTTAAGAGACATTCAGGATGGGTCAGGTAACCACAAACCTCTGCTTTACTTCAGTGAAGCACACAGTGATGTCCCAACGTTTCCCAGCTCTGCTGAACAACTTATCTGGGATTCCTCACATTACCCTCAATGGCATATTTTTTCCCCTCAGCATTCACTCCCTCCTTCCAGTGAAGCTAATGAAATTCAGCTCTGCAATTCAAGAGACATATGGCCAGAGCATCTTTAAAAGAGAAGTCACCAAACACGCTGCTGCTGCAGCATCCTGAGCAGCCAGTCTCAGAGTTGGGCTGGCCCTGAACTCGGGGAATGTTGTTCAGCAGCGATTGGGGAGTAAATGAGGCAGAACATGAGTGAGCCAGGCAACTGCAGAGCTGGGAGCCCAATCAGCTGTGGGAGCTGCAGGGGAAGCAAAGGTGAACAGAACCACAGAGCCAGCACCCGACACTGCAAGGTAAAAGATGAGGTTTGCAACTGGGAGGTAGGAGTAGGAAGAGAAAACCCCCTGGTGAAAGAGGTTGGGTGCTGCATAAACTGCTCCAGTGAAAGTCTGGCACACCAGTGGGCGTGTGCCCAACCCTGCTTCTTCAGCAAAGGGGGAAAATGAATCAGGATACACATCAAATTAACCACCTTCAATGGACATGGTATTCTCCTTCAAAAAGCACAACTGCTCCCATCTCTGTTCCAGTCTGTTCACACCTGCAGACACGGAAAAAACGCTATTCCACTCTCCAGTCTGCACTTGTGCAATCAGGGCTCTACGATTTCCCTGCCACTGTGACATTCTCAGCAGCCATGACGTACAGCAAAACTCCAAGCAGGAAACATTAGTTGGTTACTGGTTTGTTCCACAATATACTGAAAAAAAAGCCACCGGCCAAGTGTCTCCAGCCAACTGCAAAATACATTATTAACGAAATTACAGTGAGGAACCTTTTTGTACAGATCTTTTGTTAAATAATTCCAAGTGACTCCACTGCACAATTACAGCATCTGAACTTTGTTTTTTAAATGTTGCCATGTGTAATCTCCACTGTGTGTTTGCACTTGAGTTGATAACCAGAGTCTCTAATCAGTGGAACTATTAATAAACTCCACTCTGGGTCCTCCCTCCTCCCACTAAGTGTCATTGTACCCTTGCACCCTGCATAAAGCAACATTCTTACCACCAGATTACTCTTTTATTTCTTAAAAATCTGTATGTGGGAAGTTACAGGAACAGACAAGAATTACCACAGAAAATCAACCTATTCCAAAGACCACCATTTAGAATCAAAAGCACTTCCTCAATCTCCAGAACTAGAAAGAATTGGGCAAACCATAACCCACAGGATCACCAGTGACGTTCAGCCCAGATCATTCCTCCACGTGGGCAGAATGCCTGGTCTCCTGTGATTAGGCACTACATAACCTGAGCTTGTGCAAAGTAACCTGCAAAGGAAAGAGGAAAAAAGGTAAAAGAAAGAAAAAAAAGATAAAAAAGCCTGGTCAGGCCATATCAGCATCATCAAGGAAGGGTTCCATGGGGACTGAGCTGCTCAAGGAATTGGTAATGGTGCCCTGGCATTCCATGTCTCAGTAACCTGTGCAAACCTGGCTCAAGATGATAATGATCAAACCTAATTACAATCTGACAGCCCTTCAGTGGCTTAGACAGTGCTTAAGATTTTATCACAAGTCTCATGATATTTAGCATTCTTTCTAAGCCCTAATTCCTCAAGTCAAGCAATTACCCAAGATTTGCCAGCGCCAATAAACATGGTGTTTCCATGCCATGAGCTCGGAACAAAGCTTTAAACATGACCTATATGCAATACATGGGGGTTTATATATATATATATATACACACACACACATATATATATGCATTTTAAATTCTTCTGGGTCCCTCTGCAAGCTTTGTGTAGTTATAGAGCCAGGTACAGATACATCCAACACAAGTATTGATTAAGAACAAGCAACTCCAGCAGACAGATCAAACACCGAGGGTAGAGCACACGAATAACAGGCTTAAACCAAAGTCACTGGTTAAAAATAGAGTGAAATAAATCGCCTGCACAACGAATTACTTCAGTTTTCTACACCTTTGCCACAGTGGGTGCCTTGCTAGAATAAAACATCTTTCATCCAACACCCCTGCCTGTCTTACAAGCAACTTCTCCCATCTCCCATCCTCAAACAGCTCTAACAGAAGACAAGCAGAGATGACAGCAGGGCACAGGAGATGGTGAGTTCTCCAGCCCTGTGTAAGGAAGCCCTTCTGGCTCGGAGCAAGGGGCCAGCTGGCCGTGTGTGCGGCGACCTCGACTCCTTGGCAGTCCCCGAGAGCAGACACATATTGTGATAACTCCCAACACGTTGCCAGCCTCCAGACATTTGTGAGCCTGGCACGTCTATGCCAGAACCAGTTCCACCCCTTGTCTGGGTCCTCAGTTCCACCACCAAGTCTTCCAGAAGATTGTTTGGGCTGTGTTAGCCTTTAGCACCCTCAACATCCCAAGGCAGGGAACTTTTCTGCAGAAATCACCTGTGTCTGCTGCCTGCTTGTTTTGTATGACACCTTCACTTCGTTAAATGGAAAAGGCAATTCCTTATTCAGTGCTCCATGTGGTTTTAATAAGTCTTTATCAGAAGTGCTTTCTTTCCTGGGCTAACCTTCTCATGTTCCACTACCTCTCTTATGCTGGCATGACATGAAAGCTTTGTCTAATGTAGCTCTATCACTCTCAGAAAACACTCAGCTAAAAATCTCTCATTTTTGTATCTACAACGCAGTTCTTGCCTTCCTAACCAATCCAAACCTAAGCAGAGCAGTCCAGACCCTTTAAAAACAGGATACTTACCTCATTACTCCAGTTTTCTTCCAGCTTATACTTGGAAGTCACACCTATACAGAATTAAAAGTAGTTCAGAAAGTAAATTAGATACCCGGGGACTTCTAAATTGAGGCTTTGGATCAGGAAGCCTTTAGTCCACCACATCAAACCAGCAGGTGGGAATTTTGATAATGCAATGGGAAAGCTGGTAATGCTTCAACCCCTGACCTGCTGCAACAGCCAAAAGGATGAATATTCACTGCAACCCTTCTGATTTAGTTCTACGCTTTCTAGACTTGATTCCTCAAGGAACCTCAAATATGCATAATAAAAACTGAAACACGTTAGACACTACACACAGCTGACCTTTACATAAAATTATTTTCTTTCAATAACGTGTAAAAAATGATGCATTAGTATCCAACGTGCCTGATAGGCTTTGTAAATATAGCAGGGATGCTGCAAGGCTTTTCTTTTTTCCCCAAAAGTGTGGATTTCCACAGCTCTAAGCCAAGTCCTAGAAATGCTCTACCAAAGCAGAATTACGATTTGAGAAGCTGGTGATCCTGATGGCCTGATCCAAAGACACATTCTTCCAAACTCTCCCTTACAATTCACAATTACATGTCCACTAACCACGGGGCAACAGCTGGAAATTCATTTGTATGGAAAACAACTATGGAGCACTTGTGATTTAAGTGACACCAGCATGAGCCATGGAGAGCCTGCTCTCAACCCTAACTAAGGCTTTACTCCAACTCTACACAGACCTCCTGTGGACCAAAGCCTTTTCCACATCAAAAATACTGAACTAATATAATTTAAAGCATGACTTTAAACCCATCTGAAAGGCTGCAAAGCCAAGTGTAAACATGGTTATTGCAACACCAAAGTTGCAATTCTCAGTTTAGCCTCAGCTTACTGAAGGCATTTAAACCTTAAATCTATATAAACCAGACCTAATCTGAAAGATGTTTCTGATAAGGGCCTGTACCAGCTTAACAGTGGAGGGGAAAATAAATCAGTTGAAAGTGAGACTTGTTCAGTGATCATGTACATCTCAGACCTATGACTGGAGGGACTCTGGTTTACTGGCAGTAATCACACACTTTAACACAAGCCCGACATCATCTCTTCATTCACCAGACAAATAAAATTTCATGTTGGAAAACAGTAATGACAACAGTTAATATTTTCAGTAATAAGTTATCCCCACAAAGAGCACTTGACCTTCGTTGTAATTTCCACACAGCTTGCAGGAAACCACCTGAGTGTGTATAAAATGTAATGAATAAAGAAATATTAAAAACGATAGAATGTTATTAAAGTAGGTCACAATTCAAACAGCACAATTACTGCAAAAATGATGTTTGAAACTACATCGCTCCCAATCCTTCTCACACTGGATGAGCTACTCTATAATTTATTTTGCCTAACAACAGCTTCTGTCCATATTCTCTCTCTTTATCCCCAAAGACTCTATTAATGCAGCCCACTGTGCCACATGACAGCACAATGCCCACACGAGGCATGAAATGTCACAGATCACAGCTTTACACCTGGCCAGCATAATATATTCATCAAATTCTTTCAGGCAGTGGAAGCATTTGTTGTTATTTTGTGGGTCAAACCACACAGAGGCAGATGGAATGGGCACTTTATTTCCATGGGAAGTCCCTAAACCCATTCACTTTATTTATGAGGGACAAAATCCAGCCTTACACAGCTATCTCAGGAGCCCTGGACCAAAACCATTGTTATTTTAGAAAGATGAGGAAGAGTGGTTTCCTCTGAGGCTTTTGGATGACAATGATGATTCCTTCTGACCCTTAACATTATATTCCACATATTCTGAGCATCTTGAAATGCTCAGAGTTGGGGTTTTCTTTCACATTCTAAGAAGGGATGAGCATAATTAAAACCCACCTGTATGTCAAGGTGAGCCTGACAGAGTTGGAACAGAATGATGAGACTCTCCCCAGCACTCACAGCTGCCCCTCAAATTTGTGTGCCCCACAAATTCTATACACACTGCACCATAATAGTGTTGGAATGGTCAGCTCTTAACTTTTAACCACAAATTTAGGACACATGGATGTGGGTATTGGCTTTACCCATCCTTACACAGACCACATCATAGTCCAAACTGTCCACAAATACATAAAATATACAGAAAGAAAGCCCCTGGATACAAAATATATCACTTCAAACATTATGTATATTTTGAGTGACTTTGAAACAGCATTTTAAATTATTGACATTGATGTTACAGTGAGAGTTTTGGGGAAAATTCCTATATAAATACCAATAGTATTGGCTGCAAGGAGAGTATTAACCCTGTTATCTTTTAGTTATCTGTGTTGCACATGAGTAGTATCAGTGGTATACACGGGTTAGAAGCATAATCTACTTATGTTTGAGCTTGCAGGAGACCAAAATCTCAGGACAGGTCTTCTAGTAGAAAAGGAAAGGGAAAATCAAGTACTATTACATCACCCTTTTTGTTAATAAAATTGCAGGGTAAAGTCTGGATACATATCTAATTTTATCTCCCAGCATCTGCCACCGCCTCATGACCTCTAAGACAGTCTGCAAGCACTTTGATAAACAGATTATAAGGTAACTCAGCAGATCCAGAGCAATCCTCGAGTTCCCAGAACTATATTTGACTGAATCACAGCAAATGCACCATCCCTACACCTCCTCTTTCCCCCAGAGAAGCACACTGCCATCCTACAGCTTCCCTTGCCTGAATACCAAAAGCACTGCTATAAAAACACATTTGTGAGCAGACAATGACTTTTTACAGAGAAGAAGTGCTTGTTTGTTAGTTTGTTTGAGAAAAGACTCAAGTTCAGACTGCTAAAAGGAGAAATGTGATTATAGAGAAGAAAATATTTTATGCATCAACTCCTGACTGCAGAAACACCAGTTTCAGTAAGATTTATCATCTGTTTACTATTGACAGATGATTCTTCCACCCATTAGTCCTCATAAAATAGGGAAGAAAACCAGCCCAGTAGTGCTTAGGGAAGGAGGGAAATATGTCCATGGCAGGGGGATTGGAACCAGCTGATCTTTACAGCCCCTTCCAACCCAAACCATTCCATGATCCTATATCATGGCCAGCTCAGACTCTGGGGGAACTTTCCCATGTAAAGACCATCTAAATTGGAACTGGGCTTTGATGTGCAACACTGAGTGTCTGGATTTCCTTTTGACTTGGCAGCTCAAGGCAAAGAAAACCCTTGGACATGTGGAATTGCAAGGCAGGTGTTCCCAGAGAGCCTCGAGCCTGTGGGAGGAAAGCAGATTGACTAAAGCAACTCATCCTGAAGGAAGGCAAAAGCATTCACTTCATCCTCATGAAGAAGTGAAAGCTCAGGCTTTCAAATGAGATGTAAAATAGAGCCCTGACCATTCATCGTCATTAAAGATCCCGTGACAATTCCTGCAAGAGTAAAAATGTTAACTAACATGTCCTGGCCAATATCCAACTCAGATAATTGCATTCTGCTTCCTAAATTCCCCTTGCAGTTTCAATTGGATTAGTTTTTCTTCATTTCTCTTCCCTAAACCCCTCCTGCATAATGTTTCCAGCCTCGAATGGCTGCTGTATTCCACTCCAGAGGTGAGTGAATTATCAGGGCTGGGCAATCCCAGCATACATTTTGGATATATTAGTCAGGGAAAACACTCTCTGAGCCAGAGTTATACCCTCACCTCTCACTGAGGAGCGTTTAACTTCTCAAATGGGAAATCCCTCTGATGTTAGTAAGATTTATTTTTTTCTCTAAAATATTACCCTGCAAGGAACGGTATCAAACCAGCCTCCTGCCAATTAGAAAAGTCCTTTGCTGGGCCATATCCTCAGCCTAAGGAAACAGCTGCAGATGCTTTGACTTCAATAGAGCTCTGCTTCATTAAAACAGGAGTAAATATTCATACAGTGTTTTTCCACTAAGTCACTCATGTTTAAATGTTGGAAGAATCAAAGGAGTTGGCTGCTGAATGCATCAATCTGTGGATGTAAAAGAGGAATATTGGAATGTATTCTCCTCCCTTTTAACTGGCTTGCAAATCTTCAGGCTATTTTAAAGGAAAGTTGGAGGTTCTTTTACTTGGCATACTGATGAAAAATGAAAGTGCTGTGAAATATGAACCTCCTGTTGTTTGTTAGGTGTATTCTACTGTAAGTACTCACAATATTGTGGAGGCAAACTGAGAAGTCCTGACCCAATGCATTTTATAAAACAGGAGGAGCAAAGGTGATTTATGTGCATAAAAGCAAAAACTGACAAGCCTTTGATTTTCTTGCAGAACGATCCCAAAACAATTGTCAAGACTGCTTAGGTTTTCTGCCCTCTGCACTTCCTGTAATAGGACCATTTTATCCAACATGCTGTTTTGCAGACAATGTGTATGGGGTCATTTCCACCTGCTATCCAGGTTACTCAAAAGAATACTTCTCGCTCCCTCTCCAAGAGCTCTTAGTAGCTGTTAAGATCAGCTTGTTTTCACTTCCAGCCTGCTTCTGCATCTCTGGTAAAGCATAAAACCACAAACATTCCACTTGCTTCCTTCTTTAGAGCTCCGATAGCAGAAGGACATCCTTAAAGACCCAAGAGATCAACTGTAGGCAGGCTGCAGTCAGATGAATGGGAAATACAGGGAATACACCCATTTTGGTATTTCCTCAGTATCATAACCCTCCTCCATTGCCCATTGTAGACAGGAGACACTGGGAAAGCATCCCTATCTGCCAGCTCCAGGCTGGGCTGGCTGCACCATCACTCTTTCCACCAAGTGTGGATGAAATAGGGTGAAGGGAGACCTCCGACAGCATCCTGGTTCAGCAGCAAACACTGCGAGTGCTCGGGTATGGAAGTGAGTGGCGACATCAAAGGTTGGTGCCAGAGAGTGAACACCAGGCACAAGCATGACTGAGGCTCATGTGACGAGCACAGATGGGTTTGCAAAGGGATTTTTATGTCAGCATCAGATGGTTAAAGAAGCACAGACCACATTCCTGACCTCCAGCACACATATGAATTCAGTAAGGGGTGAGTTCATCATCAGGAGTGACTCACATTTCCTGCTGCTCATGTACTGCCATTCTGGGTACCAACCTTGACTCCAGCTCAGCTCCTTTTGCACAAAACACCAGCCATCCACATGGGAAATTATTCCCACCCTCCACCATATAGCTATCTGTTCCCACATTTTCGCTCCAGTGGAGAAATGGAGTTGCCCAGGAGAACGCTGATGCTGCATCCTTACAGTAAGTAGCATTCCTGATCACCTGGCACTTACAGCGAGCACAGGATGGAAAGCTTAGTCCTCTCACTGAAATCTAATTTCAAAGCATACAAACGTTCATCAATGGTCTCAGTTTCATGAACAACCTGAAAAGAAGACTGGAGTAAGATGTCTCCTTCAGTCACTCCTTCCTCCCCAGTTTGATTTCTTCTTAAGACTACTCTGTGTGGAGTGGAAGCATTTCTGAAACAATCACTGCCATGACAATCAATAAAAAATTATCACGACTGCAGGAACAGAAGCTTGGGATTCAAGAGATCTAAACATGGATGGATTTCCCTGCCCTTCTCTCTGCATCTTCAGGAACCCTTCCAAAACCTGGCTGTAAACGTTGTAATTCTCTGTCAGTTTCTGGAGGAAACCATTACAGTGGCAAAAATCACAGAGCACCAGGTGCCACTCTGCTATAAGTGTCTGTCAGTCAAGCAGGAGTCACCCCACAAACAAGTCACTCCAAGCACTTCCAGCCTCCAATCCAGGAAAAGGGTGCTGGAAACCGAGAGCTTGCTTGGAGAGTTGCTTGGAGCACTGCTTGAGTGATCAGGCCAAGATGTAATCAGCCAGTCAGGGGAGCAATAGCTTAATTTTTTATTTATTATTTAAAACAAACAGAATTATTCTCTCTCCCAGCCTTGGTTTGAGCAGTTTATATATTTAATTCAATTTTAAGAGCTATGCGTTTGTTTACTAGAGCAAACAAAAACCAGTAATGAAGAGTTGGAGTCAGAGAGAAATAACCAACCTGCTTGTCTTCTGCTCAAAATTAAATTTTTAGCACCAAATATTGACATTAGAAGGTAAGCAGCTTAGTCCCACGTCTGCTTTTCACACCTCCCAAGTAGGCACCAAGATCGCTGAAGGATTCGTGCTGACCTACACTTTCAGCATTACATCCCAAAGAAACCATCTAAAGCCAGGTGGGATTCCTCAGAACAAACCTTGATCTCTCAATTTGCCAACACCATCAACCTCAGGGATCTTCTTTCCCCTTGCATCTCTAGTGTTCCTTGCCTTCATTCCCTGCAGCATCACAGATAGAGTAAACCAGACACAGAAGAGAATTGTGGTGTCACGTACCACTGCACTCCACTTGGTTAAGGTAAGATATTCAAGCTGGAAACCTCCTTGTCAATTAAAGAAAGAAGGAAGGAAGGAAAAAAAATTAAAAAAAAAAAAAAAAAGACAGGAAAAAATACCAGAAGAACCTGTTGGGGGGAAAAAAAAAAAAGCCTTGGGTTTGGAGCTTTGCTTCTTTAGATTTTTGGGTTTAGATTTACCACACACATGAATATCTACAAGAAGTTTAACACCACAATTAAAAAAGCACAATCAATTCAGCTCAGATTCCTTAAATCCAACATAATTACTTGCCAGAGAACTACTGAAGTCTACTAAAAACATAGCTGCAGCATTAGAGGGTTATTTGCTCCAAGGACCTTTTTAATATGGCTGTATTGTGATACTGCAGTGCAAGAGCCTCTCCAGCCATAAAAAGAAATTTAGCTCAGAAACACAACTTGTGGGCAATGAAAAACACATCTGCCTCAATTTGCCATCATTTAATAATAGCATTATTTAACAAGATCAGTTAAAACGACCAGCCTCACAAGACACAGCAATGCACTTCTCACGAGACTCCTAGGGCACCAAAATGAAATTCATTTCTGCAAATCAAACATTCAAAGCAACCAGCAGCACGAGAAAGACCATATTTAAAAACGGAGAAAAACATTTTGTAACTGACCAGAAAAAAAGAGCCCCCTCTCTACACTCCCCACACACACATTTTACTTTCAAGCTGGCAAGGAAAATAATAGCCTTCCACTGTAAGTAACAACATATTTGTCATTACACTTTGATTTTTTTCACTCAAAATCGAGAGCATCCTGAATTTTCACACATGGGGAAACAGTCACCAAGATCTGGGTGTATTCTGTAACACATCACTAGTCAAACCCATATATCCTGGCATAATTATTTTCCTACAAGGTTATGCCTAATTGGCCACTAACCTCACTGATTAATCACCTACACTACAGGAGAAAGGCAGAAGGGCAAAAAAATATTTATTCGGGCTGCAAATATTAGACCAAGAAGGGACAGCTGGTTCAAGTTGCTCCTTCCCGGCTGGCACGCAGAGATGGAATGGCAACAAAACCCTGATCCGGAGTCACACACACACACACACACACACACACACACACACACACACACACACACACACAAGCAAATAATAAAGGAACGGGTGTCTCACGTTCGCTCCCAGCACGGAGATGCTCACTACGGCTCTAAGTTGGCTGTGCGCGGCTGTGGAAGTGTTAAATCCTCCCGCACGGCCGCGGAGCGCGGCTCCCGCCGCTCGCACCCCCGCCCGGGCATCCCTCCCCGCCTCCAGCGCCTCCCTCCCGGCGGACAAACTTTGCGCTCAACTCCGCCGGCCGCCGGCACCCGCTCCGCGCCCCGCGGTGGTGCTGCTGGTGATGCTGGCGATGCTAGTGCTACGGGTGATGCTAGGGATGCTGGCGATGCTAGTGCTACGGGTGATGCTAGGGATGCTGGCGATACTAGTGCTACTGGTGATGCTAGGGATGCTGGCGGCGGCGGATCCCCCCGCGCAGCCCCGCGGATCCCGCCGCCTCCTCCTACCTGCAGCCGGCGCCGCTCCCCGCAGCGCCCCGCTCATCCTCATCATCCTCCTCCTGCTGCTGCTGTGGCGGCGGGCGGGCTGCGCGCCCCGGTCCCTGCCTGGCTGCGCCGCGCTGCTGGCGCGGAGCCTGCGCGGGTAGAGGCGGCTCCGGGCCCGCAGCAGCAGCAGCGCCGGTCCCCCGCAGCCCCCGCGCTACCGCATCCCCCCAGTCGCGCGAAGCCGGAGCCCCCCGCCCCACCCGGCCCGCGGGGCGGTACCCGCCGGGGACCCCCCCCTCTGGTGGCTCCGGATTCCCCCCCGCTCCGGCGGCTCCGGCCCCGGACTGCCCCTGCCTCGCTCCGTGCCCGGGGATGCGGCTTCCAACCCGCTGCCCGCCCGCGCTCGCCCCGAACCCCACCGACCCCCCGCAGCAGCCCTCTCGGGGCTCCTCTCACCATCGTCCGCTGCCGGCGCTTCCCTCTGCCCTGCCTTCCTTCGGGAGATAGCTGCACAACGTCCTTCCAGCGCAGCGCGGGGGGCAGCGGGGCTGGGCTGGCCATCACTCCCGGCTCCGAGGCGAAAAGGGCTGCAGGCAGAGGCTGCCTGTGGCGGACGGGACACCCGAGCCCAGCGCCATCCCTCTCCAGCCGAGAGCAGGCAACAGGCAGCAGCTGGGAGCATTCACGTGCGCTTGGGTAGCTCAGGTTGGTCGCTCAGAGCCAGTGTAGACACCAAGAGGCGTCCTGGGCCCAGTGGGTTGCGGCATTGCCCTTCCTTCCCATGCTGACTTCTTTTCCTTGGGATTCTGCCTGGCTGTCCCACAGGAGGTTTCCTTCCTGGCTGTTGTCTCCGCTGTGCAGGAAAGCGTCTGCTCTTGCTGCTTAAAAAGGGACTTTGAAGGCAGAAATACTTTTGGGTGACGGCGTGTAGTCAGGGCAGATCCAACGTCCCTTGCTGTTCACAGGTGGATGTCATTAAGTGATTGTCTGGGAAGCTCTGGCCTGCCCCAGCTGCGTGGATGGGGGACTGGCCTCCTGGGCAGGGCTCAGGAAAGAGAATCGCCTCTGTGCACAGATATATTTCTCGCTCTTCTTGTCCACTCCTTCAATGGGATGTCACCAAACAGCAAAATTAATCCCTGGCGAGGAAGACATTCGAGTGTGAGCTCGCAAACCACAGCAGTGAGACAGTGATTAAAGTTTCTCTCTAATTCTAGGAGATCAGGCTTGTAATAGCTAGAGAATGAGACTTAAGCTGCTTTACATATCCCTTCATATGTAAGATCATTAAGGAATCTGTGGTTATTGTACCTCATGGCAGAGGGAGCCTTGCTGGGGGTGTTAATAGTTGTGGAATTCTGTGGTTATGGGCATGTGACAGGGTGTTAACCTTTTGTCAGTGTAACCTGACACATTTGACTAAACCACTTTCCCTGGCCCCAATATCTTACCTGCTCTCCTGTGTCACATATTTATTACAAGAGTAACAGCTCTTCCTGTTTAATGGGCTCCTTCGACGCAAACCTGGAGCCGTTTGACAATGCCTGCCTCAGATATTTTGTTATCCTTAAATCCTGGGTGATAAAAGATGAATAAAGCTGTCAAATACCCTATTGATTATGTAATTGAGGTGTACCCTTATTGCCCTTCTTACGTTGAGTACCTTCCATTCTGTTTCCTGGGGTTTGGGTGAAGATGGGAGGAGGAACCGGACCTACAAAACAGTCTGTTGGCCCAATCTGCTCTCACCCACCTCATCTGTGTAAGGAATACAACTCTTAGCAAAACCATAAATCAAATCTCAAGCTCTACATCCTTCTGGTGTCAAATTATGGTGTCTCTGACTTTGAGGCCCCAACAGTTTTCTTCCTGATGTCTTCTTGCCTGGTAGAAAATTTGCCAGGTTCACATCTTGATTGGGTAAAGCCACAGTTGTGGGCTTGTGGTTCGGGTACTAAGCGAGATCTGAGAGACGGGGTTCAGTTCCAACTCCAGTACAGATTCCTCCCTGTGTTTAGCAAAAACACTTGCCAAAGGCAGGCAGGATGATCAGTTGGGTTGATGAGCTTGCTGTTGGTGTGATTGACTCCCTGAGCTTTGGGGACATGCTCAGCTTGCACAGAAAGGGCCTAACGATATGTGTCTGTACCGGGAGCATCGACATACAAATGCTTCTCTGCACCCGCGTCCTAACAAAGAGACACACTGAAAGGGATCCATATGCAAGGGATATTAATTTCCGTTCCTTGAACACAGATGTCTGAGCAGAAAAGCCACGTAAGTGCCCCTGAATAAGAGCGTGCTGGAGTGCTCCCCCAGAGCTGTGGGAGCTGCAGAGCCTCGGAGTCAGCTGGGAAGCAGAGTGCCACAAACAGCTGGGCAAGCACAGGAGCAAGCCCCGGGAGAGGGAGCGGGAGCGAAGATGCTGCAGTGCACAACCGCAGGGAGGGACTGATTATACTCATCTCAGAAGAGGCAGAGTTGGAAATGGAAATGAGGAGGAGACTTCCCCGCCACACGACCCAGCATGTACAGCAGACACTGCTCCGAGACAACAGGGAAGCCAGGCAGCACGCTGAGGGCACTTCTGTTTCACCATTACCCAGCTTCATCCCAGAGCTCTCATTTAATTGTTACTCCAAGTTTCATACAGGAATGAAACATTAACAAAAAACTACTTCTGCCTTCACAACTTCACATTGATATTGAGTTCTCCCCGCACGTGGAGACTTCAGCTTGTGTACTCAAAGCAGAGCAGATTGGCAGTTCTTTACAAAAGTCTCATCATTATGGGCTTGGAAACAAAACACCCCTCCAATGGAAAGGGCAATGGAAAGGGCTCCAGAGGCAGGAATTCTAAAAGCCTCACATCTGAGCTGCAGTCAGTACACTGCGTAGAGTCATGGAATGCCAGAATGGTTTGGGTTGGAAAGGGACTTAGAGATCATCTTGTTCCAAGCCCCTGCCATGGGCAGGGATGCCACTCACTGGGTAAGGTTGCTCAAAACCCCATCAGGTGTCTGAGAATGTCTCAGGTCACAGCAACTACTCAAGCCACAATTCCCATGAGGAAACCAAACCCACCCTCACTGATGTACTGCAGCTCTCCCCCAAACCTTCAAAATTCCAAACACACAAATTCCGGGTGAGGATCAGTGCAAACACCTCGCAAACTTTTGTCTCTGCCCAAAAGAGAAGTTTGATTTGTCTTGTCATCATCCTTCGCTGCAGCTTGGGGACTTTTTCCTTCTTTTTTATGATTTTAGGAAACTCCTGGCTTTCTCAGAAGGA
This sequence comes from Acropternis orthonyx, assembly GCA_035583155.1. Classification (NCBI taxonomy): domain Eukaryota; kingdom Metazoa; phylum Chordata; class Aves; order Passeriformes; family Rhinocryptidae; genus Acropternis; species Acropternis orthonyx. The sequence goes on along the minus strand of JAWWEU010000005.1, from coordinate 3,715,177 downwards.
CATGTCACATCTCGTGGTACCTGAAAAAAAAAAAATCCAAAAAGATAAAGAAACTTCAGGTCTCTGTTTTAGTCACAACAGAGTTACTTAATCAAACGCATACCCAGGAGTCTCTGTGCATAGATAAATGTTCTGAATTTTATACTGCAACTCTTTAACTTTAGCACTTCCCATGCGTGGATCCCATGGAGCTGAATACAGGTGTCATTGCACCCATTTTGATGGACAGTTGAAGTGAGGCAGGTGCTGCTTGGCCACTGGCACTGGCTGGAAGTAAATCAAGTGGTGTGGCTTGAATTACATCTTTCACATACATACAGACACATATAGAGATACATCCAGTCAGTTCAAAGAGGTTCCTGAGATACTTCCCAATAAAATGCATTACATCACTGGATAATCCACAACACAAAACTCCAATCTTTGGATTAACATTCAGGGGTAAACATTAGTCTGGATCTACATCCACAATATGCACACCCACATCCTTCATCCACTGAAAGAATAATTTAGTCTTTTCATGCAGCAGTCACCTCAAAAAAACACTACTTTCCAAGGTAAAAGTCAAGTAAAAAATATTAATAGTAATTGCACTATTTCTTCCTAAAAATGTATTCCTCCACATGATTTCTCTAGCGGAAAACACATATATCTTTTGACTGCCTTGTTTTCCTTTTCTAAAGCATTTGAGAGATCAAACTTCAATAGTTTAAATATGAATTTAAAAAATTAACTTAAAAACTGAGATTCACATTGTCTAATGTTATGTCTGGGCATATTTACACCAGTAGCAATACTGCAGCCATACAGGAAATAAAAACAATACACATTTCTCCAGTCACAAATAAACTAATTTCTAAAATCAGCTATTTCCAGACTAGAGTTTATATTTGATTCATAAAAACAGAAGAATGGTGGCCTGAGGGGAATTCGTTCTTAAAACTGATTTAACAATAAATTAGTGCAAAACATACATAATGTGTGTAGGACTATTTGACGGAAATGAAGATGCTAAATTCAGCCAAGAAATTATTTGCCGTGAATTATTCACTTAGTCCTGTCGGTTCCTGAGCCTTTATGAAGGTTCTGTGGAAAGCAGGGGGGAAAAAAATCAAGCATATGCAAAGCAAAACAGCATCAAAAGTCAAAGAAGTCTCCAAGGGAGATGAACTTCAATGCCACAGTAGGGTAAACAAATGGAATTATTTACAATATAACATTATCATTGCGATGATATTTTATTCATTATTTAATCACACACTGAGTCTCCCTTGTAGCCTGTGGTAGACAACCCAGGCATTTTGTTCCATCTTTCACCTACCATGCCTGTATGTAAACGATATAGTTTATTTAATATTTTTATCCATCACACAAGCTACTGCCTCCTGCCTGTTTACAATTTATCTGTTTCCCTCCACCTGCTCACGGGGCTACGCAGATCTCCAGGCTGAGAGAGACTTGAAAATGGGCTCAAGATCGTGATATTTCCCTTAGTTTCACTGTCTGTTGCTGTTTTTGTTGAAGACGTCCAACATTCAAGCCTGGGTTTCAAGAATCTCGTGGTTTCCCTTGCAATTTGCATAAACCACGTGTCAATCCAGTTCTAGGCTTAAGCACCTCTTGGTTTAATCCCCTAATTTGCAGGGATGCAGAGGGGGGCCGGGCCGGGGGCGGCTCTGCTCAGCCATGGAAATCAGCCAGAGGTGGAAACTGCCAGGATTAACGGAATCCAGCGGCTACAACTGTTCAGTTCGGAGACTAAGGATGATAAAACCCATTTTCCCAGTCAATCAATCATTGTGATCGACTTGCAAAAAAAAAAAAAAAAAAAAAATCAGTGAAAGTTAATGAAATCAGCAGAGTTATGTCAAATGACACCACTGAGAAGGCCTTGTGTTAGAAACATCCCACTAGTGTTGGGAAGGGAAGTCAACAAATTACAAGAATCCTTATAATTAAGAGCTTATCAAAGCACTTTATCCCACAAGCACTGCCTTGCAGATACCAGGTATTACTTTTCTTAACACTTAAGGAAATTAAGAGCAATGAGGATGCTTGAAACATCACAAGGCACTTGGAGCAAGCCAGGAGCGGAAGGTGAGATATCGCTGTACATCCTAAGTGATTAAGGAGGTTACCCAGGGAAACAGGAGAATAAGAGTCATTGCTGGCTGAGGTTGATCCCTGGTCTGCTGTCACTGCCAGTTCCATCTGGGAGCAAATCCCAATTACAAGACTTCTGAGCTTCCTTCCCAACTTCTTCTGCATGATCCCACCACTGGCCCTACGAGAACAATTACACGCTCCGTCTCCTTTCCTTCCTACTGGATTGTCTCAAACAATAAAGGTGTTTGCAAATATTGTCTCACTGAAAACAAGGACCTTCAGATGGAGATTGCTGCAAATGAGCATTGTGCACTGGAAGAGTGAGCAAACCTCACTAACAAATGCAAACCTACAGGCTGTGAACAGCTCTCTGTCGCGTTCCAGGGCGTGTCAGACTCAGTTCGACTTAACTTGCCAAACTCATTTGATGCCGGCTCTCCGTGCAGCCTAATGAAAACAGGATTGGCTTCATTTGCTGTAGGCGATTTCCTAATAGCTGATTCACGTTCCTCTAATAACCCATCCCCACCTTCCTCATCCAGGTTGTGCAAGGAGCCGACTGAGACTTGAACACAGGCTCTGACACTGACAAATGCCTCTTTTTGATCACCCGAGGTTGTGTGAATCTATCACATACACATCAAAATCAAACACAACATAAGGGAAGCATTAATTAAACCATATCAAACACACACCTGACAAGACTATGATTTAAGTATAAAACTGCCTGAAGAATTGTGATTCAATATTTTAGTTCATAACCCACTTTTTATATCATTGTACAGAAGTGAAAAGAACTGGAACACTTTCACCCCTCCACCCCCTTCATCAGTTTTATTTTATCTTTCAGCTCGAGCTGGCAAGTCTCTCTGAGCATCGCCCATGATAAAAGGTGACATAAATTGCTCAGAGAGTTGAAAGAGAAGAAAATCTTGTAAACAAGTTACCTATTCTCATACCCTGTCCCCTAATGCCAAAGACAGAAACAGCAGCACATCTTGGAGAGGGTGCAGTTTCTTCTCCTGCAACTCCAAGTTTGTGAATTGCTCCGTGTAACGCTTATGAAGTCACCCCTAAAATTCTTTACAAAGATCATCCAGAATACTCCAAGAAACTACCAGGCATAGTTGGTTGAGCTGGCCTACCAAAGGCCGACTGAAGACATTAATCAGGTACAAACACAAATGCTTTGGACTAGATGTCTTGAGACTCATGTGAGATTTCTGATACTCCCTGCTCCAAGTTCAGCTAGAAGCCGGAAGTCTAGAGGGTCACGAGATGCACAAAGAATAAAAAATTAAACAAATATGTTCACCTGGATACATATATCTGTCATAAATCAAATCACCACCCACCATGGAGGAGGCAGCTGTGGGCAGGAGCTGAGAGATGTGTGGTACAACAGAGGAAACTGCTGTAAAAGTGTACCAGAAGTGCCCCAGGGCCAGCACTCTGTGGGCCTCTGGTACTTCCTGTGTTAATTTGTTAAGTGCTTTCCCGCCTATCTGCCATCCTTTAATGTCAGAAAGGCTTCTTGGAATATTGAAAAGGCCAGGCTGGCCTGACATTTGATGCCGGGGGGGTCAGGGACACAACCTTCGAGTGGGAGCCTTTTGGGAGGGCAGCACTAACTTTCCTCTAATACTTGCAATTCCCTTTTTTCCCTTGGCTCTGGGTGTATCCTCTTTCTTCCTCTTAATTTCAAGGTAGGCTTTTTTTCTTTTACCACTTCTGTGTACCCAGCCCTCCTCTGTTTGCTTCTCTGACTTCATACATAAGAAAGTGAAATAATGCCTTTTTTATCAGTGGGAATTCGTCACTTCCACTTTTTGATAAAAATACCCACTCTATCTCATATTTCCACTCATGTATCACTGGCATCCAAACCCACCTATCAGCTGAGTCTTGGCGCTGTGAAAAGATGATCTTAAGCAAGAATAAGATGCAAAAATCTTTCCCTACAGTGGTAAGAACCTTCCCTGGAAAGCTCCAGTGCCTGCTGCAAGCCCAGGGCAGGGCTGTTTGCTCTCTTTGTAATCTCCTGCAGTAGCCACAGTCTGAGACCTTTGCAATTCTTCAGTTTTATGATGAGTTTACTACCAAGCGATCTTCAACGTGCTGCTCCGCGCTTGGATGTGACAGGCAATGGAATTTCACTCACGGCAAGATTATTATTATTATTATTGAGCTGGGTACATCTGAAGGAGCACGAATGTCACACCACTGCTCCCATACATCATTTCCCCCTCTTTGCCATCTGCTTCTGGAGTTGTCAGTCAAAGCAGTTTCTGCATTCTCAGTTATTGTCTTCAAGTTTGCTTCTGCCAGCCCGGTTTAATTTCACGTTTGCAGCCTCGTGTTACCCAGCATGCAAATTAGTGAAGTTTGCATGTGTCATTTATCTTACTCCTCCCTGCCTCCAAAACGTGTACTTTTGGATATTTGATACTCATTACTCTTTTTGACAGATCCTGATACAGCTTGAAAGTGCTTCACAAGACTTATCTGCATTGGCCACGTTGATTTATCAGATTAATTTAACTTCTTTGAGGAGCCTTTCAGTAATAATCAGCTCTAGTGTGTCCACAAAAGTAATTCTAAATGTAGAAATGTTAATTAAGATCTAAAGTTCTGATTTGCCTTACTGTTAAGATAAGGACAGCTCTGAAATTCACTTCTCTTCCAGGAGCCCAAGTAGTTCAGAGGTCCCAGAAGCAGAAGGCCATCTCAAAATCCTCTTTCCAAAATCTGTGGCTTGTTCAGAGCTCTGCCCTGGCTCTTTCCCTGCATTATCAGAAGGACAGAGCAACGTGGCAGTGACAGCATTGATGAGATAAGGCTCCTTATTTCTTGGCACAGGTAAACAGAGATTAAGGCTTCCAAACACCAGGAAAATGCACGTGTAGAAGAGACCAGAACATCCAGATAAAAGACAATAAAACGAAACTACAAGATAGTAGAACTTATGAGCATCATTTCATGAACTACGCAAATTGCATTAAAATCTGTATAACATTTAATTTTTCAAAATTCCCCTCCTATTCTCAGTTAGTGCTGCCATCACTTGATGAACGACACCTCCCTGATTTCCAGGTCAAAACTGGGACTAAAACAGAGTTCTCTCCTAGGGGCTTGTCCCAATGTGAGCAGTGTTTGCAAAACTCAGTCAAAATACCTGTAGATCATGTCCTTTCCAGGGTTTTCCAGCCCTCAGTGGGGAGAAGGGGCTTGGATACTCGTTGCTATGGCAGCTACTAAAACTGCTGCTCACCCGAATTTTTGAATTGCTCTCTGTATTCAAACGTGCTTCAAAATAAGGTTAAAAATCAAGTTTCAGCACTATTAAAGAGCCAATTACTGACTTCTTTATGTTTTCCAAAATAAAAAAAAAAAAAATAGAAACAAGTACTTAATGTCCCCTCTGTGTTAATACTAAATCACATGCAGTCTGTAAAGATTTTTCAGAACAGAGATTTGAAGCAGCCCTTATAAATAATTTAAGTTATTTATATAGTTAAATTAGAATGCACTATTGCTATTTTTTTTGATAGTTTCAGACATGAGCCCCTGTTATAAATGTGAACCCTCGCTGGAGACAAGCTGCATATCAAACAATACTTGCAAAAAATGGTATGACAATAGGTTTGTGGGCATTGTGTGCATTTGTAGGTCAGAAGAGGCTTTCCCAGGTTGCCTCACTACACATGTTGCATAGTGGTTGCTGGACAGAACCTTGCCCTGAGTTTCCAGATCTGCTACCGGCTCATCCTGATCTTTCCATCCATCCCAAGCAGAGACCTTCCCAAGCCATCTCTGCTGTTTCGGAGTCACCTCAATGCATTTCAGCCCTGCTGCTCCCACGGGATGGTACCTCGGACCACACAAGCACAGCTGTCACAGCCACGGGGGACAGTGGCTCTGAGCGAGGCTTTGGGTATGCAGAGACACCTCCCTGAGTTTGCTGAAGCATCTCTGAAGCAATTTTGTGCCCACACTGTGGTGTTCATTTCATTATTATAACTGATAATTAAAAGAGAAACATTACAGTTGGTGTATTAGCCCAGAGTGAGGGACTGCCTGTCCGGGATCCTGCCCCCTTTAGCCAAGACCAACCCGTGCAGTTTTAAGATCCACATGGAAACGGAATGGTTGATGCTCAAATAAGTCTTAGAGAGAGTGAGACGAACATGCACTGAAGAGCTTTTCCCTACAACTGCCCTGCAGAGGAGAGATAAAGCAGAGGGCATGGAACAAAGGCTGCGGTGTTCAGGGAACAGCTTTGCTTTGCATTACTCTCTGAGGTTTTTGTCTGAATTAATAAGCAATGCCCTAAGGGAAGAGACTGGAAGAGACTTTGGCAAGATGTTAGCCCTTCCTTAGCTGGGGAGACAAGCCAGCAGCTGTACAGCAGTTATGGAATAATCTGCCCATAGGGAAGTTGCTTCTTAGCTCTCATTAGTCAGAGGTGGGGTTATACCCTCAAGCATGAAGCACAAATCTAGGAACTTTAAAAGCATTAGTAATAAGAAATCCACTATTAGCATTGTTTCAGCTCCTTTTAATTGACCATAATGCAAATATATTTAAAATGTTTTAAAGATACTTGAACAGAATTCCAGCAAACAGTCCTCTGCTGCTCTCCTGTTTAGATCTATTACAATGCCCAAAGAAAATTAACTCGCATCTTAAATAATTCATGCATTTATTGGGTCGGAGGCTCTTTCAGTCCTGATGCTCTGCCAATAGAAATGGCAGAGATACAAATGAGAAATCAGACAGGAGCATTTTCATAAAGTTTGAAACTGGATCTAATCCCAGCTATCTTGAAGGAAAATGTGTTCTGAGACAAGCTGGTTTTCCGGCTTCTTCCTTCTGAAAGCAATGGAGGTTTTCCCCGTTTTCCCAACAGGTCCATTTCAGGCAGAGACACAGTTTAGAACAGTAATAACAAAGAGATCATATAAGGTACCTGGATGCAAGGAAGAGTTGAACCCAGCCACAGCCATCCTGAGTCTTTCTGCAACATCAGTACCCAGTCAGAATTGGCTTCTAAAGTTACAGGGAGGATAAGATGGCGGGTTTGGAGGTGGGAGTGCTGCTGTATCTTTACAAAATCATCCCAGCAACCGAGGTGTGCACAGTGCTGCAGGTGCACTACACCCCAACCCTTCAGCAACACACACCAATGGCATTTTTCTTGTTTCAGCTCCTTTTAGTAGACTGGTAACTGCTTCCATTCCTAATAATGGATTGTTGTGAGTCTGAGTGGAACCTGACAAGGTGTGCTTTTGTCATAAACCTGCTGCTTCCCCCCAGCTGTGGCCTTTGGCACCCTTGGGTAGCCCTTTCCTGGATCTGCCAACCACCATGAGCCATGAACCACAAACCATGCCGATCTATGTGGATGGTTTACACTGCAAACACCCACTGGAGATGAGGTCAGGGCCACCAAACTCACTTTGCTCCTGGCCATTATTCTATTGAGCCTTTTGTTTCTAGAGATGACAAATGACTGCACTGACTCACACACTGCGAAGTGAAGTCCAGCTTTCTGTTATCCTACGACCTGTGAGTCACAGAATCATAGAATCCTGGAATGGGTTGGAAGGGACCTTAAAGCTCATCGGGTTCCAACCCTCTGCCATGGGCAGAGACACTTTCCACAAGACCAGGTTGCTCCAAGCCCCGTCCAACCTGGCCCTGGACAATTCCAAGGATGGGGCAGCCACAGCTTCTCTGGGCAACCTGTGCCAGAGCCTGCCCACCCTCCCAGGGAAGGATTTCTTCCCAATATCCCATCTAACCCTGTCCACACTGTTTGGATGAAGGCCAGGACATGTCTGTCAGCACAACGAACCCCAGGATGAGCAAAACATGCCAGGGCAGAATTAAAATCCTGGAAACTTTTAGATCAGTTGTTACCAGGGAATTGTCTCTGTTGGAAGTGCTCCAGGGATAGTTGAATTAATTCAGCCAGGGTGTTGCAGAAGGCGTGGACAAGCAGTTCATTTGGGACAGGAGGTAATGCGGCACTACGCGAGATAATCAAATGTCAGCCTGGCAACTCTGCTGATACGATCATTAAAAGATGGGCTTAATTCCATGAACACTCCCAGGTTTTTCACCCTTTGAGATGGGAACAGCTTTATAGCCCACTTAGAAGAAAAATTAATATTTGCATATATAAAGCTCTTTTACCCCCATGGACTTCACAATATGGACTAGATTTATAAACAGACATGGGCAGGTGTCTTTGGAGTTGAGATCAATTATTGATACTCTTCCCCAACATGTATGGTGGAACCTGTTTGTGGATGATCTCAGTGTGCTCATGAACACACACACACACCACAAAGGGCTTCAGGTCCCCTTGCTCGTCACATGCAGGTGTTGGGTAGGCAGGGCAGGACGCTGCCCAGAGAGGTGAACAGAGCAATGGAGGACAAATTTTCACAGGGGGCTCAATTCTGCACATCATTGACTTCTCTGCCACTGAACAAAAGAAGACATGTTCAAGGAATATTGGAGCTGCATATATAAGGTCACACAGTTCTGATGCACCTAATAAGATTACTGAAAATATCTTGGGTAGAGTTTTTGTGGAAAGTGTAGCTTTTTTTCAAATAAGAAACATGAGCTCAATTAGATGACTTCTCCACCATCATCCCCATGACATCTCCAAAGAGAAGCACGAAGCCAACTAGATAACTCTTCTCCTCTGGGATCTGACTCTGTCATCAAATGTGAAACACTCACTTCCATCCAGTTAGTATTTCCCATTAGGATTAAATACACCTGAGTTGACCTGACTGGTGTTCATCAGACCTGCTGAAGCTGAAGCTGTGTTACTCCAGGCTCTCTAAGAAGGCATCAGCACCACATGAGGATGTTGTAAGAGCACTTTGAGAAAGCCGGGAACAACCTGTGTTTCTAAAAAAGGCCCAAAAGACTAAACCCTGGGATTAAAGTCATTAGAAACCAAAGCAGAAGCTAATTATGTACCTAGTAGGGTTATTGCTTCTTACAAAAAGATTTCTTTAACCAAACCACTTGAACTAATCCACCTGAATATTAAATGGATCATTGCTTTAAAGGGGGATGGGACAGCTTGTTTCTCACTCCTGATAGTAAATGCTGAGTTATTCTGCAGTGCAGCAGTATCTGTTTTACATGCAGGACATAAGCACATTGGACAGCAGCTGCATTACCATTAACCAGCATTTACAGACGAAGGTTCATCAGAAGAGTAATGAATGTCACAGTATTTGTTTGAACATATTCTCCCATCACACAGCTCTCCCAGTAACCTCCCAGGAAAATGAGGAGGTCAAGGGAACAGCCAAAGCTGAGTGCTAAATCTCAAACCCTCTATTATTAAACATGGCAATTTGAAAACTGAGAATTGCTGATACAACGATGATGGGCCAGCTGGGCCAAAGAGGACCATAAGGCTACAGTCCACTTGAGCAGGACCATCAGCAGGGCAAGAGAGCAAAGAGAGTAAAAACTGGGCTGAGGCAATCTACACCAATGGTGTGTTTACAGAGGGGGAGAAATGGGTAAGGAAATGGAAATAAGTCTATAAAACAAAAGGCAAAGAAAAATGAAATGTTGCATCGCACAGATCCTCCAGCTCATAAATACAGATGTGCTGGAATCACAGAAGGCTGCTGGGCTGAACCATTTCACAGCCTCTTGGGAGAGAAAATTGTTGAGCAAAATGTTGGGGCTTCACACAGAACTGTATAAATAAGGACTCCTAAGAAAGGTGTAAACACTGTACAAAACCCACAGATGCAACACGTAAGTGGGAAGATGTGACTTTTCCAAGAAAGAACTCTGCTGCAAGAATTTTCCAGGAGCACAGGACTATGATATACAAGTGCTTCTCCTGGCAACTTCTCCACACTGCAGCTTCTGATGATGGTATGGTACTCCAGGAGGTGGTATTTTTGGGAGGCACTACTTAGTGCTTCCAACGATTGTTCCTGGCAACGTTCTGATCCACCCAAGAGCACGCACACAGCCCTAAAGGTCAGCAACGCTGCTCTGCTATGGGCAAAGCAGGAAGGGGATTAGCAGCTCCCTTTCACATGGTGTCAGCTTGTCAATAAATATTTCCCAACCACCGATTTCCTCCTTGGTTGTCACTTGTGGCAACTTAACACGACAATTTTACGTAAGCACAAACAAGTAAAATGTGTTTAACTCTCCATCGACAGCTTGCAGTCCACTGCAAAACCCATCCAGTTTCCCCCCATTCTGCAAATCCTCAGAGCAACAGGAAAAGAGAATAGGATTTATTGAAGCAGGTCCAGAAGCCCCCAGATGGCAGAAGATTGCAACAGTCATAAGAACAAAATAACACAGCTAAGTAAAAATAAAGCTTACACAGCTACTGCTAAACTTACCAACTCCCTCCCAGGCTTGGACCAAAAAAACAGGAAGGGCTATTGAGCAGCAATCCAATTGGAATGGAAATCCTGAAAAACTCAGAGCAAGGGCCTTCTTCACATACAATACAGATTTCATATCTATTCACAGGGGGAACAGGGTGACTGGAACTCAGTGTGTTCTGAATTTCAGGATATTTTTGGAAATCCAAGTGATCTGTTAAGACAGAGCAGAGGTTCAGATATGCTCTACATCTTGTCTGGAATAAAGAGAAATAAATAAATCCTGAATCTCTCAGATCTTCAGGTTAGCACAATGACTTTGCTCCTACAGTGTCAGTAACTTCTACTGATCTGCAGAAGGAAAATTGTCAGAGGGGGGCAAGAGGCTCCCAGGTAGGGTCACCTAGTGATATATTTTATTTTTTAATTGGGGTGTAGGATAGCTCATGTTGGAAGGGACCTTAAAGGTCATGTAGTCCAGCATCCCACTCAGAGCAGGGTCAGTTATGAAAGCTTTGTGAGCAGCAGCTACAGCTCCTACTCCTTCTCCTGGACAGAAAAAAACCCCCATCAGCCAGAACCCCCTTTGCCAGCCCGCAGCAGGGAGAGGCTGCTGAGGTACCCTCTGATGTCCCTGGGATACAGGTCCCTACAAGGCAGAGCTGGCCCAAGGACCAAGCCCTGACCAGGAGCACTTGATGTTTTTGAGTGTGGTACAGTGACAGCCTCACCATTTTAGATTCTGCAGACATGCCCCGGAAAATTCCCACCTCCGTTCTCTTTTTTAAAAAGGACCAGATTCACCACGGGAGATACAGTCATGTCTGCACCTCTGTAACAGCAGGGACACATTGGAATAGATCCTCCTAAAATACAACGCTGTCGGTTCCCCTTCCTTTCCATGGAAAGGCACTGGGGTTTTACAGCCCAGCATGAAAGATTGCTTAAATGCTGGCTTCTCTAATCTCCAGAGAAAAGGCAATTTCCCTTTCTCAGTGTTTGCTGAACCCCTTAGTTCAAGTGAATATTAAAAAAAAAAGGCTTCCCGAATGAAATTTCACTCCCTTCTCTTCCCAACCTGTACCTTCCATCCTCTATTTAGAGCAGAGAAACATTTCACGCAAGACATGGGAAAGAAGTTATTGTTCTGAGGCATGGATCTGTATTTTGAGTGGTACAATCTTTTCAAATTAGTAATTGTGCCTAAATAAATTCTGTTATCTCAACAGTCATTTCTGAGACAGGAATGGGAGGAGGTTCCAAGTCTCTGGGAATTTGGCTGAGTTTTTTCTATTTCCCACCCACAACAAAGTCTAAACCCTTCAGTGCCAATGGCACATCAGCACTGGGAGACTGAAATTCTGAAGTCTTCAAGGACAGAAAAGCTGTTCTGCTCCCAGTCCTGCTCTGGATTGCTGACATCAGGACATGACAGCAGCCAACCTGCATGGGTATTATTCAGATCTTGCCGAGCTTTCACCTGTTCCCACACCTGGCACCACTGAATAAGCACTGTAAGTACTTACACAGCATGTCTGAGCTTACATCTGCTCTTATTCAGCCTATTATTGGCTTGAACTAAGTGAAAGGCAGGAATGAGATGTCACTTAACATGGATTCTCCTACACTTATTCCCTTGTAGCATTATCGAGGATTCACACGTATTCAAACCCAGAAGAGATGTGCTTGCTTTAGTAGATCTGACATCCTGATAAGAGATGAAACACTTAACACATCAGCCAGAATGTTATACTGTCCTGTGTTCAAGACAATATCCAGGAGATAATTCCTTTTGGAAATTGTGAAATCTCAGTTCTAAACAACATACCCAAATACCTCTCATCGTTGTCATTTGAGAATGGTAAATCAAAAGGCTAAAACCCAAACCCCACAGCCAAATCTGAAGTACTGATACAAACCCCGGAACCCTTCCTGACCTCCAAGGTCCAATTCAAGCAGCTTTAGTTAACCACCACATGCATTGCTGCCCTGCTCCCACAGAGCATCTCTGTTTATGCCATTCATTCTACTGACAGTGATTTCACTATTTCAAACATTTATTTCCTCATCCTAACACACTATCAGAGCCAATCAACATTCCAAATATGGGTGAACACAACACTTGAAAATGCAAGTGCTTTTTATTTTGTTTCATGTATTTCTAGCTCAGTTAACACCCACAGGTCCCTCTGTCTGAGGCTGATGCTCACCTGCAATAACTAAACCACAATCTGGGGAGCCTACATTTTGGGGGAGCTATTTGAGAGTGGCCCAAGCTGGATTTAAGTGGGCTAAGTGTCCATTAGCAGACAGATTAGGTGCACTCCTGGAGTGTCTCTTCTGACTTCGTTTCACACTGAAGAAATCCACTTTGTGCCCTCCAAGAACCACAGTGCAGTGAATGGGAGATTACCTTAAAAGCTTAGCACTGACCTGAATTAAAGCATCAGAGTAAATACCCACCTGACAAGCAGAATTTCTTCTCTGTATCCAAGTGCTGTTTTGACCTGATTTACAGCACTACATAATACAACCCCAGCAGTTCCAGCTCCCCAGTGTTAGTCACTATTTCCCAATGAAAGAAATAGCACATTAGGTAGTTGATGAAATGAGGTTGACAGATAAGCAAGAAGAAAGGGAGGAAATCAACTTACAAAATCAAAACCTAAGGGGCCATAAGTTACTTTTATTCAAATATGTATTACTAAGAAAGAAAGAAAATCAACATTTGAAACAAGTTTTCAAAGTCATAAACTTCCCTTTTTTTTTTTTAACTTTATATTGTCTTTTAAGTCAGTTTTTAAGAAATTAGTGCTTCAGTGACAACTCTGATCAAAGCTTCTCTCTCTGCAGTCGGGAAATAAAGTTGCTGCAGCTTCCCTGATGACAGATGTGTTTCTAGTGCTTCCACACTCTGTTCCAACCTATTGCCTGCCACTGATTTATAGCCCTTCTAGAATGGCTTTAATATGTCTTTGGGTTTTGTTATTTAGCATTCAAAATTTCTTTTTATTTCTATGCATTAATAAACCTCGTAGAGGTGCTCCTTGAGCACCTTTCAGACGTGGTTTGCAAGGCAATTTACAGGTGCAAAGTCTCATTAGTGCCCTCGAGGTCCTGCTCTGCCACAACATCCCACCTTCCCCATTTGCCCGGATTGCACGGAGCAGTAACTCATTTGAACTGATTCTGGATGAACCTGGAGGAAACCAGTGAGGCCTTGAAACCAAAAGGACTTGTGCATACAAAGATACACAGATTTTTTGAAACAGTGAAGAAAACAGTCCCAACCATTTCTTCAGGTGATTCCTGGCATAGGTAAGAACAACTCTGGGAAGGTCTTAAGAATATGCAGTCTAATCGCAGAATATCCTGAGCTGGAAGAATCCACAGGATCATCAAGTTGAGCTCCTGGCCCTGCATGGGACAACCGCAAAAATCCCACCATGTGCCTGAGAGTTGTACAAATGTTCCTCCAACAGCAGTATGCGAGGAACTGATACCGTGTGTGCAGCTGGAAAACAGAGGGAGCTCCAGAGTGACTGACCAACAGCTCAGGACAGGCCAACAAGAAAGAGAAACATCAGCTGCCAAGGACTAGCCAAGGTCTGTGCAAGGCACTGCGATGTCGTGTGGCTGAGCAGATACAGACTGGGAAGTGTACAACTGCAGCATGGAAAGACACACAGCATGCTTTGAGCACAGTGCATGCAATATAAATGAAGCCTGCATGCAAGCTTTGCAAATAAAATATTCAACCACTTAGGGAGATAAGAAATAGGTGGATGCGTAAGAGGATTCTGGTGTGTAAAGAAGAACTCTAGCTGGAACTGTTTGGGGGTTAAACTCCTTTTCCATCTGCTTGATCCCAAGTCCCTGGGGTTATGTTTGCTCTCTATCAAAGACTTGAATAAAGATTTGTTAAGCCAGTTTCAAGCTGAGCTGAATGTCTGCACCAGTCTAAGCAAGTCAGACTTGCTTAGTGCTCCCCACTATTAGTCCTTGGACAAACAGCAGCACCCAGAAGAGCCGGCAGTGACCAGCAGGACTGAGCAGCCCGTGAGGGAGGCACCCCTGGAAGAGCTGGTGATGCCAAGCACACACATCACTCTCACTCAGGTGTGACAGTACAAGTGTCAGCAAACTCACAGGTAGCTCAGTGTTCTTGGCCGTTTTAGAAGCAAAATTCACCCTGGAGTTCGATTCTATTTGCTATAAGCATAAAAAAAATCCCAAAGTCTCCATTAATCTATAAGTTTTCATTCAATCTATACATATTTTTAATAAATGACAACTGTGGCACTGACATCACTGAGTAGACACATTTTTAGCTGCAGATGCTAAAAATAAGAACAGTCAAAATTAACAGCTCCCGTTTCCACTAACCACAAAGAAAGCATAAAAACATCTACAGAAGCCTCGACTATCAAAGGCACAGCAAGTGAAATGGCAGATTTTACTCAGGTATAGAGGCAGGCATTTATAAATCTATTTTAAATGTGCATGTAATTTCAATAAGCAAAAAGAAAGGGATCCTGACAATAGTGGTGTTATTGGATTGCATTTACAGCACAACTATATGCATTTTATAAAGAGCAAGCAATTTGCTTTTGCATGGAGATATAAATTTGTCTGTTGAGATTTACACTGGGGAGGTCACAGATTAAAAACCCCTGAGACACAGAGGACTGTTTATATAGTTGCACAGCATCTAAGAAATCAGGAATTTTACCAGGTTTTGGGAGGGGTTTTGGTTTGGTTTCTTCCCCCTCCCAAACAGTATTCAAATATTTCAACAATATAAGGAGGACTCTGCCAAAAACACAGTAAAATGTATTGTGGCTGGAAATTACCAGTCCTGTATAGACTAATAAACAAGGGTTACTGAGATGTACGATTTTAATATAACTGCTTGGATAAAGCAAATGTCACCTTAAAATGGCAAAGTAGAGAGGACAACACCCAGCCTGCATGCGTGGCTGTTCAGACAGCTGTAATTCTTCCCAAGGTACAGCCTGAGCTCAATTTATCACTCTCCTCAGTTTCCAGGTGTGCTAAAGCAGGGATGCATGAGGAAGAAAAGGTCTCATTTTATAGAGCACAGCCAGCTGGGCTGGGATTGTTCAGCCAAGGCATCAGCAGGGCAGCCACAGCCAGAGCTGGATTCCAGGGGAATGGAGGGAGAACTGACGTTAGGCTGAAATAACCTCAAGGGCCCAGAAGAACCTGAGGGCACCAGCAGTGGTCTCAGCTCAGGAGTGGTTCCCATGCTTCCCAAAGGCCACGTGCAGTGGGGAGCCTCAGGCTGAGGAAACCTTCAGCATTCCCAGAGGAGCCACAGATGGGAAGCAGCTCCTGCCCACACCTGTGTGTCCTAGACATGCACCTCCATCCTGCTGCAAGAGCCTGTCCTGGAGATGCCCTATCGATGCCACATCCCACAGGGCTTTTTAGGGAATGAGGATCAAACTCCCCACTAGCACCAGCTTTCTGTCTCGCTTCATGTCACCAGTTATCCTTTCATCCTTTGGGTGGCAGAGCCAGGGATCCATCCTCCTGCATCCTCCGTGCATCTTGGCATCTCGTAATTAGCATCCACATCCACCTCACCCCAAATCAGCTAAATCAGAGCCTCAGAACATGCTGTGAGAGGCAGCACAAGGTGCATGACAATCACAGGGCTCTCTCTCTCGTCTGGAGTTACTACCCAAATGTGAATGCAGAACACAGACAACCTTATCATATCATTCCTGTTGCTTATCCACTCATCTAACACTTCATGAAATGAAAGCCAAAAACATTAAAATCAAGGCCCTCTTTAACAGTAGACACTTTGTGCTGCTTTACTTCCGTGAATACATTTTTAACTGGATTTTCCCCTCAATTTAAAATGATACCTTACAATCGATTTAAGATAAGCACAGGATGCTCAATACTCACATACCTCCCATAGTCAGTTTAGGTTCCATTATTGATACATCTTATTTTATATGTATTTTATCACTGTTGTCAAGCGTGTAGCTTATAGCTGATCAGGTGGCTGGTTTTGAGACTGGGAGTAGGAAAACCACTTTGAGCTCTTGCACACACAGAAAATGCTGGAGTGTCTCATCTGATAGCAAAGTGCTCAGAGGCCATGGCAGGGTTAATGAGGCTTGTGCAGGGGTGCAGCTACATGAACAAACTGCTGCAGGCTAAGGCAGCACAGCAGGACAGGGAATGAGCTGCTCCACAGCCAGCTCTTCCCTTGGGGTAAAGCTCTTCCCCATCTCTCCCATTAGCCAGGACCCCAGGAATGTGCTGGCATGTGCAACAAGGCAAGCTTATTGAAAGGGGCAGATGTTAGGAACACTTGGAAAGGTTAAGGATCCCAGCATTGCTGGAAAAGGAAATACGCTGGTTAGGCTTTCAGGTAGCAAGATGAATGCTTGGGCCCTTCTGAAGCCACAGCTGTACCCCCAGAATCATTACTGTGCTTGTGTGGACCACGGGGGCAGCTGGGAGACACTGGGGCAGGGAAGTGATAGGGTGAGCGAAGAAAACAATGAGGCAGTCCTTCACAGGGTCACAAGAGTAGGATCAGACCCTCTGAGATTCACCTCCAGACCTCAACAGGAGCTGTTAAAACAGATGGAGGGTGCATGAGGAGATGTCTGCTCTTACAGCAGTATTAAGTAACAAATCACACAGAAATCCTGCTCAGGCTGGACCTGGCCCACAAGCTGTGAGTCCAGATACACTACACAAAGTGTACTTGCACATGCAGCTGCCATCAGGAGCAAAATTCTAAGTGTGGCAAAGTACCAGGCACAAGAACTTGCCCTCAAGGAAAACAGAGCCAAAACCTCTGAACAGGAACCAAGGGAGAGAGACAACACCTTAATTGCTGCCACGCTACCCTGTGGCACGGCTCAGCAAGGACCAGGGACGAGCTGGAACGGAGCCCTGGGCATCAGGTCTCTGCAAGGAGGCCCCTGGTCAGGGCAGTCAGGACCTGTTGGTGCCCCTGGGCCCTGACACACTGGTGATGTCCAAGCAGACATTTCCCTGACTGCCCTGGTGTGAGGAAGAGTTGAGCACCATCTCCCTGAAGCACTGGGAGAAGCTGAAGTTTTTAAGACTGCTAAAACTTTTTCAAGAACGATGGTGACGTACAAGTGCAATTAGCATAAATTCCACTCATCTAAATACACGTTTTAATTAAAATCATTTAAAAACCCCTTCAAAATAATTTTTTCCTGAGGTCAATCAACATAACAGCTCTTCATCCTGACCCCACAGAGACTGGCACATTCTCTATGCTCTGTTTGCAGTCCCATTGACTTTAACACTACTACTGCTAGAAGAAATTACTGTTAAGGCAATGCAGCCCTGTCACTTTGCAGTGCTGGCAA
This sequence comes from Acropternis orthonyx, assembly GCA_035583155.1. Classification (NCBI taxonomy): domain Eukaryota; kingdom Metazoa; phylum Chordata; class Aves; order Passeriformes; family Rhinocryptidae; genus Acropternis; species Acropternis orthonyx. Next base: position 3,697,281 of record JAWWEU010000005.1, on the reverse strand, counting down.
AGAGATCAGGTGCATCTTCCTGACTGCACACTGAATAATAAATTGAGCTCTGTGCTCTACGCAGTCATCAGCAACATGGCAGAATGCTGCCCTTCCCTCCGTGCTCCTTCCAGCCTCTAAGCCAACTCCTGTGTTGTGCCAGTTCCCCTCCCATGTCATTTGTCACCTGGGTTGATCCCCACTGAGGGTCTCTGCACAGCTGTGCCACTGTCTGTGCTCAAACACCAAGAGGGGCAAGGTCAAGTGGAAAGGTTAAGGGCTGCTTAACCCTCACCTGATGCTGAGGGAGAGCTCCCTGGAGCTGTGGCCTGGGTTGCTGTATTTGTTGGATAAACAAAACAAAAGCCCACCTTTAGCCATAGGTGTCCATTCCTGACTTGATTTTATATTGTTCATCTGTTAATTAAACTGGGTAGTTCCATTTTCTTAGGTAACATATTCTGCAGGGTTTACTCCATTACGGCACACGTTCACATGATGCTACAGTGGGGCTTCCCAGGAGGTGTTAGTGTGGTAGCAAGTGATAGCAGGGTAATTGCTCTTTATTTTCAAAAGAAAGAAAAAGAACCCAACACAAAAATAATACTCTTTCTTTACAGACTAAGCTCCAGTAATGAAATTAGGACTCCTAACACAGAGCTATAAAGAGTGACAAATCTCTGTTGCAATTCTTAATTTGCGTTAACCCCTTGACTCGAGCGGGTCTGGAGCTCCTGACATTAAGTGCTAATGCATTTAGCATTAAACACACACTACATGCATCAGGATGATGCCATGCTAATGGAGGCATTCAGGGCCTGTCACACGGCCCGGATTTGCTTCACTTGGGTATTTGCTACGAGTGAGGCAGCGTTTCAGCATCAAAGCCTTGTCAGAGACTTTAATGATCTTTATTTGGAGGGATTGCATGGCATTATCATGCATTTTATTGGTTTTTTTCTCCCATCTTTACCTGCTGAAGCCTGAAGTTTGAAGGGGTGCTCTAATTAGCTTCTTACCACTGGCTCATTGATGTGGAATTTATGAGGAGGAAAACTTATTTTTTTGTTACATCTCCGAGCGGTATCTTTTGGATTCAGAATACAAGGAGCTTGAATATTGAAATATTAAATACTGAAGACAACCTTAAGTGCAGAAAGAGAAGAGAATCCTGTGGTCAATCTGCTTCTTTTGGTAAGTTCTTGGTAAAATACTACTCCTACAATATATTATGAAGTGCACTGTCAGGAAAAGCATAGTACCCTTTTTAACGCCCACTGATACAACTGTAAGTGTTTTGCAGCATGCAACACACTTACATAAACCTCTCAGTATTGTTATTTCAATATTTCAGTTATTTCAGTATTTCATAGATCTCTCTGTTGTCACACATATCACCGTATCAAACAAACATAAATATCCTCAAATAATCAGGCTAAGTAACTTAACATTTTATGTAAACCTACATACACCTACACACACACACCCACCCCACACAGTAACCTGAATTTGGACCCTGGCTCACAGATCGTACTGGAAATTACGTATGACTGGAAAAGGGACAGGTAATCCTTATATATTGGGAGAGGGAGGTCATTCCCAAGCTCTGACTGGCTGCTGCCAGTCCCATCCTCTCCACTGTTGGGTTATTTATCAGCATCACTATGCAAAAACATAATGCTCTGGAGAGTTTGTATTTGCTTTTCAACTTTTCAATTAGTCACCTAAACTGCTAAGAATTAAGCACAAATTATCCTGGTAGCCACAGAATATGTTCAGTATTGTCCTCTGGACTTCAGGTTACAAGAGCAATAGAGATTTCAGTCCAGACAGGAGCTGACACCTGGTTTAGAGCTGCCATACAAACAGATTAGGCAAATGTCTGTGGGAGCAAAATCCAGGGCACAGCAAATGTTCTGCCCGTGACATACTCCGAGCTTTGCCCAGAGCAGCAGCAGCTGAGAGCTGACAGTGGATGGCATCAGGATTTCCAGAACAACCCCCCAAATGTTTCTTGTTATTCACAGCTGACAAAGCATCACTAAGACATGCTGCTTTTGATTTCTACCTGTCAGGCTACATTCCAGCCCCTGTGATGCACCCACCTGGAAAACTCAGAGAGACAACTTTATGATGGGAGAAATAAGACAGCAACTGAATCTCTGCAAATGAGAAAGCACACGGACTAGTCTGTGTTGTTTCCTCCCCACAGCCATCCAACAGCAATGCCTTGAGTAACTTGACTCCTCACTTTCTTCCATAAAGTGCATTTCCAGATTTAAATGCTCAGTAATTTAGCATGAAAAGACTGTGACAAACTTGAAGGGAAAAACACAAAGTTCGACTTGCATGGTACCACTCACAGCCTTTGCTCCCCCCAGCATCCCTCATGCCACAGTCCAGACCAGGGAAGCCCATGGAAAGCAAGCCAAGCTGCAGCCAGAAGGATCAGATAAAGACAAGCAGTAAAATAATAAGAGGGACAACTCTACCCCACAGCACAAAAACTCAGAACAGTACAGGGGAGAGATGCTCTCCTTTCCTCAGACAAACCACAGTATCAGGAGGAAGAAGATGTCAGTCATATTCTTAGGCAGAAAAGCCTCTGCTGGGTGCAATCCCTTTTGAATGCCTTATCCCTGGCCCCACCCTAAATATATTCTGACAGACACTGGCTGGGACAGGGGGCATCTCACATGCAGTGCTTGGCACAACGGAGTCCATTCTTTGTGGGCTCTTATGAACAACCATAAACACAATCAGTACAGTAATCTCCACTTAAGTTACTGGAGGTATTCTTAGGCTAATGCCCAGCTTAAAAGCATAATTCATTCACAACAATGAACAGAGCCAGCAGAGCATCAGTAATAATCCCCTCACATTACAGAGAGCACACTAGATGTTGGATTGGCACATCCAACTGCGAGCTGCAATCTGTGTGAGGGATCTCCTTCAACATCCAAAAGCACACTGTTCAGCGTAGGCAGGAGGAGAAGATGGATGCCTTACACTCCTGAATTTAAAACTAGGGCATTTACTACAAGCAAAGAAAGCCAACCTATGGAAATGGCTTTAAAAAAATGAAATAAAAAACCCTCCCACCTGCTCATTTCATACCATGGAAAAGAGTAACTCTGCAAACTCCATGAGTCAGCGTTCCATCTAGTAATCAGAATACAGAAGCCGGAGCTCTGTGAAAAGCCTGACTCCTTCAGTAATAATCCCGCTTCACACTCCCTCACCACTATTTCCCCTTTCATTAGCAGGCAGAGTGTTTCCCATTAGGTTGTTGCTTCTATACCTGCTTTAGATTTATCCAGGAATTGCCTATGGAGCAGCTCCACTGTTCCCCAGGATCACGGCATCTGCTGTATGGATGCAAGGCAACTGCATCCATGAATACTGGGTGTGCAGGCAGGGGAGGCACAACCATAACACAGAGCACTCCTGCTTCCCTCCTAAGGCACCTCCAGTTTGGTGCTTGCCTCAGAATGCCTTGTGCAGCCTCATGATCCACATGTGCTGGAGAAATATAAAACACTAATGGAACCACTGCAGCTGGAAAAAGGCTGTTGCTTTCTCCCAGTCACAGGTGCTTTCTACCTGCTCCCTTCTGAAATTCTATTTCTGAATAATTCATAGACTTTTCACTCAGCCAGAACACCCCAGAAATTTACAGATTAATGTCTAAATTCAGGCTCAGGTAAGTGGGGTTTAGGAATGGGTTAGTACAGTGAGATAAATTACATCTGAGGATGAGGTCTGGGGAGTGGGACATGTGCTAAGAGAGCACCAGGTAACCATGGGAAACACCCTGCACCCAGTGTAGCCCATGGACCTGCAAAAAACAGAACAACAGGATAAAACAAACTGCCCTCCCTGTTTGCAATGCCTAAAAATTCACACTACATTATTCCACCACACAAATTAGCAGTTGGTAATTTTTATTTTTTTTTTTTTTTAGAATGTGCTTCACCTGCATTAATTTCTCTTCGTCCTCACTTTACCCTGGGACCCAAAAGAAGGACAGAAGGAGGAGGTCATTAGAAAGTGCAGAGCTCTGAGGATGCTGTGAGGGAAGGGACTAAGAAGGATAATGGGATGCAGGTCTGGTCACCAGTTTGGCAAATGAGGTGGCGACTCCAGCAGCACTCAGACACGAAGCTGAAAATGCCCTGCAGCACTGAGGGATTCTGCAGACACCACGGAGAAGAGCCAGGAGGGATGTGCAGCTACAGCAGTTTGCTCTCCTGCTTTTCCAGGCCCTACCTCGACAAACTCTCACCCCACAAGTGAGGCAAATCCCAGCAATCAAGAGTACATGATTTATAACAATTCTGGGCAAAAAGCATCTCTGCCAGGAAGAAATCTGATGAAAAAGCAAATGGCAGTGCTGCCCTGCATGAGGGGGCTGTTCATGGCAGGGCACCCATGCTAGAGAATAATTGGGAAAGTCCTGTTAATTGATTTGTATCATTTATGTAGGTCAACATCAGTCATTTTCATATGGGCATCAAACTACTGACTCTGGGACTTCTGTTAATGGCATCTTCTTGCACACGACAGGTAAATTGTCCTGCCTGCAAAGCAACAACAATAGACAACACAGTCAATCAAACATCTTCCAAGAGTAATGAGGAGCTTCTGAAAAACGTCATGTAAGCGAGTGACTGATTAAATTTCATGAGGAAAAGAAACTCAGGCTGCTTTGGCTAATCACTGCTCCCTCTCTCAGTCCAAACCCCAGACCTTCTTTGGACCAGTGAAGATATATCTGAACATATACCTGAAATTAAAGTGATCTAATGCATAGCAGTAATTGCTTCCCCTCCCTTTCAGCAAGAAGCTATAGATTAACTTGTTAATTCAAAATGTAGCACATTGAACAGTCTTCCTCCTGTAAGGATGATTCCAGAAAGCTCAGAAATAAACTAGGGCAACATTTGTTATTAAACCTGTAAGATTTTCTGAAGTAAATAGGAATCTGTGCAGGTGCTCCACGACTCTGTTTTAAGTTCCTAAAGGCTGTGGGCTGAATGTGATGAGGTCAATTCAACAATACAGACATTCTCAGCTGGGTTTTTCTCAAAGAACAAAGAGATATGCATCAGGAAGGGAACATTTACAAAAGCATGTGGATTCATAGACACACAATGAAAAAGCAAATGCATAAAGATAACAGACCAAGATGCTATCAGAGCTTAATCCTGGTTTCTCTGTGTCTGCATTCGTCCCTCAGTACATTACAAATCACTATTATTTTATTTCTTCAAGACCTAAGCAGTGGAAGGGGAAGAAGGTCATGTAGATCCCTGCACCTGAAGGTTCCCACAGGGGTGTCTCATAGAATAAGGAGCATCCCTATGCCAAAAAGTTATGTTACCTGGAAAAGAAACATGATTGTAGATCTTCACTTCCACAGGCTACAACTGGAGTCCACACCACTGCCTGTACCTCAGTTGTGCCATCACAGTGAAACCAGTCCCAGAGGAGACCAGACACTCCTGAAGGCCGTGGTCAGGGGCTTCCCTGTTGCTGCAGTTTATCATTCCCATTCATCCACCCACCTATATAGTTTGCTCACAATTTGCAGTTATTCATAATTCCCATAGCAGAGTAAGAGAGAGAATTTCTTTCTGCTAATAAACCAAAGTGAGCTGGTGACTTGAGGCATAGCAGTAATGGAAGGATTAACAAACCCCTCCATTTCAGACCAGGGTAACGACTGCTCCCCTCTCCATTGCTCAGGGGATTTATCCCTCCACCTGCACACCTGTCTGAGAATTCCCTAGGCACAAATTTCGCTCCTTTCTGCCCTTTTTGTTGGAAAAGGGAAGCAGGAAGAAGCAGCCTGGACTTTTTCCATGCATAATCAAACAACAACAACAAAAAAAACCAACAGGAAATGCACTGGCATTTTCTGGGTTTGTGTCTGAACTTGCAACAGTTTTCTATACCATAGGACTGAAATCAGCATTTACAAAAGAAAATTGAAAAGGTTAAATGTGTGACTCTTACTGGGATATGAGCTGTCTGCTGCTTGTGAAGGAAGGAGGGTTATCTAACTGCTGGAACCATTCTAAATTTAATCCAGACATAATGTAGTCAGGCTTTGGTTGTTCAATTAAGAGCCTCTTTTGCATTTAAAGAACACTCACTGTTTGCTCCACAAATCTGTCCTTTCTCAGAGCATATATAACATTTTTGAGACATAAAACAAGGTGCATGATGGTGTTGTGCAAATGAACACCACAATGTTCTTTTTCTCCTCCTACCTTCATGTTTCAAGTCAAAACATGTCAAAGAATGTCAGTCCAAACCCTTTCCTTCTCAGGTCACCTCTTCTTCTGCCCCTAAATTCAGGGTTCAGAAGTCCCTGCTAAATCTCATTATCTTGATTATCCTCTTGGTTTAATATGGAATTTATACCCACACAAGGGATATTTAAGACCAGCACCATTCACTGCATCCTTCCCACCAGGGACACAGGGAACAGCTGATTTTCTTTCTCTCTGCAGCAGTGACTTCTCATGGCCCTCTTTAAAATTACTCTTTTGAAAATCCCATCCTAGACTCCTTGGGTCTCCACAGCTTTGGGGATCACGGCTGATCCAGTGATCTCCACAACAGGGAACATCTGCACAATTTTAGGAGGCACCAGCATCACCTCTGAATCTTTTGAAGCTCCCCCTAACACCTCAGGTTGTAGCAAGGTCATCAGCAAATTCTGGAATTCTTCAGCTCAGAACTTGGAAAGCAAAATCTGATCAAATCCAAGCCAGATGCTGCCAAGGGAATTGTCCCAGAGGAGAAAATTGCCTTTATTTCCTTTCAGTTAAGAAGAGGATTCAAACACAACTATTACATCTTGTACTCTCTGAGCTGGATGGTTCAGAATTACACCAATTTTGGGTTGGGTTTTCTTGTTCTTTGTGGTTTATTTTTTGGTTTGGTTGGTTTTGTTGTTTGGTTTGTTGGTTTTTTTCCCCCGCAAATGCTTGTTTAGAGCAAAGCTAATTTAAAGTTAATAGAAAGATGGTGTTCAGTTAAAGACAGTGGCAGTTAAACAGTGTTAAATTAACCTGAATGGGATCCTGTGGGATGTTGAGAGCAGAGCAGGGTACTTAGAAAAGCTCAGCAAGTTTAGTGTTGACTTCATACACAAATACACAAGCCAAAACAGCAGCACAATAGTGACTGATTAGTATTTACGTTTTAGGGGCAGAAGACAAACACTGGTTGGAAACAATTTCGTCTCTCTATTTTTAAAGCGTTCAATGCCTCATCAGGGATTTCTGCCTTTCTCCCCAGCATCAGCCAGTGATGGAGACTAAATGGATCACTGATTTGTACCAATACTGAGAACTGGCCCAGGGTATGAGGGAAACATCTCACCACCTCATCCGCACAGCAATGTAAGTGAATTTCAAGCCCTGCTTGGTAACCACATACACTGAGACAAAACTTAATTTTCCACCCTCCTTTTTCATATATCTTGATTTTCTCCCCCATTTGTCTCTGGAAATTTCTGAATTCATCTCTTCAGCTTTATGAATCAGACCTTAGAGGGCAAGGAGATGAAACCTTGATGATCTGAATTAACCTCTTTGATATTGCAGCTGCGGCTAGAAATTAGAACAGACCTTATCTCTGGAGTTGCCACTGATCCTGTAATATTTGCTTAAAATTAAAAAAATACTCCAAATATTGGTAGAATCCAATTAATAATTCATTTATAAATTCATTGCAAAGAGGTACTGCCAGGGAAATGGTTAAGCAGATCAGTGTTGGCCACACAAGCTGGAACATTCTTACAATTTCTCCATGAATATCTAAAAATGAACATTTCCTCTGCACCTTCTCCCCGAAATGACCCGAGGGTTCCTAAGTAGCTGATGAGCCAGTGCTACTTTTCTTCCCAAATAGGCAAGATCACGTACCTCAAAATTTAGGAAGTATAAAATCATGAGCTACACCATTCTGAATGTAATTCTCTTTCCTTGCTTTAATACCTCACTCCTCCTGTCCTCCACTCTTGCTCTTTTGCAGGGTAATATCAACCAGATATCCCAAAAAACTGTTCTAAACCCTTTCCTTTGTCTTGTGCAGAATTATCTCCCAGCCACAAATTCTAATATGCCCATTTCTACACCTGATCCCAACTGGAAACGAGCAATTTTACAAATAATAGCAAAGCCTGAGGTTCGGTGTGGCAGAGCTGAAAGAGGCAAGGGGCAGATGTGATCTTTCTGTGATGCAAATAAAGTCCTGCATGAAATGTGTAACCAAAAATAAAGCTCCCTGAGGTGTATTTGCTAGTTCAGACAAGAAGAGACATCTTTAGCACATAAATACAGAGTGTAGATTGAAATACTTCTCTGTCTCAAAATAACCAGGGATATAATTAGTGTGGCTCTTGGGCTCGGTTGTGTTCTTCTAAATAGTTCTACTTTCTGTTGTTTGCACTGAAAATATTGTTGTGTTGGGATGTTTGCACAAAGGCAGCATGGTGTACAATCAGCCATGAAATGCAACTGGGAGAAAGAGGAAACCTTTTAAATGCCTGAAACATTCAAATATAAGAAAGTCATGGTAAAAACTGAAAATCAAGGGCAATCCTCCTCTCATCCAGTTTGCATCTAATAATGCAGATGTCCAGAATTAGCACAAGAGCTTGTAAAAGGTGGGCTGAAATTCACAAAATTTTGTTAAATTTTAATAGAGACAATTCACTAAGCAATTCAGGGGAAGGTTTAATAAATAAAACATATAATAATATAAGAATAGTATTAATAAATAAATATGCTTGGGTGTTTCTCTTACCATTAGTAGATTTGATGGCTCCAGCTGCATCATGTGGCGTTACAAGACCTTCTGGACTGAAAAGCAAAAGAGAACAAGTTGGCTGCACTGTCATCACTGCTTTGTTTGATTTCTTAGGCAACTAAATCTCAGAGGCAAGACTTGGAGAAAGCTAATTCACATACAGAGAACTTGCAGTACCTCTCAGATGAGCCAGCCAGGACCTCTGGAATCTCAGCCTATATTCCTCAGGGAATATATTCCTCAGTGCAGGCTGTTACCTGTGTGAGATCTGAGACAGCTTCCTGGCCCGTCACTTTAGCTGAGGCCTTCAAAAGAAGGGTCAGTAGGTTCTGCATTCACACACACACAGATCCAACATGCCTCATTTTCCTAGAATACTCGACTGAAAATTAAAGTCTCTAGCCTTTCTGACTGCAATCAGCTCTAGGAAGGGAACAGGACCCAGAAAAATAGCCTGCAAAAATAGCCAAAACAAGAGGTCAGAAGCAGGACATCCAGAGCCTAACCCAGAGCAGAACATTTACATTTCAACACTTCTGAGAGTTTAATTCTTCAAATAATAAAGAAAGGTGTGAATCCCTGTTCTGTGCAGTTCAGTCTGAGTGGGTCTAGTGCAAGAACAGCCTGTCAGTCCAAAAGGTCAAACACCCAGAACAGGCTCTGACAGTCCCACACTCACCCCCGGGGAGGCAAAAATCAGCGGGAGGAGAGCAGTGAGTCCCAGCACAACAACCAGAGTCTGACTCCTGTGAGGGCCTGAGCAGTAACTCACCTGGGCAAAGGTTGTCTGGGGACAGGAAATGTTCCTGGTCGACTCAGGGATCATAAAGCGAGCTATATGCACAAGTTTAGCCTCAATTTCGCAAAAGCTTTTACAGTGTCTATGCTGCGGTTTTTTAAAGAGAGTTACTGACTGTAGGCACAAATGATGCTGCATTACTATCTCATGTATTTATAGCAGATGGGTGCAATGTTCACCCCATCAGGGCAGATTGTATATTCTGCAGGATGGTAAGAAAGAGGCTTTTATCTTAACCATGATACTTACACAAAATCAGTGTCATCAAAGACAACATATAGTCACAAAGGACATAAATATTATTAAAACTGTTTTTAAAGAAAACTAGAGTCTGGGTAATGGTATCTAAATTAAAGTGCTTGTTTCTGGATAAATGTAGAGGAGATTTGTATGAGTTTGGCCTCAGGAGAGAGAGCCATTACAGAACTGATGGGATTCCTGACACCATCTCTGGCTGCCTGCTGCTGATTCTGGGAGGGAATGAACACTGAGCTGAGCAGTTCCTGCACTCCAGAAGTCAGACTTCAGAGTTAAAAAAACCCCCTCTCCTTAAATCACTTGGTTTTCTTTGATGCATATTCCCCACTCAGAACACCTGTCTTATCATCTGTCTCACACCAAATGATATCCTGCCATTTCCTCATTAAAATATAGTAGGAATGTGAATGAGTAAGCTCAATCAATGTATATTCATCCCATTTTTTCCACAAGGCAGGCCCCTAGATTCTGATGGTGCATCAATTTAATTCTGCTATGGGTCACATGCATGGGACTGTCGATCTTTGTTTTAATTCAGAGGTACTGAACATCGTTTGCTGAAAGAAACTCCTTCTGCAACACTGTCAGCAGGAGACAATGTATTCAGCTCCATAATTATGTACTTCGGTACAATCACATGGCACTATATACAAAATCACCCCACTGCTAAAAAAAAAAAAAGCCTGAAATGCTAATTAGTTCACAAATTAACATTGATTTGATTTAATGTTGAATAAGGGTTTGCAGCTTATACTTATGAGAGAAGTTCACTCTCAGGCATGCTCAGACTCCCATGTTTTCAGTAGCACTGTGCAGCACAGGTGCACGGGGGTTCATTATCTGTGTGTAAAGAGGGATGACTTACTCAAAATAAGATCAAGCCCAGAGACTCCTGCACAATGTCATCCAGCAGCACTACATCCTTTGGGACTGAGCTACCAAGTAATAACAGAGCGTAACAATCACCTGTCTTTGTGCTGCATCATGTTGGGGAAAGGTGAGCAGATCACATTTCCAGTGTAGTGCCCTTTCCTGTCACTGATGTCAGCACTGACAGGTGAAAATCAAAATAATAATGCATATTCTAATAACATTTTGCACTCCTAAGGCACCCTCATGGAAATAACTCAGCTTTCAAAGAGCACTGATGATTTCAGTCCCCAGCCACTCCTGTGCAGGAGGGAAATCACACCCTCCCTGTTCTGTCCTAATTCTGTTCATTCAGGGGCTGTTTTGACATTGACTGAAACACAGTGACGGTTTCATCCAGGGAAAATGAAGCACCAGGGAGTTCAAAGGAGGATTTTGAACGGGAGCTGTTCGAGCTGGGACAGAGAATACGAACATTCAAAGTGGCTGCTCTGGTGTGTGATCAGAGGCAATGCTGCTGATTGCAGTCCTGCTGCTGGAATTCTGAGCCCAGCCACGCACAGAGGGCTGCTCAGCTCAGAACGGGGCTGGGAGAGGAGTTAATGGGGCTGGAAGCTGCCAGTCCTTCAGTCCTGCTAGTCCCAAAGCCAGAGTGCCCCTCTGGATCCAGACCACACAGCTCTGACAGGGAAGCCAAGCAGGCTGTGCACGGTTCAACTAAAGGGGTGACCCCTGTTTAGCGAGAGGAACATTCTGACCCAAGAACGGGCAAGACATCACAAGTGCCACTTGCTGTCACTGGAGAAGCAAAATTCTTCCATGTGCTACTTACTGCAACTGCTCTGGGTGCTTACAAGGAAAATACTGCAGAAGAACAAGCTGCAGTTAAGGGAAAACTCCCTTATCCTCTGGGACATGCTGCCAAAGGGAGCGGGAAGCTGCTTTCTTTGGCCTGGGGAGGCCAAAACAACAGGGTGCAAAACCAGAGCAGTCAAAGAAATTGTTCATTCTGTGAAGGGTGTGACAGGAGTAAAAGATGCCACAGCTGAAGGGGGAGCAGAAGATGGAGACTGACTGACAGAGCTGGGCAAAACGGCATCAGCTGGTTTGAAAAGACCCACAGATCCCAGAGGAGCAGGAGGAAGCTTTCCAATAACTACTGTGCTCACCCAAGCCTTAGGCCCTGCTCTGCTGATGCACTGAAAGGTTTCAGGGAGCACCACTCAGCTGTACATTCCATAGTCTGGCATCACCCACAGACCAGAAAGGTCCATCCCTTCTCCTGTTTCTTATCCATGTAGGGGCTCCCTCCACAAAACAAGGAGCCCCATGGAAAACATGAGATTATGCTGACAAATAAAAGAAAGCAAATATCAGATTTATATGGATATGGATTGAAATTATTTGGTTTACACCTGAAAGTAAATCTAAACACAAGTATTGTGGTTTAAAATCCTACTTGAAAACATGTTTACTTGTTTCTTTATACTAACTTGACACTTCCGACGAAAACATGGACTGCATATAAAACTATGGTCAGTACAACAGAGCAAATGTTAAAATCAGGACAAAAGAATCCAAGGATAAATTTAGAATTGCTGGGATGAAAACTTAGATGCAAAATAAATCTGACATTTTTGCTATTCACAGCTGAGCATTAATTTTATTAAATAATTTCACAGTTTTATGGTTCACTGAGTACGTATTTTCTGATAACTCCCCAAGAAGGATTTTGTATCCAGCAACTTAGAGCAGTGCATTGCTTCATTCCAGCAGCACTTGACCTGCAATACACTTACTCTGCTAGAGTTCATATTTACACCCTGTTTGGTTTGATCTCTTCTGCATTTGCTTGACCTAGTAAACTACTCAGCTCACACACACCAAACTGCACAGAATGTAATTGCTGAGTGTCACAAATTAATACCTACAAGAGACCACCCCAAAATACATAAAAGAGGGGAAGTCATTATTGGAAAGGTTAATCTTCTCAACTGCTGCTATCAGTTTGACTCGATAAACCCAGGGCCTCTTTTTGTTTCTTTATGCAAAATGTCAGCTTCTGTAGACTGTTGCCCTCTATGCCCCACACTAAACATGCTACAATTGCATTATCATAAAGCATTATGTAAAATAAAGTGAGATTAACTTTCAATTATTTGGGTCAAAATTTATTCCAAATTGAAACCCATTCCCCTGCAGGGAGTCAGGTCAAAGAATAAAAGCTCTCAACAGCAGGATTTAAGACCTTGTGCTAACCCATGGTGGCTTCACAATTAGTGGCCAGCACCCATGGCTGTCACCTTAATGCATGCATAACCTCTTACCCTGGGATAATTTCATATATTCCTCCCATTTTCAGCAAAAAGCAGCTCCATGCCAGTGGCAGGAACTGGAAGGCATCTGATTTTCTCAGTCACTACACACTAAATATAATTGCTAATGCAGGAGTAGCTGTTGCATTAATAAACCCAATCATCCGACTCCAGAAAGCTCTTCCCTGCCTTCCCTGCTAACCCCACTGCAATGAGTCACTCCTTGAGGAGTGATCTACAGTTGTATTTTCTGCTAATAGACTCAGGACTTCAAGAGCTGTTATTTACTGGATGGTCACTGGAGATTTAAAAGTGAAGTAACCTTGGCTGGGTTCTCCATGGTAGATTTACATCCAGCAAAACAATCTACTTACCAACCACTGAGAAGCATTTTCAATCCAGAATAGGAAATTTGACATCAAAATGTATGCACATGTGGCACAGAGCAAAGATGCACGAGCCCAGGCATTTCACTGGCGTGGAAAACCAGCAGAGTGAGTTGCCACAGCTCTCCTCCTGGAGATACAGGAGTGACAAGGGGATGGCAGCAGCACGTGCCTGAGTTATCTATGGAAGCAGCCACGAGAAGGGAACAGCCTGGGACCAAATCCTGCCCAGCAGCTCTCGGTGAAGGCACAGCAGTGGCCACTGCAGCTCCTGGAACAGCTCATCCCCTGAAAGCACCTGCCTGTGCCTCTCCTGCAGAGACAGCGACTGCAGCGAGCGTGGGACTCCTAAAGCAGGTGGGCTGGGGGAAAGGGGGTGTTCCCCTATGGAAAATGTTTAACTGGACACTGATCTCCCCACACAAGTGCTACAGCTTTTCTGGGGAGCCCACAAGCCGGGGAGTGGGAAGGGGAAACAGACATTTTAATGTGCTTGGCCTTTCATTCCAGTAGGGAAAAGCCCTGGCACATCCTGTCCTCTGTTCTGAATTTAACCTGTGGTCCTGGAATAAGGGCATACACTGGCAATTCCACTGGGATTGCTGGTGGGCAGTAACCTGCATTAGTGGCTCTGCTTCTGAGGAAGAGCAGCAGCACATCTCTGGGCTAGCAGGGACACAGAACAGCCCTTAATTCCTGCAGGAAGGGCTGTTATCTAGCCAGAAGGTCAGTCATGGGACTGAGCACAAACAGCTGTAAACTCTTGGGGCACCAGGTGCCTTAACCTTCACAGGTGCATCTCCCAGTTAGTCACAAGTTCCACAGTAAAGACAGTTTTAAAGGAGTCCAGTATTTTTGTAAAGAGCTTGGTTCTGTCAGTGTGCTGCATCACCCTTCTGTCCTCCAACTGGAACACAAAAAGCCCCAAGAAACACTTCTTGAACTGAAGAATTAATAAGATTGCTGGCATTTTTAAATGTCAGTCAGTTTTTACATAAGCTCTCTGCCTGTGGGGGGGGAAAAAAAAAAAGTGGGAGAGTCACAATCCATAATTGTCCAGTAGGAGTGTCTCTAATGAAAACGGTGAGGATTAGAAGATGCTCAGGGATGGACGTCTCAGGCACTGCTGGCTGGGGTTGTACCCAGAGCTCCTCTGCAGCCTCAGCAGGGATGGCAGCTGAGACAGATGATAAGATTAAGTGCTCTCCTTCCCCCAGGGCAGGCAGCAGCACCCCCACATCCCTGGGGAGACTCAGCAATGAGAGGGCCAGGATCTCCAGGGCTAAGGAAACAAGGAGGTCAGTGACTTCTCTTGACAAATATCTGCCTTGGAGACAGCACTACTTGGATGTGCTCCTGCCCCTTGTTCCAGGGCTGGGCAGGGCAGTTGCTGAGAGGCTGTGGGGGCTCCTGAAGCAAATGTGCTTTTTGTGGGAATAGGAAAGACAAAAGGAAAATAAATTTTGTCTGCTCTGTAAGTCTCAACTTGAAACTCATGTACCAAAATTCTAGATATGATGGTAGGGGGTCAGATATTCAGCTCCTCTTAACCACAACCAAATTCATGCCTCTAAACCCCCAAATATTTTACAACATTTCTGTCATATTTAAAAACAAAAAATCTTATAATTGCAGATGCTTACTAATAGTTTTCTCACAGAGTCCTCCTTAAAGTCACGCCATCAGCAAAGCTCTCAAAGCAGCCTGTCAGCTTATGCTTCACTCCTGCAAGGAGACACGTTATCAAAACAACCTACCCTTTTAATTCCTCCTGCTTCCATTTTCCAAAAAGCCCAGCAAGGACAAAAACCAGGTAACCAGCAAGTACTGTCCCTGTTCACGGCAAATGTGGACACAGATTAATGAATCAAAGAATGCCTATGAGGCAGTCAGGATGTTTAAAAGCAGATGTGTGTGCCAAGGCAGCCCAGAGTGGCAGCTCATCCCCCTGCCACGGGGGGCCCTACCTGAGGAGGGATCTGCTCGTCTTGATTGCTCCTGTGACCTTTCCTGCCTGCACTCCAGAGCCACATGGGGAGCAGAACAAGCTGCTTTTGCACTGCGTGAGAGCTGCAGGGTGAACCCTGGAGGCAATCAACACATTCCAGCCTTGGCATGGCTGCCACGGAGGGCGTCACACTGGTTATCAGGAAAGCCTCTCCAGCTCCTCATTTGCATAGGCACAAATTAATGATCCTTATAATTTTTATTCCAATAAATGGGCAAGCTCTTGTAATACATGAGAATTTAAATTTTTCACACTCGTTTTAAGCTTAAATCCTACCCAAATGGGCACAGTGATGCCGTTTGATTGCAGGCATAAGAGAAGGCACAGCCTCCATCCCCGGGCTCTTGGAGGAGCCAGGGCAAGGGATGGAAATCCAATGGCTTCCCTTTGAGACCCATTTTAGTCAAACTTGTGTTTATCAATTAACTTCACTGCTCTTGATATAAATGCTCAATAGGAAAAGGAAATGTGATCAGTGGTTTCTGCAGCCACCTGGGAATGGAACACCACACCTCCTTGCTCCAGAGAATTCCTTCCTGGGATTTGGTAAATTCCTTAGGTTGTGTTCTTACCCTATAAAGGAGCTGCTTTTTTGTCTTTAACACAAACTAGTCCTTTGGCTGTAAACTTTGGGCCAACCAAATTTCTATAGAACCAGAACTAGATAAAGGCTGCCCTAAGGAGAGCTTTGCTTAGCTTAGTCATGATAACTCTGCAGCACTTTGTATCCATTGGGATTTTCCACCATAAAATCTATGGCTGTCTGTGTATGGTGAAAACAATTATTGTCTTCTCCATTGGCAGGCAGCATAAAAACTGTCTGTGTCTCATTTAATAAAACCAGTATTTGTTTGCTGTACACATCTATAGGAAGAGGCTGTGCAGGGTTTCTACAGGAGCAGTGACATCAGAGTTTGCCTTTTCCCATCCATCCTCATTTGAGCTTTTTCAATATTCTCAGCAGCATCCCCCTATCTGACAGCCAGTCACAGCATCCAGGGAAAAAGGGAAAACACAGAAATCCCCAAAAGGGGCTGGCCAGACACAAGCCCAGGCAAGAACATTTTGGAGAAAATGCAAAACACTTCTGGGTTTGAATTTAGGAACACACTTGTCCCCATTTACAGCAGCAATGATTGCTAATAGACCTCTGTGAAAAGTAAAAAATTATGCTGATTAGTTTCCAGCAGGGTCATTTGCCTTTGCAAAAGAGCCTCGAGTAAAATGAGTGTGAGAGCTTGTCCATGCTGTGTGAAGGGAAGAGTTCAAATTCCACAGCACGCTGGGGAACCGGACACAAACCCAGTACCTGTGACCAGGGCATCCCACTGAGCACATGTGCACTGGGCAGGCTGATTCCTCTGGGCAAACTCTTGCCTGTATTTATTGTCCATTTTAAACCTGAGAGGGGTTTTTAATGATCTTCACCACTTTTTAAAGGACAGCAGCAAAATCTGCTGGTCAAATGGCCGAGTGCCTGATGCAAAACCACTTCTTGCCAACAGTGAAATGCTAGACGTAAATAACCCTCCTCTTCGTGCAAGCCTGCCCAACGAACAAAAATGGATTTTAATTTTTTTTTTTTTTTTTTTTTTTTTTTTTAAGATACAGGAGAAATTGATAGAAGAGATCTCTGCAGCTTGCCCCAGACATATTTTCACTTCAGACACGTATTTTCTGACCACTTGCTGGCAGAACTGGAATAGAAACTCTGCCAGACTGATGTCAGGGGAAAGGATGCTGAGTGTTTCCCAAAGACAAGCTCTCCCCTCAAGCTTCAGCAAGCAGAAAAGAAGTTGACCACACGGTTTGGGAGCTAAAGGGTACTTTCAGGGTACACAGATATGACAATCCCATGGATGCAGAACTTCATCATTTCCTTCACAAGTCTTACGTTGTGAGTTTTCCCACCTCTACCCTTTGAAATATTTGCTCTTTTATCTATTCAGCAATAAAAAGCAACAAGACTCACTTATCACATGTCAAAACATGGGAAAAAGTAATATGTATCTCATAATTTGCAGAACTGCTTTATCCACTGTGTATAAGTGATGTAAAAGGCTTTTTATTTTGTTCATCTTTAAAGAAAAGATTCTTAAAAAGATGCATTCACCATAGCAAACCAAAAGCACAAAAGGTGCAGGAAGTGCCTCAAGTAGGAGTTATTGGAAGAATTAAAGCTTCTGTGGAGACACTGTCAGCAACTGGAACTACAAATGTCCAGCCTCAGCTGCGTGACAGACACGGGAAGGAATCCCTGCAATAATGAACAGCAGAGGAGGGATGGTCATTCCCATCCTCTTGCACTGAGATATGGCAATACAGCCTATCTCAGCCATTTCAATTCTGAATTTCTCCGCCTGTCCATGGGACTGGGTGAGACTCTCACAATCCTGAATCAGCTGAAGGGTCACACACACATCAGCAATGCCTCCCCATCCAAGAGCCTGTGCTCACTGGACAACCTTCCCATGGTGTGGTTGCTGCTGTCCTTGTCTCCCTGCTCAAGGGGAGTATTAGTTTGACATGATGGAGAAGTGACATTCCCAGGCATCAGGGAAAAGCGACTGGTCTTTGTCCAACAGCTGCTACAGATGGAGGATTCCCCTTTTCCATCCCTCTTTTGTCCTTTAGCAATGTGAGAGTGGACGGGAAATCCATACACAGCATCTGCTCCACTTCTCTTCTCCCTTGCCTGTTCCTTTATCTTTTACTTTCAGCTCCCCTGCACCAGGACCCCAGAGTGCAGACAGGAATCAAGCATGGGGGACATTCCCCCCCATGAATAACTAAGGAATTCCCATGGAAGGGCTCCAACACAGTTGAGAATAAAAGAACCAATCTCACAGGAGTGGCAGCTCTGGGTTAAGCAGGGATAACTATCTCCTTCCCCTCTCTACTGCCCTGTATATGGCGTTCTTAACCTTGTACATGTAAGTTCACACACTACCAAGTATTTTTTTGTTAAAAGCCCCTTCTCAGAATCATTACCTTCACAAGTACACTCCAAAAGAAGCTGAATATTGGTCTATTTTCCATCCTCCTGCCCTGCCTAGTAAGGGAGTTTGACAGGCAGACTGACAGTAAGAGTAATGCAGGGCTGTTCCTTCATGCCTGCCTACACACCAGTCACTTCCATGCCCTGGAAAAAGACATTTGCTACCTGCTGTGCTGTTCTGCCTCCTTCCACAGGGTAACTTAACTGCCTTGGAGACAGCTGATGCATCTGGTTTTGCTCTTACCTGACCCTTCACATTGATGGTATTTGAGTTCAGGTGTATTCCTGAGTTATCCCTGGACAGGGCACACACACACATGTGCATGTACATTCATTAACACACAGATTTATGTGCTGGTGTTGAGCTGAGTTCTCCTTACTATTTCAGGATAAACATGTACTTTGAGTCTGATTTTCAAGAGTAGCTTGTCTTTAAACAGACATTTGCACTCACAAACAGTTAAACACAACCTAGCAGTGTTTATAGCCACTTCACCAGCTCTGACACTAACACTGTGGCAGGGAATTGAATCCAGTCAGTAGCTCACTGTGTGGAAAATCCAAAGCAGCATTATATGGGAAGTTAGCTACAAGGAAATAGAGTCTGAATACGCAGCACAAAGTCAATCCAAACTGCACAGCCAGGGACAAGAACTTGTAGAAATCTTTAAGCAAAGACTACAACTGAGTTATTTTCAGTGATATTTAGGGCTGCTTGCCATTTCTAGAGAGCAAAAGAAAAACATTTAACTTGACTGGTCAGGGCTATGTAGGGACACAGAGATCAAAATGACAGGGAATGACAGGGAGACAGAAAGCTGAGAAACCTGAGAGAAGAAAGGGGAACAGGGGCTCTGTGTGCTGCCTGCAGCTGGAGCTCCTGTTATGTTTGTGGGTGTGTTTCTGCAGCAAACAAGCAGCTGAACCTCCCGGGAACACACCAGAATGTTTTCACATCTGACTGCCTGAATCTGAGCAGCCAGGCTGTAATTTTGAACTTAAATGTGACTGGCCTCCCTTTAGAACACCAGGAGCACCAGGGAAGACAAACAGCCCTGTGTGTTGGGGGGTCAGACCCATCCTGCTCCCAGAGTCAGACAGATGTGTGACCGGAGTCCTGTTCCTGAACCATTCCTGGGGAGGCTGGGAGTTAGTTATTCTCAGATGGGTATGTGTGCAAGGAGAGGCCTCTGCCACAGGGGGGACTGTCACCAGTTGCTGGGCAGTCCAAGCCTTGCAGCAGAGCTGGCTCTAATAAGCAGTAGCCAAAAGAACTTCTTCAGCAACACCCACAGTGGCACAAAGAACTGAACCTGTGCACTGCTCTTGACCCTCTACATGGCCTCATTCTACTGGTTCAAAATTTGTTTTTTTTTTTTTAATAATCTCTGAGATTGTTAAAAATCAAGACCTGATGTAAGAGGTGGATTTTGCAAATATTGGTCTTTGCTCTTCTGATTCACTTTTGCTATCTGTGAAATGGGAATAGTACTTACTTCACAGAGAGATGATGCATGTGATGCATGAGGATAAACACTGCAGTTACTTCATGAACAAGGCCACTCTGGGGGTGAAATGTGTCTGAGTGTAAACACCACATCATTAGCAATGTTTAGGCTCAAGGAATCTCCATGGCCATATGGGCTCCAATAGCCTTATTAATCTGCTTCATTAGTGCCAGGCAGAAAGTTGCACCTCTTCGACTAATATTTTCCCTTTTCCAGGCAGCAGCCTGTGCTTCTGCTTGCATGGTTCTCCTCCTCACATCCCGGCTCCCTGCACCTCTTGCTGTGCTCCTTCCCCACCACGCTGATCATGGGCTGGCACCTCATTTCTCTCACTGCTCCTTTTCCACACGTGTTTTCCCTTGCAGCAAGGCTTAGTCACAAAATCATCTGGAACTTTCTGCAGTGCTGCTGCCCTTGCATTCTAATCAGCCAAGACTTCATGTCCCAGCCCACAGGAATGATCAAGCTGCAGGTTTGCAGAATCCCTTTGCTGCCAGGGTTAGGATTTCCTCATTATTCCCTGAGTCCCTCTCTGAGCTTCATTTAATCTATCAGGATTCAAATCTGGCCTTTAACCTTGTTCACACCCTCCCCTCCAGGCCTGGCAAGGATCACAGTTTGTCCTCCCCAGGTCAATGCCATGGATTTTCTGCCTTCAGATGTTCCCTTCTATTTCCTTGTGCAAATACTGGTTGCTACAAGGATGAGATTGGATTTCTCAACTCATGGGTGAAGCACTGGAAAGAAATGACCATTTTAACAATCCCTGATCACTGATGTTAAAATGATGATTTCATTTTACCATCATTCAGGGCTCTTTTAGATCTTAGCACTTACAAAGCTAAACAAAACCCACTTTAATGAGTTCTAACAAGATGATAAATACGTATGTACACAGGTGATTGCTGAAACGCTGTCCAGTTTAATCTTTTTGCTGATAGGAATAATTCCAAATATTTAAAGGGAAATTTTCCCATTCTCCAATACAAAGTTTGCCTGATTTTGGTTCTGTAGCAACTGTTTGTTCTTGATTTTCTCTAAGTATCTTTGCTGGCTATATTGAACCACTGCTTAGCAGCACTTTTGGAATATATTATAAGCAGTCATTTCTGCCCTTGAATTTCACAACTACTGAGTTCTGGTTACAAGATCTGAACAGAGATTTGAATTTTCCTCCACCTTCACCATGATAACCTGAAGCTCATCTCCAGCACAACTTCATGTAAAGAAAATCAGTCCCTGATTCCTACAGCACAGGGAGAGAGGCAAGGTGCAAGTTTCTGCTGCTTTGGGCTTCTTTCAGTCTGCAGAACACACACGGGGTGCTAAAGCACTGTGGCTTACCTGTTCCAACACCTTTGCATTCCCAGGATCCCCAGAATAATGTCGTGCATGAGGCTATTTGCACACCTTTGTTTCATTAATAGATCAGGAATTTAAATAAGGGAATTTAAATCCAGCAACCAAGCGGCAGATTTGGAATTTTTCCATTCCTGCTTTTTCCCAGTAAAGGTTTCCATCAGGCAGGGTGGCATTTGTATGGCCTAGACCTGGGTGTCTGAAGTTAGTTGCCACAGACTCTGAAAGAAAATTCATTTGCCACTGATTCACCCTCTGTGGAAACCAGTTCTTTCTCGTAACTCTAAAGGGTACCCACAGCAAAAAGCTAGATGCTTAAATTCAGTGGATTCCAGTCTCCTCCAACAACACTGTCCCACTCCCAGCTCACTGCCCAGGGCCTGAAGTGGAATGAAAAAAGTGTTTTTAGACATTTCTTTGCTGTGGACTTTCACATCAAACAGTGTGTCCTCTACAAATGAAACTAATGTTCAGAAACAGATGCGGAGAAAGGACCATGCACTGAGAGCAGTAATGTAAATTTTCCTTTTCTGCTGAAGGAAAAGCCTTGGCTGACAAGAAAGGCTCTTGCTCCCCTGGCTGAGGGTAGTCCTGACTCTCTCTGCGGAGACTGACATCGAGATTACTGCCTGAGATCCTGCTCTTTGTGCTGTGGACACCTGGGACAGGGATTAAAGCCACTGAGCTCATTTGACAGCTGAGAGACCACCAGCACCTTGGACAAGGGCTGCAGGCACCACTGATTGCTTTCCAGCCCGAAGGGCGAAAGTGAGGGTAACACGTTCATTGTTATTTAACAAACATGGTTGTTTAACAAACAGGTCTGTGACTTCAGTAGGACTGAATAGATACATAGAAATTTCCTGTATACAAAATGAAGCCTTTACAAAGCTACAGTTTTACACCAGAAATGTTAAAGTTAAAACAGATCCACCTTAATGCATGATTTCCCTTGGTGCGTGTTGAAAATAGGTTTTGCTTTTAATATGTTATTGTAAGACTTTGAAGGTGACTTCCAGAGTAGCTGTCCTAGATAATTTCTTCCCCTTTCCTGATTTCTGAGAATTGAACCAGATGCCATTTTAAGGACTGTTAGGCAATAGTTGTAAACAGCCACAGACCACACAAGAGAGCCCAAACTCTGGAAAGACTGAAACCAGATGAGGCACAGACCCTAAAAAAGTTAACAACCCAAACCCAGACCTGAGTTTGAAAACTGTGATCCCTTTTTTCTTCTGGGATAAGAACTCCTGTCTTCAGCCTCCTCAGTTGACAAATTCCTGTGCAAACGGCTGCCTGAGGTTTGAAAGCTGGAAACCCTGGGGGAGCACAGTATTTTTAAGTAATTCTGAGTATTTCTCCGTGTAGTTTCAATCCCAGCAATTGACAACCTTAACTGGTGTATAAAAGCTAATGGACCTCAGCAGGCACCCGGCTGAAATAATAACCACCTCTGGAATATCAAAAAGCAGGAATTCAGGGCATCTATAACAAGTGATTTACCTTGAAAAATAGGATTCATGTAATTAGCATGGTTTTTTCCCCCATGCCTAAACACACTGGGCCCAATTCTGCTTTCACTCGCTGATCCTGTCAAGCTCAGTGGATTTATACAGGTGGAGGCATGAGGAGAATTGCACTTGCTGTGCTTGGCTTTAATTTTAAAATAAATGAATTTTCCAGAACAGTGACAGTATTGACCTTACATATTATCCAAATAGAAATTTTAATGAAACAAGTATAACACTGAGTACAGCCATAATAGATATGCAAATATTGGTCTTTTCTTAAAGGTCTCCCTATCTGGTCACATGGATTTTCTTGCCTATGTGGGGGCAAAGCATTTATTAGAAGCAGACCAGGGAAGGGTGGCTGCACAGCCATGGAGAATCAGGCCATCAATTAGATTTTCATTCTCATTTCATGAGAATTCTCCTTTGAACAATGATCACAGGAGAGCTGTAAAATTTTCTCTTCTTAATTTCTCCTTGTTGTGTGTGACAGCATCCACCTTTGCTTTGCAGGCAAAAAATCCTATGCACATTGTATTTTAATTGTGCTCAGCCAAACAAGGTGTAGGTGTAGGGGACAATCCACACGGATGGTGACTCATCCAATGTATACAAACCAATTAAAAACAAATTTAAAAAAAACCCCAAACCCACCGGAATGGTGTCTCCCAAGGTTCCCAGCCCCAGCAGACCAAAATTGCATTTTGCTTATTTGAAAGTTCAAAGACACTGGAAAGCGAACAGAAGGCGGTAACTTGGCCTAGATTCATGCAGAAGAGTACAAAGGTTGTGAAATAGAAGGGTTGAAAAGCAATCAGAGTCACCAGCTGAGAGAAGTTTAAAATAACAGCCTAAAATCAGGGGCTTCAAAATAAAAGTCAAATAAAAAAGATCTGCTGAAAATTCCTAAAAAGTACGTGATCTGAAATCGAATTTTCTGTGATTTCTGACTAACCAAAATCAAATTCTCTCCCTGCTACATCTGCCTAATGTTTTATGAGACCACAATGCCAAAGGCCAGATGGCCAAGGGTATTTAGGTACCTAAAGACACGGAGAGGTGTCTACTGGGATTTGTAGCTCTAATCCCCACTTCCATGATTTCCATGCACTGTTGTGACCACATGCAGAGCAGCTGCATCACTCAGCACCTCTTAAAATCAGGAGTTGTCCATGAGATTCTCCAAAAGCTCCCTTCCCCAGCTGTTGCTCTCCACAAAAAACCTCGGTGTACCTTTCCTGATGGAACCTCTAAAGACTGGAATGCTCCTGAAAAGTTGCCTTTTAACTCCCTGAAATGGTACCTGCGTTGTCTTGAAAACCATCTTCTCGCAGTCATATGAGTGGGGCACTTAAAATCTCCCTCTCCAAAAGAGTGGTGTTATGTTGTGCTAAAAGATGGGCGTATTAAATAATCCTGGGGTTATTTATACACATTTGTATGTAGCAGGTGCATGGAGTGCATCAGAGCAATAACATTATCTGGGACTCACAAACGACAACTGTCATTTGCAAATGATCCTCAGGGTGCAGAGCTGAACATTTTATAACCATGCTATGGAATGATGCTTTAGTTGGAGAAGAGTTTACACAGGAGTCCATTAGGAGGACAACATCCTCATGGGTTGAGCTCTTAAACCTTCCTGGAGCTTGTCTGAAACAACGTAACTACAACACTGACTCATTTTCCCAAAATCCACTTCTAAATGCTCGTGCTCCCCCCATGCAGCAAACTCTCCAGACATTTCTTGACTAAGCACCAAGTACCTCTTGCTATTTGTCTCCTGGTGAACACCCTGATCTCTGGTGACTCTTCTGGTGATGTTGCTCCTTCCTCCTCTTTGGACAGGGCCTGCTCTGGGCTCCTTTCTCTTCCTTTGTCTCACAACTCTCCTGCTGCTCCACAATCCCCTCTGTGCTGACTCACAAATCTGCCTTCCCAGCCCTACCCCACACACATAAATCTCTCCAGCACATCATCCAGCATAACCCCCCTGCCAGCTCAAGGGCAACTTGGAGAAAATTGAGCACTTTATTTCCTGCACCCTCCACCCTCCCCCTTCCTGCCTTTCTCCATTATTTTCTTAATTTCTCCTCCCTCCCTGCTCCCTCCCTTTCTCCCAGGCCAGCACTGTCAGCACTACCTTTCATTCCTCTGCCACCTCCTTCTCACATACGAGCTGACAAGATTTAGTGAACTCTCTTCTCCATAATATTTGACCCTTTATTTCAGTCCAACCAACTCAAACATCGTCTATGCCCTTTTCCTCTTCACAGCTTTACTCTTCTACACCTTCAGCCTCCTCCTCCTCCTCCTTCCAGGCTGTTTAAGATCCCTGATGTTTCCCCTCCAGCCCATCAGCCAGAACTTTGTGCTCCTTCTGTACATTGTTTCACTGACTTCAACAACTTTCTAGCTGTGTGTCCACAGCTCTGCCTCCCTTTTCCTATACTCCTTTTTGTTCCTCCAGTTTCCAGCTGGGGCAATCCTGGCATCCACGCCTCATGTTACACAGAGCACATCCTCTGTGCTTCACAGAGTCCAAATAACAATGTGCCTTTGTCTGTT
This sequence comes from Acropternis orthonyx, assembly GCA_035583155.1. Lineage (NCBI taxonomy): Eukaryota > Metazoa > Chordata > Aves > Passeriformes > Rhinocryptidae > Acropternis > Acropternis orthonyx. The sequence continues at coordinate 3,671,896 of JAWWEU010000005.1, read as the reverse complement.
CAAAATAGGAAACCAATAACAAAGGAAATTTTGTTTTATTTTTGAATTGTGGGTTGGATGGAGCTATTTACCATCTCCAGAAATGCTTTCCTGAAGTGTAAGAGCCCAGGTTGTTTGGAAGCAAACGTAGTGCCAGGAGGCGAGTTTTACTGGAAGAATTGCTCTTCATTCCTGCAAAATGAAGGTGATGATGCCCTGAGACTTTTCTAGATGTAGAGCTGCAGCTGCTCAGAGTAATTCCATGGATATTTGAATTTATGTTTAAACAGGATTGTTTGGACTTGGCATTCTTGCATGGGAAAGGGGAGGGGAAACACTTAGGGTGCACCTGAGCCAAAAGAAAGACTCCAGCACCATTCCTGGGAATGTCAGCAATAACAAAGGGCACCCCAGGCAGCCCTTCCAACAGCAGATTGCAAGCAGGAGGCAAGGTATGCACAAGGACAAATCTTTATTTCTTGAAGCAGGAAGAGACTGGGATAAAAGGGAGATGCCATGGCTCCTCCCATATGGTCAATCCAACCTTTCATTTCTTTGGCTATTTCTATAAGATCCCGAAAAGAAAACATTTAATTGCAAGGTCAGAGAATAAGTTTTGCATTGGACTAATTCACTTCTTGGTTTTCATTTCAGGGTCTAAAACGTTAGATCTACTTTGGTTTGATACACACCAAATTTATCTCCTCCAGATTTTTGTTGTGGAACTGGAAAGCAAACCCTCAACCCGCTGGATGAAAGCTGACATGTTTTGCTCCCATTCCTCACTAAAAGCAGTTTCAGTTGGGCCTTTTCATCTCAATAGTATAAAAAAGAGATTTTTCTCAGTTCTGTCTGGATTCCTTCCAAGTGTCTCTCTTTTTTTTTTCAGTCTCTCTCTGAAAAATGAAAAAAGGACCCTCTGCAGAAAATTATTCTCTAACCTCTCCTTTGAGTCCCTTCCCAACATAGTCAGTTCACTGGATTCCCTGTGCTCTTTGTATTTCCCAGTAGGGAATGGCTTGGAGTTTCACGGTCCCCTCAAGTGCCCTTTGAATTCCTTCACCTTACTGAGGGCATTGAGCTGAGTCCTGTGTAAACAACCCTGACCTGCACCCCAGAAAAGGGCCTGGTTTGCCCTTAACGCCTCCTTAAGAATTTTCCAAAATAAAGCAAAGGGAAAAAAATCTATTGCATTTGCTCAGAAAGGAAAACCAGTCTCAGTTCTGCGTATCCCTACAAGCCTGCAGAAATTCCAGACCTAGGAAGTTTCCTGGTGTACTTAATGGCTTTCAAAGACAAAAGCTGTATCCAGGCAAAATCCTGTGAACATTCCCATCGATGGCACTGGGGTTGATGGGAATCCATTGCTGTGTAACAATTAACTGTTAATGCAACCAGGTTTTAGCCCTTTTTGACTCTTGGCAAAAGCTTCCCAGGCTGTACCAGCCTCTCCAGAAGCATCAGCAAAGGAAGAAGCCCCTATTCCCACAAAAGAGAGATAATTCCTTCTGGTCAGGGCAGAGCAGAGCTGGCAGCAGGGGAGCAAACCAAGCTGGGTGTTCCCAGCCATTGTTCCCTGCGTTCCCAGATCCTGCACGGGTCACAAAGCAGAAATGAAGATGTTTTGCAGAGACAGGTGCAGGCACTGCTGTGATTAATCAAGCCATAATTAGGGACCTGTCGGCAGGCACTAAATATATGTTCTAGGGCCTCAACCCTCTTAGAAATCTGTGGATGGAAAACTTGCCAGGCAGGAAATTTATAAAAACGGCAAGTCTTTGGATGATGAATGTGTACAAGAAAGGAAACTTTCACCAGCCTGTGATAATGACAAGTCTCTTGATTGCTTCACATGTATAATTTCTTTTTTTCTTATTTCTCTGAGTTTATTCAAGTATTTTATTACCAATTGACTACATTTAACAGTTAAATCCTACTCTATCCTCAGTAAAACAGACCCAGTTTCGGCATGTACAGAGGAATGTTGGTTTTACACCGAGCCATGAGCGTGTTCAGACACACTCTGAGAACAAAACAGGTCTCCTCTGCCACTGCCCTCACCTGACACAGCTGTTTGCACCTGGGCAAAGGTAAAATACCTCCCTTGGACAGTGAGCAGAGGGAAGAAATTCAGGACATTTTATAACCTACACATGAATTAGTGCAAAGCCAAGGCCTCAGCTATTGTACCCCTTTCTATGCAAATGTGAGAGGGGCCTCCCTTCACAGAGCACTACCCCTCCCTGGGGCTGAACTGCTCAGGGCCCACTGAGGAAATTCATGGGCTTTGAAGGAAGAAAGGCAAGTAAATCTTGCTCAGACTTGAGGAGTGCCATAAGGCAGGACCAGGGAAACCCACCAAATGGAACCAGGTGATCTGGGGAGTCTGTGCCAGCTAATGCTGCCCTGTTGAGACAGAGCAGCTGAGGCCACTGGTTTCCAGCCACCCCTCCCTCTGACAGATTTTGAGTCTCCACGTGAATATTCTCCTCTCTCTGTTCCATTTCTGCCTCTGTATGAACCAGCTCCTTCATGTGATAAAACAATTCCTTTGGACTGCTCTGAGGTACAAATATATCTCAGTCACAGCAGCTGATGAGCCATCAACACCATGAAGGTGCAGGATGAGGAAAGTCAGTGCTTAACAAACTGTCCCACCACCCACCTTCTCAGGGGTTTGTAGCAGGTGCTGGATTTACAGCATTTTATTTCTGGGTGTTGGTTAAAATATTTTGAGGAAGACAAAGCGTTGGGTGTTGGATTGAGCTCAGCGTTATTAAACGCGAGGGGAAGTCATCTAATGTCTGTTTAATTGTAGCTGCCTTCGGTGAGTAATATTGATGATTAATCAATTCACCAAAGGGGACAAGCTGAGAAGGGGAATAGGGCTGAATCGATGTGCAGGAGAGGATGGGAAGTAAGATGGACTCTGAATCGATGGTGTTGCTACTTGCTCAGTTAGGCTGGAGATTGGGATGTGCCCTCTGCACGAGCTCACGAGCAATGCAAAGAGGTTGCTTCACAACAAAGACATTTCACTGCTTTTTATTTATATTGATTTCCCAGTGAAGTGTGTCTTGGCATTAGGGACTCCCACAGAGCAGGGAAGAAAGATCAGCTTCTCTCCTCAGAGGGTCAAGAAATCCTGAGTGATGAATCTTGTCTTCTCAGAAAAAGAGACAGAAGCAGAGGTTTGAATCACAGAATCACAGAATATTCTGAGTTGGAAGGCTCTATGCTGCCTACTAGAAAGGAAGAGTTGAAAGTGTCATTAAAAGGGAGGAAAATATAAAAGTATCTGAAACTGAAAAGCTGTGATTAGGAGGGAGGCACGTGTAAAAAGAATCTGAGCAAAAGAGAGATTGATGGGGTCAGTGCTGTCCAAGGGAGTATTATCTGATATGGTGAAATTTAACTGTGTATTTATTTAGGGCTTTTGCACTTCTGACAGGTGTGTTCCACAGACACCACAACACCACAGGCACCAGAGCTTTCTTCCCACCCTGCCCCCAGCCAAGCAGTCAATCACAGAGCAGAGCTGGAAGCGGTGCTGGCTCTGCTGGAAGGAATTCCCACTGCTCAGCTGGGTCAGAGGCCCCGAGCCAGGGCCTGAAAAATCCTGTGCCTGGTGCCAAGCAGGAGGGATGGGATCTCCCTTGGGCTGCCCTGCAGTTCTCAACTATTGGGTACTAACTCTAAAGCACTGCCTGGCTCTGGAATTGTTTCAGGACTTTTCCCTCTTTCTTACTGATGGACAAACTGGAGTAAACACAGAATAAATGGCCAAACTAAGACTAGCCCAGGCACCTGAGCTGCTATAAAGTATCCAGACAGCCAGTCCCTGCAGCACCAGACTGGAAAGAGCCTCAGTAATCCTGATAAATCATTCAAATGCTACAAAGGAAGACACTGCTCTTACTGAACTCTGCCTTGCTGCCCTGCCTGGTTAAAAGGAGAAAGTGTGTTACACTGCAGGTAGAACAGCCCTGTGCTTCCCTGAGGAGAGAATGAGAATAAGCAAAAGGGCTTGGGACTTTTCCCAGATTCTCTTGCCAGGTGGTATTCGACCTCTGGATAATTCTGAGGCCTCACATGTAACTTAAATCCTTCAAAATTTGTGTTCATCCCCATTAGTAGTACCTGGAATATTCCTCCATAACAGGATGTGGTAACAGACACTAAACCTCACCCTTTCAGCTGCTCCTGAATGTGATTCCACAGCCACCTATCCTACACAGTAGAACAAATGAATATGGATATTCTCCTCTCTTTTTTGTTTCCCATCTGCATGAAACATATGCCATGTACAGTGATTCCAAAAGATCAGAACAGGGTCTATAGTCCACATGCTAAAATTCGTAATAAAATATGCATGACCAAACCTTGCAGAGGAAATCACATTTCAACCCAGGAAAAGAGCCCTCCTTTTTAATGAGGGTTTAATTAATGTCAGATGGGCTCAGTTGGTAACATTCTTGCCTCTGGTGTAGAAGGTCATGGTTTTGAGCCCTGCATTAGGCTCTGGGCTCATAACCAATGCTGACACTGCAATGTACTTCTGCTACACTGTTAGAGGTTCTGACCTTCAAATGAGGTGTTTAAACTGAGATTCCTCCTGCTAGTCTCTGGTGGTTCTTCCAGCTGGAAGCTAAAGATGTCCTGGCACTTTTTAAGCAGCCCAGGGAATAGCCTTTGCATCCTAACTTACCCTTGCTGAATAAAGTAGGTTATTATATACAAAGCTGCAACTCTCAGCCATTGCTGACAGTTGACAACACCCACTAATGAGCCTGTTGTGTTTATTTATGTGCTGACTCCACTCATCACCCAGGGAAAGCTGCTTTGTCACAAAACGGTGAAGGACTTTTGCTCAGTGCTCAAAGAAATATAGGGAAGACATTAAAATAACATTAAAAGGGTTCATTTCCAAAATGAGCATGCCCTGTGTATTTTTCAAGAAAAATGGTACCGCTCAGAATAGGTGAATATTTTCGGCAAGGAGAGACAGAGAAGATTAGGAAAAAAAACAAAGTGTGAGGCTTAGGAAGTAGGTAACAGCTGTTTCAAGATTTTTTGCAAACTCTAAGTTACAGTGAAACCAAGACTGACCTTCAGCAGCAAAAGGGTTAAAAATCTCAGGCAAATTATTCATTAAATAGCAGTCAGATTGGTATCAATCTGTGTGATCCTGTTCATCAGCTGAGTCATCACAAAAGACATCCTATGAACCCATCTGGAAATTACGATCTTTATGATCTGTCCATTCCAACCATCACAAGTGATTTAGAACTCACCACCAGAACTGCTCCATTTCCAGCCTTGCCAAGCCTTCTCCCCCCTGCCCTCCACCTCTAAAATACCTACACACAATATTTTAGAACCAAAAAACGGTCTGATTTCAGCTCCAAGGGAACTCTCTTACCTAAATCAAGCCTATTATTGAAAAGTATTAAATTAGTAAGAGAGAAAAAGCAGCACCTTGGTGTTTCCCATGTGCCCCCTGAGAAGGTTTGCTAAATCTACTTTAAAATATTAGATATCTAAGCTACTGATCACTGGAACCTCAGAGAGGCTTCCTAACCTGACCCTCCCTGTGCTTCTGAGGTACCCTGGTGTCCCCAGTCACAGTGCTGTGCTGTAGGACAAACAATCCCAGCACACCACCTTTCAACTACAGCAAACTTTCTCTATTTGCTCGAGCTTGGCTTGGGAGGAAAAGTAAAGTGGATTACAAAATCAGCCCGTGTACACTTTGCTCCCACAAAACAGCTTGTTGGGAATAATCGAATATAGTGCAACAAGCCAAAGCTTTGATTATCTGGAATCTGGTTTATGTCTGGGTAAATAAAATACAATCAATTCACATACAGAAATTTAATTGGATTTATTTCTGAGACATCCCACCTCCTGCCTTTTGTTCACTCTGCTGGGCCTAGTGCCACTTGAGCAGAGGAAAATTGAAATGATGCCATCTACTTTTATGAAATTACATCTAAGATATTTACAGAGGCTCATGTCATGAAGATGGACTTTTTTTATTCTTCAGTAAATCATTTTTTGGTCTTCAGGTAACAATTTTAATGTCAGAAAGGCCTGAAAGTAATTTATGTCTCTGAAAACCAGGAAATTTGAAAAGAATATATATATTTTAAAGAAGGTAAGCTGTAGTCCCATACATCCCACCTGAGCTCCCAGCCAGCCTCCCATGGGAATTCAATCCCAAAGCTTTTGTATGACTGTGCTATTCAAGACTGAGCAGTGATGATATTCCAGTGCTGACAGCATCTGTAAATTCTAGCTAGAGCTGGTCTTGGTGCAGGGGAAATATTGCTCCCGACTCTATTTCCTGTGATATTTTATGCAGTGTGGGGTTGAATCAGCTTCTGCAAGGGCCCAAGGTTCAAGCACAGAGCTGTGCTGCATGAACAAGGACCTTCAGTGTCACATTAGAGAAGAAAAACTAACCCTTGCCTATTTAAGCTAAATAGGTGGAGTGCCACCAGTGTCACTGCTGTCAGAGGGACTGAAAGCAGGTTGGTGCAGCCACACTGCCCCTCTGGGCAAGCCTGGGGTGGGAGGTGGGCGTTTCTCTCACCAAATAGTTTAGTCTCACTTCAGCAGGGCAGCAAGTGTAAATTATTGAAGAGTTCAAAAAACCAAATAGAACACAGTGTTAGAATGAGTGGGATGAATTGTTCTACAGAGCTATTGCCTTCTGCTGACTCCAGAGAGAATTCAAAAAGGTGGAAGAAGACCTTAAGGACAAGTCTGAAGCAGCACATGTCCTTGGTCCCATACTACAGAGAGGCTTGGCCAGGTTAGGTGGGGTTTTGAGCAATCTCGTCTAGTGGAAGGTGTGGGAAGTGTCCCTGAGCATAGCAGCAGGGTGGAACAATCCTTAAAGTTCTCTTCCAACCCAAACCATTCTGTGATTCTATACCAAGGCAGGAAAGATCAGTAGAAAATATTGCCCTTTCCTTGTGCTCTTTACTGCATAATGAGTTCAACGTAGAAATGAAATATGGGAAACTACAGGACTCCCAGGCTCGGACATTTGCCCCTTTGAGCTCCTGGACTGAAGCTGATGGGATCACTCAGGGCTCACAGATCTCCTTTCATCCTCTCAGTGAAGTCTCTTTTAAGCAATGTCACATCCTGCTAAGCTCCAGCCAGGGTTTCCCAAGGCTTTTTCAGCCATCGTAGCTATAGCGACAGGAACCCAAACAACCCTTTCCCTACATGAGGTGACTTTGCTGGGTGTTTCTTACAGCTGGAACTCAGCGGTGATCAAATGCACAGGTGACAGCTCTGCTGAGGAGGTCTGACACACACACAGCAGGGCCCAATCAAGCTGCAAAGGAACCTGAGGAGATTAGAGCAGTGGGAGCTGTAGGCAACACAGACGGATTTGGGAGCAGTGCCAGCCCCAAACCACCCAGGGAAGAAATCAATCGCACCGTCACAAAATGAAGATTAGAAAGAGGAGTTTCTTCCTCCATCAAAGTGAGTAACATTAATCCTTTTTAGTGTGTTCTTTTATTGAAATGTGCTCTGGCCATCAACGAGAGCGACTGCTGTGCTTGGAACATGGTGCACAGGGAAGTGCAAAATGCTGTTTCCTTGGTGAAAATGTACAAGTGGTTCCAGAATCTCTGCCCTGGGGACTTTTCTGGAGGCCACCACCCTCACCCTGCTGTCCTGGCTACTCCCAGCGATGAGCAGGGCAGTGCCTTGTGCTCGTCTCTTGGGGAAAGATATTTACACAGGTATTGATTGAGCAGGCTGAAGGGCAGGCAGACTGATAGCAGCAAGCTGCTTTTATAGTGTGGCTCACAAGCATGACAGTGAAATCTTCTTTATTCCTCCGCATCACCTCTGACAGTGAATTTTAAAGCAAAGTTACAAGATTTAGCATTTGATCACCACTGGGTGTTTAACATCACTACACCAAAATAAAATCATATTCTAAAGCATTTAGAATAAACAAAACCACAAAAGTAACTTAATCATTCAACTATTCATTGATATCCTCTAAAAAAAAAACCTATGGTGCTTCTTGCTTAGAAATTCTCCTTCAAAGGAAGGTGATAGTTGCAGCTGAGCTGTTCTTCCCAGGCTGTGGGAGCATGGCAGGAGGCTGAAGGGACTTTCCTCTGGAAGGTGGAGTCACCTCTAGATAGAATATGGAGCATATGTCTTTGATTAGAATTGAATGGGCACAATTCAAGCAAATCAAACACCCAGGCCTGACCATAGGTCTGATAAAGAGATTTAATAGCTGGCCAGTGGCTGTAAAGGCAAGTCAGAGAAACATCCCTGGAAATGGGAAAAGATGGCAAGCATATGTTACCTCCAGAAGGGATGGAAAAGCACTGCAGGAAAATCTTCTAACAAGAACATTTCTGAAAACTTATTCCCAGTCCCAGGAGAATTATTTTAGCTGGTCCTGGAGAGAAGAGAATGGATTTTCTTCCTGTATGTGTAGAAAAGAGGCCTTTGGAAAAGTGCTCCAAAGGGAGTGTAGTACCAGAGATTGCACCTGGAAGAGCTTTGGTAGCATCACAGTCTCCTACTACTGAGATCCACTGCCAGTAAATCAGAAGTTTATTGGTATTCAGCTACAGTGAGAGGCAACAGCAGACACAGACTCTCTCCACAAAGTCCCCACATGCCTGTTGTCTCTGTTGTTATTCTCATAATGCAGCGAGATCACAGCCACCAAGGTCCAAGATTAAATCCTAAATTGTACTAATCATCACTTGGATTTAATTTTAAAACTGCCGTTTCAAGAACACATTCATGTATGTTTCAGTTCTTCAAAAATGTGACTCATTTGGATAACATGACAACTGTTTTTAACTCAATTTTCCTTTCTTCTGTTTGAGGGAAACCTGAAAATTCAACTATTCATCTGGTCCCAGCTTTCAGAACACTAGTTCCCAAGTAGCAAAAAAGCCCATCACTCAGGAGCTTTAATCTGGAGTTTGGTGTCAGAGCAGAGACATATGTTCAAAAGGTTGAGTCCAATGATCATATTTTTAAGCTCTTTTTTAGAAATCTGGACCCTGATGAGTAGGTAAAACAGGGCTGCAGACAGAGCAGCTGGTACACTCCAGAATATCCCAGAATACTTCCAGTCCTTCCCAAATGAAAAATAAAGATATGTTTGTGTCTGACATTGCCATTGCATTAAAAACTACTGCCCAAATCTCAGGGTGTCCAATCACTCAACTTCAGCTTAATTCCTCCATGTGAATTCCAAAATCCAAGGGCATGAACTACTCATTAAGTACAAGCACTACCCAGCCTGAATCTAATGCAGCAAATAACACCAAATTGGTCATAATTGACACATAAAACTCCTGTTCTGGTGTGATTAATTTATTTTTCATTCATACTTCTAGCAAAGGAAAAGAACTTGCATGGATAATTCCTCACCCATTCCAGTGAAGAGCAGAACAGGTGTAGCCATGTCCCCATTATCTAAATTGTTCTGGAGATGAGTTTTAATTTGCCATAAATACTTTATGCTGCATCCTTTACTACTGTATTATTCATTTTCTAGCAAAATGTGAGGCAAGTAATTCTACACGGGAAAAGACAGTAGATGGATATTAGCAGGGATTCTTTCCTTTTCCAATCAGCCTTCGGGGTTTTCTGGAAAGCAGGAGAGACTCCTGATACTGAGAGAAAGTATCAAGATCTCCAAAAAAGTGTGTAGGAAAGAATTTCCCTCTGTTGGGAAATACTTCAAGATTTTTTAGTTTTGCCAATCCAGATAACAATAAAGTCAAGATGTGAGTTATGTAAGAGATTAAACTCCCTCTCAGCCCTGAGAAACACTTAATTTAGATTTCAAATATTCTTACTTCAATAAAAGCTCCAAAAGGAGTCATCATTTCACACTAAAAAAAACCCCAAACTATTCATTTTCTAAAGTATTCTATACTAACAGTTTTGTGTTTCTCCTCAAAACTACACCCTAAACCAACTATGCTCTAATAAACTGCCAACTCAGAAAGTTTCCACTACGCTAAATATTTGCATTATTGTGAAAATACAGAAGCCTTTAAGGTGATTTGTTGATGCCAATCACTCCTTAAAGTACCCCTAAACTCAACAACATCTTGAACCTCTTGCGCTATTCTTTCTCAAGTAATTTAACTCTAATAACCTAAGGATTATTAGACAGCTCACAAACTTGCTGGTGAACGTGCCCCTGGGCAGGAAAGTGATCCACTCTCCCCAGGAGAAAGCTCTTGATTTAATATTAAATTTTCCTGACAAAAAGCACACTGGACCTGGCTCAAAGCACACTGAAGTTATTTAGAAGGGTTTTTATCTGGTTATCAGACCTAAATAAAATAAATCCCTGATGTTTCTTAACAAACAAGGAACCTTCAGTGACGTGGCTCAGGAAGTGTGTTACAATTTAGACCTCACAAAGCACTCTCAAACCTGCTCTTTCCCCTGTCCTGCTCAGATCCTTCTCCTTCCCCCACTCAGGAAAAGCTGTGCCTTGCCTGCCCTTAGCAGTGTGTCACTGAGTCCATCCCTGTACCAGTCTGCAATATGCACATCTCAGCAGACAGGAAATAAACAGATAATAAAAACAACTCAAAAAGAGGACTCCAGGATCCTGCTCCTGCCCTGCTGAGATTTGTTCCCTTTGAGCTAAGGGTGCAGGTCTCCTGTAAGATCTTTTCAGAATAACTGACAAGAACAAAGCCCACGATTATTAACCTTTCCACTTGTTCCCATAGTTTATTGTGACAAGACAATGCAATAAGCTTGAAGGTAATCAAAAAGCAATTTTGTAGTAGTGAGCTTAAAATGACAAACCTTTCCTTTTCTAAATAAATCACCATTATTCCCACATGGTCCATGCTTGACAAGTTTGTTTCCTTAGTAACAGAGTACTTAAACAGGGTCTGTGTGCAAAGATTATACCTTTAGCCAGAGAAGTGAAAGAGGAGACAAAAGGACTAACAGTGGTCCACCCACTTGAATCTCTGCTTTCAAGATTTATCAGCTGGGTAAGGACAGGAGCCAAGGCTGTGCAGGAGCCCAGGGATGCCTCTTCCTTCTGTGCCTCTGGACTCAGGGAGGGTTTCAGACTCCAGTGCCTAAACTGAAGGTAACAGCCCCTGATGTTTGTTCAATAGCTCACCTGATGTTGAGGTCAGCTGTCTTATAAATTATTGAGCACATTAACAGTGTTAGGACTGCAATATAAATAAAGGGTATGAGAGGCAGAGAAGACGTACAGGGTGTCTGGCTCAAAGACAAAGAGGGAACGGACAGAGGAAAAGACTAATGTGCTCTGGGATACATCCGAGAGCTTTCTGTTTGGTTTCATCAGTAATTAAATGAGTGATTGCTTTGTAATAGTAAATGTGTTTGACTGGATACACAAAACCTGATGTTATGTGGTACTGAGCTCAGTCCAATGTTGGAGAAAATCCTTCAGCCCATTCTGTTTGTCAATGCTTAATAAATTCCTAGCTTTCTTCCATGAAATGTGGTGAAATCAAGTAAACACTGAAAGGCCAGGCCTTAGAAAAATTGACCTTGCTCTGTAATTAAAGAAGGACAGCTTTTCTGGCTTTCAGGTTAAGTTGCTGCAAAACAGATTGATTTTAAGTCTTTCAGCATTTTTAAAATATATTTCCCCCCTTGTCAGCTGATGGGTTTCAAACTCCCCTTGATGAGCAAATGCCCTAAAAGGCTCTACACAGCCAGCATGTTGATAACTCTGAATCTGATATTATAGAGCCCATCATTTTTACAGCTCCCAATGTCTGTGCAAAACCCCCTGTATATCCAAAACACTTCCCTCCTGACCCGACAGTTTCACCAGCTGTCCCAAAGAGCCAAGTAATAGCAGTTTGTCAAGTGCCAAGTAACTTAGTAAGGAAAGGAAAAGGAATATTTCTACTTCTTGCATCAGTGCTTGAAAGGCAGGGTTGGTCACTGTAAGCAGCAGAGGCAAAGATTGTTTCTGCAGAGAAATTATCTGAATGAGTTTAAGCCCAGATTCAAAACTTAATTTCAAAGAAAGCTGGTGAAATTGCAATGATGATGAATTATCTCTATTGTTTATAAGTCAGTTTTCTCAGCACATGTAGATGGATGTCTATAAATGAATATTAAACTTGTGATTTATAAAAAGGTAAGGCAGTAGATATTCCAGCAGACACAGCTTAGTTTAGATTTCAATCAAAAGCAACAGACTTCAGCACTCAGTATGGTTTGAAGTAATATTCATCACCACTCTCAAATGACCAGGATGAGCAGAATTCCCCCCTTTCCTCACACTTCCCAGCAGCCATAGAACTTCCTCACAGGTTTGAACAGCTCCTCAAGGTTACAAAATTTGCTGCTACTGTCAGAAATATTGTAAATGCTGCTGGCCAAGAGACAACCTGATGGGTGATGCTGAAGGCAACCTGATGGTACTATTGCAATGAACGAGGGCGGGAATATTGATGGGTAAGTTACTCCTGAGGGGAGAGTTCCTCCCTTCATCACAGTCATCTGAAGCGCAGAGATGAGAAGGATTTAAGCAATTCATTTCTGTTCAATCCAGGGTTTTCTCAAAGTGGCCCACGTGCCAAAAAGTACAAACTGCAGGTGAAACCTGCAGAGCTGGAGGTTTCATTAGTGAATGAGAAATACCAACAACAGGGGACACAAACCATTTTACTTTGATTGTTGTTGGCTTACAAATAGTGGCCACAACAATTGAGAGTCACTACTGGAGATAGCAGGAGTGTAGGAATTCTAGTCTCACAATCAAAAACTCTTCTCATCCACCTCCTGCCTCCTGAGGACCCTCTCTCCCTCTGGCATCTTTTAGTGTCACTGATATTCAGTGTTGAGCTGTAGGATGAAAATCAAGACAGAGTTGTGCTAGTTAAACCATTTACCTCTATGCATGGGGAATAATGAGTCCTATTCCTTTAACTCTGGAAATTAGGCTGTCTTTTTTTAAAATTTACTGAAATATAAAACTTGCTGAAACTAAATTACCAGCTTAATAACACATTTGCCCGAATATTCTTGGATGAAACATTAGTTTGGAATAGGTGCCAGATTAGATTCATCAGAAAACATGTTGCAGAGTGATTTAGAAAATATTAAAATGTCAATTTCTCTCCAATCCTCCCTCTGGAATGAAGGAAAGGATATTGTTCAGCTCAGTAATTCTATAGCTTTGTCTTCTTTTTCCTCCCTCCACATTATGTTCTTTTCTAATTGTCTCCTGTTACAGGAGAGGAGGAAAATGACCCATTATTAAATGTTTTCACTAAGTGCTTTATCTTCACTCTCTCTGATCAGGAGTGAAACTTTCCCTCCAAGTACAACTTCCCAAACCACATACAAAGATGAAATTCTGCTGCTCTGCACACTCAGAGAGAGCCTACCAAAACCAAAACCGGTTGCACAATTTGTAAGGAGCAACATTTTGATCTTCCATCTGTGACAACCCAAAGTCTATCAGGTCTTTCAGTAAGAAAGTAGCATTTTGCATTGCGGGGCTGGACTTGATAGATATATTTGAAAAACATTTACTGTTTGCACCAACTTCAAGCACCGCAGTGCAGATTTATGCATTCCCTACTGGCAATTTGCATTAGCAATAATCAGATGAAAAAGCACGAGGCTACAAGAATGACATCTCCTCCTGCACTTAAGGAATCATGTGCAAAGGTATTTTCTAACATTTTTTAAGATTGTTTTAATCCCGTCTATGACAGTCAAAAGTACCTGCAAACTACATATTTACCCTGTGGTTTAGAATGCTTTTTCATTTACATTGGTTTACTTATTTACAATATTTTAAGGAACAGGTTAAACTTAATTCTGCTGCCAAGGTTACTATTTCTCACTCTTCAATAGTTGTCCTGTGTGATCTTTGGCAGATGGTTTATCTTTAAACACGGATATTTATACCAAGTAACTGTACAGAGTATTCAGCCCAGTCAGGTAAATCTTTAAAAGCATGGAAAGGATAACCCACATTAGGTGGTCATCAGGAAGCCTCTGAGTTAAACTGGCAGGATTTAACCTCTGACAGGGAAACCCTGTAACAAGTGGGGAAAAAATAAACTTAAAATACTAGGCCTGACTCTGTGATCCTTTGGCTACAAACTATTGATGCCAGGAACTCCTAAGTGTCAGGAGAGATCTCTCATTCCAATATTTAGAGTGCCAGAGGGCAGGGTTAGGTTAGATCTAGGGAAGAAATTCCTCCCTGAGGGTGGGGAGACCCTGGCACAGGCTGCCCAGGGAAGCTGTGGCTGTCCTATCCCTGGAAGAGTTGGATGGGGCTTGAAGCCACCTGGTCTGGTGGAAGGTGTCCCTGCCCATGGCAGGACTGTTGGAACAAGATGATCTTTAAGTTCCCTTCCAACTCAAACCATCCTGGGATTCTGTGATACTGTGAACACATTCTGTGGCTGAGCCTACTCTCACTTCACTGACAAATGCTGTAAAGATTCTGACTCTGGGAATAAGGTACTTTTCTACAGCCACCCATGTGTCCTTCTGCCTGCTGGGAGTGCCCCTCCTTGCTGTGGACCCCCAAATTTAGTCTGTAGTAAACCCGTATAGCATGATGGACTCCTCCCCTCCCAGAATAACCCCCCAGCCTCTCAGCAGGTCTGTGTGATCCAGCTCTGGAGCAGGAAGACCGGGCTGCTGAGAGCCTCCTCTGCTCTGGGACAGACACACCTCTGCCCTAGGCATGTCCTGCTGCAGAAGAGGCAGGCAAAGGGAGCAGCCTGGTTTTAGGACACCTTTCAGGATGCCAAAAGGTCTGTGCTGAAAACCACTTGCACAGAAGGAAGATTCACCATCTGGTTTTGGGTCTTTGGACACTCAGTTGCAAGTAGGAACTTCACCCTCTCATGGTGGGTTTTGTAGGTTCCTCTGGTAGGAGCCTGACCCTCTGCAGTCTGCAGGAAATAAACTACTAAACTACTAGAAAGACTAAACTACTCAGAAACATTCCCTTTACTTGCTGGCCAGAGAGAATAATGACTTGAAGCTCGGGTGTCCTGCTCCAGCTCTCATAAGACCACAGCCAGAGTCTTCTATTTACCCACAGAGATACCTGACATGTGCAAGGTTGTGCTTTAGATCTCAGCCATCACATCTGCACCTCACAGGAACAAAGGTGTGTGACAGAAACTGAAGTTTATAGACAGATCAGTGGCATCAGATTATTAATTACCTATTGTCTGTAAATCTCTTTGAAATGCAATGTGTAAGCTCACGGCATTATTAATAAAGTCCCAGATACCATGCTGATGTGCAGTTCAAATGGTTAGAATAAACTGTTACCCTACTCATTATTCAAATCACTAGGATAAACTGTAAAATCCTGGAATAGCATTACTGAGTGTCTGGGTGGAATCTGACAGTTCTAGAGCCTCAAGTCCTGATGGTACATTCCAAATGCAGGTGAGACACTAATTCCAAGAGGTGTGAAATCCATAGCTCCAAGACTTGTTTCCCTGGAGGTTCACCAAGACCATATACACAGGAGAGCACGCTGACAGCCCAATCCAAAGGGACAGTTTTCAGCCATGGCGTAATTCCAGGGTGTCCCTGCAGCTCAGTGAGCACAGAGGAGGATGCTGCAACCCTGCCTCTGTTAGGGAGCACTGCAGACAGACTCAGGAGGGCTGGATCACTGCACAGACCCACCGTCTGTAGAGTCCCTGATGCCCTGAACTGCTTTAGTAATCACGTTAGGCCCAACAACTTTCAGTGAGTACTTCAGCCTCCTGTGCCAGAAGTTGTTACGCAGATATACAATTTTAGATTAATTTCCTGATTAGAAGCTCATAGTTATCCAAGTCCTTTGCTCATCAGTAGTGTGACATTCACAATCTGCCAACACACCACTCTGGGAGATTAAGCAGAATAGATTTTAAATGGTATGTTATTGACATTTCGATTATTTAAGCTTCAGTAGAAAGTGACCAGATGAGGTTTAGATTATATGATTCGTCTCACAGAAAAGTTCTGCTGGGAAGGATGAGATGAAAAGAAGGGGTAAGGGGTGGCTCAGGTACCTACAAATCACAGCTGAGGAGCAGAGGGACACAAGCTGGAGAGATTTGCTAAGGGGATGGATCCAAAAGCGCTTTATGAAACAGTTGAAGGGATAGAAATGCTTTTCCTAAATACCTCAGGAAGACAAAACACCTCAAAGAAGAAGCATGAAGCAAAAGGGCATTAGCAGCAAGAGTGAAACGAAAGGGCAACCCCAAAACTATCGGTGTAAATCAGCCACCAGCAGAATGAGGAAGTTCGGTAGGTGGTGTCCAGTCAGGAGCAGACCAACATTCTGGAATATTGCCTCCAGTGGTGGCAAGACAACATAACTATTTATGAATGGGATTATAGCACATGCTTGCCAAAGTCAGCAATGGGCATGGCTCAGGGACTTGGGAAATCTTTCCTAGCCCCCTTTTCCCAAGGAACACAGCACTCCATTAAAGCCAACCATCATATTACTGCTACAAAAGTGTGAGATATAAAATTATAAGATGTAAGTGATGTAAAAGCCCGAGATTCCTGCTCATAGGGTGTCTCAGGGTTACATCATGTTCTGTGTGACAGCACCTGCATCCTGGCTGGAGGACTCCAACCACAAAATGTCAGAACCACTGAAAGTCTGTCATTACATCAACCTCACATGAAACAGTCTGCCTCAGTTTGCTTAAATCCTTGCTGTAAGTGTTCAGAGTTGCACAAGGTCAAAAAGCTGCCCAGCAATATTTGCATTCTTATTACTAACTGTATGTTCACAATAGCCAGGTAGAATCAGGTGGACCCTCTAAACAGGAATAAAAATATATGAGGTTTTTGATTTTCATCTACTGGGGTCACTTTTCCATTTCCAACTAAGTACAGACACACTGAGCCTCTTGAGGATGACTGCACAGTGGGAAGAAGCAGTGAAGGATTTGGGGGTTTTGTATTAATAATTATAATAATTAAAACTGTCACTGGTGAGCACAGAAAACACAATGGCCAAAATTGTTCAGCCATGGATGTCTTAATGCAAACACCTAATTCCAAATGCAGTCACATGAGCAGGGTGTTTTAAATGAGCACCTCTGGTTTCTGTGGGGCTGATCTAAGGAACTTCAATAATCATCTCATTTCTGAACAACGGCACTTGTCTTTTCAAGAAAACACTTCAGCCTGTGCTTAAGTGGTGATGTAAACTGGGACATTATTTGGGAAATCGAGCAGAGTTTGGTGCCTAATTTAAACACACAAGTTAAAACACTTTGATATAAATTTTACAGTTCTGCAAAGACACTCTCGCTCACATAAACAACAAATCAGATATTTTTCTTACACTTAAAACCTCCAGCCAAAGTGTGCAGATGAGGATACCCCCTTCAATTTTTAGAGAATTATCTGAGGCACGCTAAGTGCCAGACTGGGAAGAGTGTTCTGCCAAGAAACAACAAAAAACATTCCAAATTTCATTCCTGGGGAAAAGGTTTGTCATGCCACCTGAAGCCATGAAAAGAAAACAGTAAATATAATGCAGCATTAACACCCATCAGGCAGCCTGTTTATAGGCAATTGTCTGCTTCACACACCTTGAGCTGTATAATGAGACACAGTGAGTTTTACTACCTATGAAGTAGAGCAATCACCCTCAAATGAGCTGCCTGGAATGTATTATTGCTGTTATGAAATGAAATTTATATGTAAAAATAACAAACCACATTTGAGTATTAAGTAGGTCCTTGTTGACATGACTGAAAACAATGGAAGCCAACCAAAAATTGCCAGTGATTTATCACAAAAGAGTGAGATCTGGGAAACCACTTTTTCACTCTTCTACAGACCCTGAAACATTTATATTTTAACTTGAACCTTCATTTATTCATCACCCTTAGGGTACCATGAAGTTTCCATTAGTAGCTAATTGCAAACTTGTCCCTTCTTCAAAATTAGTAAATTCCTCTTTGGTCTTAGCTAAAACTGCATTTTTAGAAGCCTTGAAACAGGGTTCACCAAGCAGCCAGTGAACTGACTGCCACCCTGAGAGGCTCAGCCTCGAAGGGGTGCAAAAAGCTCACCTCATATCCCCAGAGGCAGAAGCAGGTCATGGACAGCAACTCAGCACCAAGCCAAAAACAGCAGCGTCACAGACATGAATATAAGGCAGATTTGGGCTACAGGACCAGACATCACCTGGAGAGCCTCCTGCAGAAGGAGGGCTGAGATTCAGGGCAGAATAAATGAAGGGGTCTGTGTGCGACAAACCAGCAGCTCAGATGTGGAAACCATTCTTCTTCCCCTTTTCCCCTGGTCAGTCTCTCCTATTACTCTGCTGTAACAGAAAGCCCAGACACAGATAACTATAAAACAATTAACCAGTGGTTAATTATGGTGTAAAGACAGGTAGTTATTTTCCTGCAAAATCTTCTGCTTGGAAGCACAAAGAAATAAAATGTGGGGTTGGATTGGACAATAGATGTCTGATTCCATCTCCTCCTTGGTGAGGGCACTTCAGAGAGCGTAACTGAGAAGGGCATCTCTACATGGAGAGAAGCAGGCCAGTAAATATGAAAATATGCAGAAATGATGACATTGTGCCCCTCATGTGGCACTCTGCACAATCACAGACTTTCTTTATAGGCGCAGAAAAGGAACCTGAGTGTTCTGTGAGTTGGGCCAGCTGTCATATGTAAAGATCTCGTACATGCAGCCCAGAGGATTTGTTTTCCTAAACAAACTTGCAATCATCTGTCTTTTTAAATATAACTTCTGTGACACGCAGAGGAAAATCAGAAAGCGATGCTGAAAGCTTTCCATGCTCTATTAATTTTATTATGTAAATCCACTCCCCAATTGATATTTTCATTCAAAACTACCACGAGATCCATCATTATTCCTGGATGTAAAGGGAAGCAAAACAAGTAGTATTCAGGCAAGTACTCTCATTTGGATTATTATTTTAATACAGCAGTATTGTGTGTAGGTAATTTTTAAAGCATGTTTGCCTAGCAATTCAAAGCTGCTCCTTCCCAGAGACTATTTAGCTTTGTCAATATTTATTACTATTGCTTTTGTAAATACAATAGAAAGCAGAAATGTTTGACTTGAACTTAATAAGCAGATTTTGAGCAACGGACAACATTGCTTTTTGAGTTATCTGTCTCCATCCCTAATAATGCAGCAACAAAGAGAAAGCCAAACTCACAAAGACCAAAACCTCATGGAAACACGTGCAAGGCATCCTTAGTGTTTGAACATCAGTTCTACTGCCAGAGGTATTGAACAGTTGGTTAAAAACTGCTTTTAGTGTTGTTAATGGAACATATTCACCCAGTCCTATGGATATACAGACAAATGTACATATTTCAATTAAATGCTACATTCCTGAAATACCTGGAAGAGATGTTCCATGCTGCCATGGCCTATGGATTGTACCTGGACTAAAGGCCAAACACAGGGTTTGACTCTGCTGTGGATACTGCAGCTCAGACAAACCTACACAAGAACAAGTTGATCAGAATAGTCAGTAAATTAGAGCAACAGAAACTCTTTTTCTCCACAGAAACGTATTAGTTGTGTTTTCTCCAAAATATTATCAAATTGTGATTTATTCTATAGAAGCACCAAGCATTTTCAGGTAAAATTTTTGACTGAACACTCCAAACACAGAACAGGAATTAATCCCCAAAGCAAAGAATTTCAAAGCAAAAAAAAGACAGCGACAGTGGGGAAATCAAAGCAACACAAAAGTGATGTGATTGGCTCCAGCCAGGAACCGACCCACACACCAGCTCTGTGTGCTGTTTGTGACAATTTGGGGATTCAAAGTACAGCTTCTGTATCACGTTTTATAGTTTAAAACTCTTACAGGTTTACTGAGGCAAGACATGTCACAGTGTTTACCATTTCCTAGGGGAACCTACCAGTCCCTGGCAGTGACCATACCGTGGATGTACCAGACTGTCAGTGCTCTGAGGGCATGAAAATCCTTAATGATGCTGACCAGCCTTGCCTGGAGCTTCCACTCACACCCAGGAGCCCATAAATTATTCAAGCTCCAGGTATGTTTAAGTGTAAGTATTTTCTGGTAAGACATTGGCTGAAACTAAGATAAGAGGGTTGGGTTTATATCCTCACAGGTAAGAAGAATTTGGAGAATGGAAAGCTCCAGCTCCAGAGCCAAGCAAACATAATGCACTGCTTCCAATGTTGGCATTGCGCCGTTGAAACCTCGCTCATAGCACAGGGATTTGGAGCTGCTGAGGCAAACAGGAGGTGTTTGAGGTCAAACCTCAAAAATTTCCTATTTTATGTGGGAAATGAAAGGTTGAATCTCTGTAGAACCTGTCAAGGCTGGATTGGGAGCAAAAGAAGTGAGGGTTCAGGAAAAGTCAAAACTTGACATTCACACTCTTGACATGGTTGTTCCCTTTTCAAGGTCCGCTACACATCTTCTGTCACTGAGCAAAATTCCAGCTGAGGGTGGAGGAAGAGTTGTTCAAAAATCACATGTGTAAGCACGTGTCCCCATTTTGTCCTGGGGAACTCAACACTATCATATTTTTCACAGTTCTGTTTTGAGTAGAGCTTAGTTGCTTATAGCTGCATTTTGTTTTGGGTGTCTGGATTTTATGGCTCAATTATTTTCCTATGAAGCAACCACATCAGGGTCCATGTTTTACCAAAGGGGAAAAAAAAGGCAAGTAAATTTTCCAATTATCAAGGCAATGTAGCACTTGTGTATATCATTACAAAGCTGTTCACAAAAATACTACATTTTCATTAGCTAAAAAGCTATTTATTCTTAATGAGTTGTTAAAGACTAGGGGCAAAATTCTGCTGTGAGTTACACCAGCATAAATCTGTAATCCATCCGAGTGCCTCTGCATGGATATTGATGCCAGGGAAAGCAGGATTTGGCCTGAATGCTCTTGGGTTTGATTTTGTAATCTGTTTCCACTTTGAGGAAGTTCTTACGCACCAGTAAGGACCAATCGATAACAGTACTTACTGGGGGAAAGGAGAAATCAAAGGAAGTTCTTTCCCCCCATCATGAGATTTAATAGGTCAAAGTATTATAAAAGGTCTGTTCTTTACAGAAAACTTTGGAGGCAAAGGTAAGTTCTGCTTGCTGTATTCTTGTACTGTAACAATAGTAAGTGTAACCCGAAAGTATCACCTTCCTGCTTGCCCCAGTTTTTAAAACCCAGCAGATTGTTGCTAATACGTGTTTTTTCTGTCTTCTGTGATTGATTCATCTATTCCTTTTATCTACTTTCATCTATGAAAGCATTTGCCATCAGTAAACAAATAATATAAATATAATTAAATATAAAAGAGGGAGATGCATTGTATGAATTATCACCCAGGAATACATTATAATAAGCATGAATAAAACAATGTTTACTGTAAAAAATGTAGAAACATGCAGCTGTATAAACATTTCTCAGCAGTAGTAAAAGTATGGTTTCTCCCTCTCTTTACTTAGTTGAATTTAACTCTATAATCCCATAAGCCACCAAATCCTGGAGAGTATAAATAAAAGTAGAATCATTGAGGGCCAGCATTAATTCACATTACCTGGCATGCTGAAATATTAATTTACAATGAAACACAGGGCTTAGGAATCAGTGAGTCCAGTCTGAATATCTGTGTGGAGCTGATGGGGGGGAAAAATCCTTCTCAAGTATGAGTTCTGTAGTGACAATGACAGTATTTCAAGATGAAAGGTCTCAGCATCTTCCTGCCAAAATATTCCTACCCTCTCTTGTTTTGATGGATATGAACATAAAGTTGCAAGCAAATAGGGATTGGTACCATAATACCACTAAACATCCTGTGGTCCTTGTCCACACCAATCAGCCCTGCAGTTCTAACACCTTTTCCTATCCTTTGGAGGTAAAGGAGCAACTGGATCCCTCCCTGGTGCTAGACTGGAGCACAACTCCAGGAACTGGTTGGCCTGTGACAAAGCAATTAAATGAACCCAGGACTCCTGGGTACAGCCCCAGGCCTCTGAACTATTTATTCTTCCACTCTCTGGGGTGAAAGGATGGGAAAACAAATCTATTTCTTTGATAGTCTCTAAAGGCAAAAAAGGGCACCCAGTACAGGGGCTCATGAAGTTATTTGTGTTCCTGGATAGTCTGTGCACTGCAGCATGTGTTCATCTGTCACATTTTCAGTCTTTGCTGAAATTCTCCTTCCTTTTGTTTCCACTTGCTTCCTTCTCCTTTTTTAATCCCCACTACCTCTGCCATCTGGGGTGCAGCCTCTTTCCTTCCCTTTATTTCCCCTTTTTAGCATGTTTATCACATCTTAGTATGGTGTCCCACTGCAGCAGAAGCCAGTGGAGGAACTGTGCACCTGCTGCTGATGTGGAGTATGTACGGAGGGTAAGATGATCCCACTCTTCTTTGTGCCCTGAGTATCTGAGCCAGGGATAAACAAGGATTTGAGTGATTCCTGGCTCTCAGAGGTAACTACCTGCTACTTGTGTACTGAGGTTTCAAATCCTGGGAGAATATCAACCACTGTGGAATTTGCTTTCAAACTGGAAGTGGAGGACAGCAGATTCAGTATTCTATTAAGGAGAATGATGTTTTTAAAGCCATAGGGCGTAAAACTCAAGCCTTAACTGTTTCCAGGTTGTGATGAATATGAATGTCACAGCAAAATAGCAGATACTCTTTGGAAAGGGGAAGTGAAAAGTCAGCCTTGAAAGACAGTCCATGAAAATGTAACTGGGGGCCTTGTAAGAGAGCAAAAGCACTTTAAAATCAATATAAAATGTCAGTCATAACAACCAGATTTCAGAACTGCACTTGGGCCTGACATGAAAAGTGAAGTTTGGAATTAAACCACCAAACCAGTTGTTACTTAAGATTTAGGAGGAGATTTGGTCCTTGGCCTCACAAGTCAAAGAGTAGTGCAACAAATACTCAATCCCAAATATTGTTTGTCTTCCTCCCCTGTTCAGTTTAACTTCTAAGTCTCATGTGACCTTTCAAAGCCTTTTGCTTCCTCATCTCTAGCCTTAAAGCACTTGCATCCGTTCTGCATGTGCTTCCAAATGCCCCCAGTGTCTCATCAGTCAAAAAGACTTGTTCCAAAGCATCATCCCAATCCCTTTTAGTTTGTCTTTTTACACTTACTTTCCCATTAGTCTATGGCCAGAATAAAAAGCAGGCTTCACTGACAACGCTCCTTGCACAAGTCCATGAAATGCAACCTGCTATTTCCCACAAGGATCCCAGCACATTTACTTGAAAAGCTGAATCCCATTATTGATATGCCACTGATTTATATCAGGAAGGCTCAACATCCAGATATAATTTATCTTGGCCTAGTGTTTGGAAAATGAAGCATTCAATATTGTGTCCTTTGACAAATGTACATAGGCAGTGGATCCCAGAGGTAGCCCTAACAAATGGTTTTTATTCTTGCTTCATTCTAGAAATGCCTAAATGCAGCAGCTTCACAGAATTGCTTTTGGAGGTTCACACCAAGTAGTCTCACTGCTTTCAGAAAGAATTAAAACCAAACCACTGACCCTCAAGCTCAAAGGCTGCAGAATTCATTTTTTTAAAAACAAAATAATTAAAAGAAAAAACACTAACCACACAGACTTCACCTTTGGAGTCAAAGAGCCTAATTGAATTTGTCCCTGGAAATCTTATAGCAGTAGGGAAAGAAACACATTAAAGCCAGGGATTCCCTTCTGAATGAATATTCCATCGAGAAGCAAAAATCTCTTTATTTGCCTCGGATGCAGCCATGTATCTAATCTTCCCATAAATACTGCATGACTGTGTTAGACTGATTTAATGGCAGCTCTAAAAATAGAAAACCCCTTGACCTAAAGTACCAGCTCTGCTGCTGCGATGAAGGTGCTTGTTGGAGCTGAGGGCGTGGGGCAAAGTCCCAGAGCTGTGCCCTGGCCTTGAAGACAGGCTATTGACAGTGGAAACTTGGATCCCTCCTTCCTTGAGAGGCTCAGGCTCAGCTGGGAGAGGGTGGTCTGGCACAGATCTCCGTGTGGCAGGACATTATTTGTGAGTTGCTTATGGAATGCTGACTGCAGACAGATGCACAAGGATTGCCATTGGGATGTTGACATTTACAGCTGGAAGTGCTTTGTGTTTCTGAGGTATTCGGGGCACGTGGGGCACTGCAGGAACTGTGTGTACATTTCTCAGAGGACTCTGGGCATCTGCTCACTCATGTCTAGTTGTTCATGGCTCAAGTGCAGCCAGGTGGTGGGGCAGAGACACCCACATTCCATGGTACCCAGGGGACGGATCGACCCTTCCCTGCGAAATGGGACTTTGCAGCAGGTAGCTCTAATTATGACTAGACACAACAGCAAACACTGACCTGAGAACCAGCCCTGCCTAAATCCTTTCCCAGCTGTGTGT
The DNA here is from genome assembly GCA_035583155.1 of Acropternis orthonyx. Taxonomy (NCBI): domain Eukaryota; kingdom Metazoa; phylum Chordata; class Aves; order Passeriformes; family Rhinocryptidae; genus Acropternis; species Acropternis orthonyx. Next base: position 3,647,459 of record JAWWEU010000005.1, on the reverse strand, counting down.
GACCAAACGCCATTCCCTTTCCCAGAGACCATATTTCCCGTACACGTGTGCTTTCTGCCAGTGAGAGAGAGAACCGGGCTCCAAGGATGCAAAAATCCATTGCCTGGTGAATCCAAAGACTGGGCTGAGAGATGGAAGCTGAGCTTGCTGTGCAGCACAGCCTTGTGTCAGCCACTGCCTTGCCTGGGTAGTGCTGCTGTAGTGCAGGAATTCTCCAGGCAGCCCCAACATGCCTCTGTGGAGGTGACATCATGATATCAAAATGAAATGAGACTATTTAAATGCAAGGCTATCGTGGTGCCAGTACAATGTGAAAATGAAACTAACTCAATGTAACCCCACGGGGAGCAAGTTACAGTTTGAGAGAGAAATAAAACAATGTAAATGGATGTTACACTGGACTTAAAGAGCCCACCGAGGCCAGGGTCTGCTGCGGAATTTGTTTGGGCATTCAGCTTAATTTGTGCCATATATCTTGAGCTAGATGCATTGTTTTACTGAATAGCTATTAACTACAATTAACATGCAGCCAAGTGTGTTAGTGCTCAGGCATGGTTTGACCTAAGCTGTGGAAAGCAAAGACACTGTAGAAGCCTGGCATTTCCTTCCTAAGTGGGAAACAACTCAGTGACACAGCATCCACACAGTTATGAGCAACTTGGTGTGGTCAAAGAAGGAAGTTTACAAATCCATCTGAAACTAAAATGCGAAAACATAAATGATATGGGTGTGCTGGGATTCAGTGTGAATGGAGGCTGGATTCAGGGTAGGGAGAGGGAAGTGGAAATGCAGTGTCATCATCAAGTACCTGAAGGGTGTGCAAGAGCAAAAAGCAAGTTTTAGTCCTTAGGGGAGTTATCGAACGGTAATGGCTCAAAACTGAGAATAAGAACAATCAGTCTGATTCCCAGGAACAGTCTTGCATTAGTGAGATCTGCTGGGCTGTGACAGGGCCTTCCTTGGAAACAGCAGATTTCATGTGGATCTCTGCTGGGAGTGCTGGGATTCCTAACACAGAAATTCATGTCTGTGTGCTGCTGAGAGTGACAGTGGTGATGCACTCGTGAAGCACACGCTGCAGCAGGGCTGAGAACAGCCAAGGAATATCAGGAAAACTTGGCTTTTTGGCAGCCATGCTGCAGGAGATGTGACAGGCAGTCCTCCAGACATCTGCCTTGGCAAGATCTCCACTTGGAAAAAGCCATAAGAGGTAAGCCTGGAGGTAAGGTCATCCTCCCACTGAATGTACCCACAGCTCACTGTTTTCAGGTGTGTAATACTAAGAAAAATACAAGTAGGTACTAATTTTCCAGATGACACAAATCTTAAATGAAGTAAGGAGCAACAGTCTACAAGACACAAAAAGATTTTATTGTAATATTTTGAAGACCCTGAGATTTATCAGCAGTCTCGAAGGAACAAGAAGGGGCACTAAAATTTCCCCTCTGCCTGCTAGTGACAAAAGCAAGGGATGGAGAGACATGACTGACATTTCCTAGGTCACCCCAGTTCTTCTATTGACACACAGTACTGCGGTGACAGAATACAAATGCTCCCAAAGAAGTATTACAGTTCACAAAGCCTGTAATGTCAACAAGATTCAGGGAATCTGTAATCCAAACAACCAGGAGTATTTCAGCACGTCCTTAAAGAGCACTTAGTCCATGGCAACTGACCTTACTACAAAATCCCTGGGAAATTTTGGCTTAGAAATACATGCAGGCACTACACAATTCCTGCTCTGTTGAAGTTGAATGTATCAGCTACACGTTTAATAAAAACAATAATCCTAAAAAGACATGAAACAAAACAGCACTTAATTAGTCCAGATTAGGGATCAAAGACATGATCTATGTTAGAGCAGCTTTTAGGATATGGGAGAGTAAAATAATGTTAACACTGTGTTTGCTGTCCAGCATCATCATTATGAAACTTCTTGGCTCCCTGCAAAGAACTAAAAAGGAGAAGCACATGGAAACACAGCAGGAGCTGAAAGCACCGAGCTGTGAGGAAAAAAAAGAACAAACCCTTTCAGATCCAAACCCGTTATGGTTGCAAATTATCATCCTGACCATATTTAAGGAATCTCCTAAGGATTAGAAAAAAATGCATCTGAAGGCATAAACAGACTCAAAGATGCAAATTCTTAGCTTTCCAGGAAGCAGGAATAGAGAAGAAAAACCAAAACAAAACCATGAACAAAAAAAACCTGCACACCGTAAAGTCACACAGTTATTTGGCGTCTGAAAGAGCTCGACAAAAACTCTGGTGCTGGGGAAGGGACTCAGTTCAGGCAGTGCAGCTTTCTCAGCACTTGTGCCTGGGCTTGCCCAGACATCAGTCCGAGTTTGTAATGTGATTTCTGTCACTCAAGAGACAGAATTCCAGAAACAGAGTGGAAGCGATTGCCAGGACTCTTGGACATCAATTTAAATTATTTATAAACATGTGCAGCTGCAGGCTCCTGCCTGCAGTGTAACTTCCAGAGACCCAGACTTTCCAACTCCACGTGCAGGTTTCAGAGCCAGCACCCAGCTCTCAGGCACACAAAGCCCGTTTCCAAGCCAGGGATGGGTCGCAGTCTGGAAGATTCTGATCTCTGGGTGTGTGACAGTTACAAATGGTGTGTGCAGGCCCTGTGACAGGCTGCTCCCTCGGTAACTGATGAGCTGCTGTCCCGCCGAGCAGAGCCCATGTATTTAGCGAATGACAGAACCGCGATGTTGATCGAATCCATGGGAATAGCAAAGAAAAGCAAATACAGGCTCTCCACTAAATGCCCATGATGGATAGATTCGTCTTGCTACTCTCATTCCAATGTATTCATTCAAACTACACATGTAATTCAGAATTTTTCCTTGAATTTGTTCTTGTTTACAGGAACTCTGAAGGACTGTGCTTCCAAGTGTTTGCAAATGACAGAGTACGACGCTCTGCTCCAGGGAAGGATTTGAGTCCATATCCTGAATTAAGTCTATAGCACACTCTTGCTGGCTTCAATAAATAAAAGGTAGGCTTTGATTTGTCTATGTGACAGTGTAAATCAAAGCAAGTAGAGGGAACAAAGCCCCAGCCACCTGGCACCTATGCAATGAGGGGTGGAGAAGGTGGTTCTGCTTCTCCCACAAAGCTTTGGCCAAAACCTGATTGGCTTTGAAAGACCAAAAAGCTCAAACCTCCCACTTGGATCAACCTTGAACACATCACCTTTGTGTTACACAAACAGTGTGCAAATCCACAGGTTTCACTGACAAAATCACAATATTGAGGGGTTTTTTTTTAAAAATGTTTATATTAAAGGAGATAATTCTGTAAGATTTTCATTTTCCTAGGTGACTAGTTTGGGGTCTTTGAAGCCCTTCTGTGAGGGTGACAGCTGCAGATAGAGACTCCCTGATTTTTTTTCTTCACTCTTTCCTTTCTACAAATCACACACAGCTTTTTAGCCTTTGCACCAGAAGCTCAGGAACCCTGTGCAAGCTGCATTTTGCCAAGGATTTTGGAGCTGATTTTTGGTTTTGTATTCTCTATGTAGGCCATTTTTGTAGAAGCAAAAAACCCTCTAATTAAATTGTCTCAGTATTGACAGTTTCTAGTTGCATTTTTACTATTCCCTTGTGACTAGATCAGCCTGATGGGCTGGAGTAGATGTAAAAACATGATCTCATTGAGTCCAAGGAAGGTACTGCAGTCCAAACCTACCAGCACTAACCCGGAGAATGTTCTATTCCATATGATTCAGTATTATTTTAAAACATGTAGGATTTCCTGTTAGGAAACCAACAAATATATAGAATAGCCTTGTCTCACTGAAAAGATAAAATCACTCCTCTGCTTCCAAGACTGGTTTCAGAATTCGGATTTGCACAGGCCAAACTGCCCATCACTCTCTGTGACCTGCCAAAGGTCATTCTCTTGGTGGAGGAGTTTTCTGACCTCCTAAAGACGGGGGAATCAAGCTCACTAAGCAGCTCCAACACAAGCCTTTCATCCCTGACCTCCAGGCTGGATTCCTGCAACTCATTAGGCTCTTACAGTGAAGCATGCTAATAGATGGCACATCAGGAGTCACTGATGCATCAGCACCCGGGATGAAAGTCTCTAAAAGAAGAGTTTAAGATGCCAGGCATTACCTGCAGCCATTGCCCCATGCCATGGGTTAAGCCACTTCATCTCACCTGGGCTCTCAGCTGTCAAAGCTTCTCTTGTTATTTGAAAACAGAGGCAGAAAGCTATCTGGATTTATCCTTGCATTTTTCACAAGCAACCAAGTACAAAAGCAGGGAATAAGAAAAAAGGTTAGGTGGAAGAAGCCTTAGAGGAAGACAGAGGTCACAAAGCAGCTCTGTTGAGTGTTAAAAGAGGAAGAGCTGTGCTTGTGACTCCTGTAGGACAGAATTGCACACGAGTGTTTGGTTCCACAAGGGAGAATTGTGTACATGGTCTATAAAAATGGCACCAAGTCCAAATGACTGCAGGGAACATTGTTTTTTATATCTATATGAAAACTTGTAAACTATTTGTAGCAAAGTGTCTATATGCAGGCAACGTTGTACATGGCAAAAAATTGTTATTAGTGGACTAAAATGAAGCAAAACTGGTATAACTGTTATGGATTTTTTTTTCCCTCTAAAAATAACTGTGCTTTTCTTATGGTGTTATCCTTCTGACCATCAGCACCCACATCCCTTCACATCCAGGCCTGACTGCTGCTGGCAACGAGTTACAGCCTGCCTCCACTGCAATGGCAATAAAAGGAAAATTGTAAAGCCCCCAGACCTGTCATTGCTCATCAGTGGATCAGATCAGCACATGAGAACCTTCTGAACACTTCTCTCTGCTAATGCTGTCCTCATTCTATTTACTGCCCTTTCCATCCCCATTGAATTCAAGGTCCTCCTAGATGGATCAGCTCATGATAGTCATTAAGAAACATCCTCCAAGATGTGATGCCTCTTAACATATATGCCCCACAGGCACCATGAAACATTAAAATGATAAAACCAAAGGTCCAAAGTTATGAGATGGGAGATTTCTCCAGGGACAGCCCAACAGATTGGACCTCTCACAGAGAAAATCAGGAAGTCTGCAGGTCTCAGTGGCTTCCAGGGCCACATGGCAAAGTCATTTCAGTGGCTCCTCGCTCCCGCAATGCTGACACAAAGATTAAGAGAGGACAGCATGGCAGAAATAAGTTATTATTAAAAATAGTTTGCCAGAATGACAAGAGATACCAGATAGCCATGAGGAATTGAAGCTGGGGCAGACTTAAATTCTGCACACGAGATAGCCATGAGAAGTTCCCAAATTCCATACAGGGACATGTGTGATATATGTTAGCTATGCCCACCAACTCTCCAGTCACTGAAGCTGCAGCCAAGGCCGAAGGGAGCTGTACCAGGTGTGGGAGTAGATGATGCAGGAGCAGCAGCACCACCAGCAGTCACTACTGAAGGTAGGACAGCACCCTCAGCACAGCCCCAGGACACACTTCAGCTGCAATACAGGAACGTGCCTTTAATGCCAGAGCTCACAACCCACCACATTGTCCAAAATGGTCCATCACAGTTATTCACAATAAGAAAAGCATCGGAGAAGGCACTAATGCCTTGCACAGACTTATCCAAACTCTGGCTTAAGGGTTAGTGTGTGACCAGATTGTGCCATCCTGCATCACATCCTGAATGAGTGTGAAAGTGAGGAATACCTGATATCTCTGATTCTGACACACATCACCAGCAGTGTGCAGTTACTTCATCTAGCTTCAAAAATAATACACATCATTTCGGGACCAGCAACTTCCTTGTCACCAAATCAACATAATTAATTTAACCACTATCATTACAGCTGAACTTTCCAGCCCAGTCAAATGAAATAAGTTAATTCCTTCTGTGTAGTTTTTTTGGATGTTTTCCTTCCTCTGTGGCTAATTATTGAGCATTTTTTCCTCCTTCCTGCTGACTGCAGATAAAATGTCATCTGTGCAGGAGCTCATAATCAGCCAATTCTGACAAGCAGAGGATAAAGAACAAAAGGAAGAATATTGTTTTAAGGAGGGAGAAATCCAGATCTAACTACTGGGACTTTTGCCAGGGATTTCAATGTGAACAGAAGAGAGGCCTCATTGAGACAGTGAAAATTAGACCCTGTTGCTTCTCAAGGGTTTTGTTTCCTCCTATCTTTTGGGATGAAAAAAATGGTGAAACACAGACCAGTACAGCCCCATCTGTATGATCAAAGCAATGGGAAGGTGATACAGCTGAAGATACAGCAAAGCAGTGACCAAAACCCCACCAGACACAACACTAGATGAGGTTCTGAGCAATTTGAGGATCACCTGCCATTTTGTTAAAGGGCTTAGAGAAGACACAGAAACTTTCTCCAGCCTCACAATTTGAAGATGCTTTTCATATAGCTGGCAGTCCCTGAAATCCAACAGACATGTTCAGCTGCTCCAAATACTAAACTCAATTACTGCCCTTCACCCTTTTAGTTCATGACATACCTCACATGGAATGGGGGGAGAGAGAGAACACCAAGCATTGAGGCCACAAAACAAAACCAGAGTTGTCCCATTTTGGCCCCTCCTGAACTGATCTCTTCCCCTCTCCATTATTCCTCATACTCTAAAAATGGAATTCTAGAGAAGAAAATAAGAACAGCCTATCCTAGTATGTTCATTTTCTCCTCACCATGCAGATATTATTTCTCATGTCTGTTTAACAGAAGAGAAACTTTCACACTAAAAAAATAAAAATCTCTGTGCCCCTGGCAAGGTGGCACAGGAAATTGAAATCTGGAGTCTCCATTCCTTAGCTGGGAACTCCACCATTAGTCCATTCTTACATTATAGAGTCAAACAGGCTCTCCCATCCCAGGATGGCTGTGATGGGGTCCAAACTCACCAGCCTCAGCAGGGGCCTCTGCACAGGTACCCACAGCCAGGGCTCTGTTCCAGCTCAGCCCTCAGGCCTTGGTGAGCTTCGCTGTCCCTGCAGGTCCTGACATGTTAGCTGGGCCTCCCACTCTGATCTTGGACCAGACCTGTCTCCTGGAATTTGCCTGATGATACTGGACTGTTGATGGGATCCATTCCTACCACCAACCCTGTGCTGCTCCCCGTGAGATGACCACTCAGTACTGTGGTCACCCTCAGCTTCTGGCTCACTCTCCCTCACAGAAAAGCCTCACTCTGGCTGAGAGGTTGTGGAGGAAAAAAAACAAGGCTCAAGACATCAGAAACACTGGTGGAAACACACCTCTTATCTCCTGAGAGCACAGCTCCTGCTTCAATCATTAGACAGAGAGAAGGATGGGATCAGCACCAAAATAAAATGTTCTGTCTTCACATGTTACCCTGCAGCAGAAAGAAAGCAGACCAGACTTGCAACACGGGCTCAAAATTGGCTACTACAAGTTTAAATCCAAGGGTACACACTTAATTTTTTGCATGTACAGTTTTTCTCCCAGTCACTCCTTTCTGGTCATTTCTGCTAAAGGAAAGCAAGGCTTGTAGACAACTTCACAGAAAGCTCTGCCTGCTATCTCAATAAAGAACTGAAAGCCTTCAGCAGAACCACGAGCAATTCACTGGCTCCCAGGGATGATGTTCCGAGTTCACTTTTGGGAAGAGTCACTGCCGTTAACACCGAGAGGGGAAATCGCCTGGATAATTTCCTGAATCCGGGCTGACAAGGCAGGTGTCGGAGCCAAGGGTTTGAGGCCCGGCTCGGGCAGCCCAGCCGCCACCTGGTGACTGAAAAACCACACTGCGTTATTCCCTCAGCATTTCCTCCTGCATTACCTATGCCAGATACACATGGAATAAATCTGCGAACATATCCCTGATTCTCCAGACTTGAAATACATAACATAGACCAATGCTGTTAGAAGAAAAAAAGAGATAAATTTCATTAACTCAAGCCTTAGAGCAGTCAGAGGGGAGAGGCTGGGTTAGGGCACAAGTCATCTAAGTTCAGGTACTGTTCTGTACACACTGACCTGGCAGAACAAAACCAACTTTATTACCCGAATGAAAAAAACATCCTTTAACATCTTGTGGGAAATATGTCATTTGACAATTGACTCAAATACCCAGTCCTCTATGCAATTCTACAACAGAGGCACTGAAAGAGTTAAGAAATAACACTTTTCCAGCAGATTTTCACTTTTCCAGAGGCCATCTTTTGTGGCCTCTTGGGTTCATCTCAGCCACCATTTAAAAAGGTCTAAAGTGGTATCTGAGACTGTGAAGAACCTGAAATGAAACTTCCACCAGAAATTTAGAGCTCCCTGTAAAGTTTATCAAGCTTCCTGCCCATTTAGCACTTTTAATAGTTTCTACTGTTTATGCCCTGACCATGTCACACCCCTTTTTTCACACTGACTTGATGCTGAAATGTTGGTTTGCTCACTCAACTTCTGTGGCACCTGATGGATTTCTATGTTGGATTGTGTAGGGAAGGTATGATAAGAGTCCGAGAGAAACTGGAGAGCTGTGGCCGCAACATCACTCATGAATAGGTTGTACCATTTGGATGGAACTCACTTTGGAAAGTATTTGTACCTGCCATTAAAACCAAAAGACTGAATAACTACAAGACTGTCCACAAAATGTCCCAATACATTTCTAACAGTTCTTTTCCCCCTGAAAAACAGCATGGGAGTGAAAGCCCAAGGCAAAGTTCACAGGTCAGATCATACAGCGCATGCCACAAGCAAAATTTTTATTTCCACTTGCTGAATGAATTGTTTCTAAGATGAGCTACCAGAGCTTCTTCACATCTCTATCTGCACTGACCCTCCACAGAAAGGGAGCAGCAGTCACCAGATTCCAAAGACCTATTACCCTTCTCTTTGCCTGTTCCCTGCAGTCCCTGCTGGAACCACTGTCCTGAACTGCCATGTGGAGCTCTGTGCCCTGAAACAGGTGACTTCAGTAAAAAAGATTCGCAAGCTGAATGCTACACAATAAATTTCTTTAGCACACGTCACCAAAAAGCGCTGTCTGCCAACAGTGGTTTTATCAAATTAAGATATAGAAGACAACCATAGGAAACAGAAGGTTGTTCTTCAAACCTGTATTTTCACATCTGTTTTGCTGACCTTCAACAATAAAGAGTGCGTTAAGGATATTATACAGGTGACTAAGTTACAGATCAGATTTCTGTCAACTGTTGTCCCAACAAATGTTGGTTATGGTTGTTAACTAAAACGATACTGTCAGAATCCCATTTTAAATGGAAATATTTCTGTAATCTGTAATAAAAGGTTTAGGAGCATCATTTTTAGAAGATGACCAATATCAACAAACACCAGACTGCTTGAAAAATGTTTATGTTTAAAATATAATAACAACATTTATGCTCTAGTCAATGTATTATAATTGAGCTCTACTGAATTACTTTTCTAGTGGATAAATACTGTACATGCTGCAGTGTGATGAGACATCATGTAATGTATACTAATTAAGCCATTATATCTGTGGAGAAGATCGTATCTGAAATATCAAATTAGCAAGAATTAAACATCTCAAAGGATTAATGAAACATTATGGAGCCATTCACTTCCAGGTCAACAGGTTCAATTTCAGCTTAGTTTAATAGTTATAATGAATTTATGTGCTGGAGATAACAATTCTCTGTATCCATTCATAAACCAGGGCAAGAGCCCCCGGCTCACACCAAGAGCAGCAGCCTCAAACCAGCACAGCCAGAACAACAGAGCCAGGCATATCTGCTAGGCCTGCCTTTGGCACGTAGCCTCAGGCTCCAGGAGATCAAACAGCACATTTACTGGATGGCTGCAATATGTGTAGGCAGCAGCGAGCCACACCAGAGACACTCAGTCAGTTCTCTTTACAGACCTGCCAACAATTGTCAACCCCAGCAATAAAGTTATCATAGGCACAACATTCCAGCCCGTCTCCTCTTCGGCTCCGTTCAGAGCCCACTCTGCTTATCCTGATGCCTCTCTCAGCAGAGACACCTGCAGCACAAGGAAAAGGTGGGGCTGGGGCATGCAAAAAGAAGAATTGCAGCCAACTTTCTTTGGCTTTATCCTACAGCTGACATGGCAACGAATACACAGCACACTCTGGTTTTGCAGTGGAACCCTGAATTTGAGACTAGCTTCTTTTAGAGACTAAATAACTGCCATGTCAACAGATTTAGGCATCAGCTCCTTAGTGATGATGTGCAGTGAGCAAACAGCAATCACTTTGTACATAAGGGAAAGTAGTTAAGAAATAAGCACACCAAAACCAAAGAACTGTGTCTTGAATATGCACTAAGAGGTCAATTCAACACACAATGGAGACAAATTGTATAAACAGAGCAATGACTCAAAGCCCATCACTTCCATTTGATGTGAGGACTCTGTTAGTCACCCACAGACATGACAGTGCTAAGGGACAACTCACATTTTCGCACTGACCTTCTGCTGAGCTAAAATCACTCACTGAGCTTCAGTATCTCCAACAGAATTGTTACAAGGATCACCTACAGAGGGATTATGGAAAAACTGGTATTTACGAGGCGCTTTGAATGTTCTAGAAATGCAAGTTGTTAATACCAGTCCTTACTGCAGGTGTTTAACCCCCACTCTGCAGTATACATTGGAAACCTAAAGAAAACACAGTATACTGCTGAGAGAAAGTCTTATCCTGCCACCTCTGCAACCAGACACACTTTCTGATCATCCTGCTCCCCCTTCAAATGCTTCCAAGATCTGGAAAACAAGGACTTTCATCAGAGAGAATCTGGATGGCTGTAAAACAGCTTACACAGACTAATACATTGAAAATAGTTTTTCAGCCAGGGGTATTGAGATACAAACAGCAGACTGAATGAAAAGCTGTGGCAGCCTACATAATATATGAAAAAAGCATCAAGCTTGCAGGATTGTTCTCTCTTAGTGACTACAAACAGAATTCAAGAACAAAGAGCATTCTAACAACTGTTTGCTTTGCTTTCCTGGCACTTATGTATTTCAAGTTTAAAAAATAAAAATAAAAAGAAAGAAACAAAAACAAAACCAAGAGTAAACATGACAAACCAAAAGTCACAAGGAGCCATTTTTATTGTAGGACTGCCTTGAATGCACATCCCCTGCTTGTGAAATCTCCCAACACTCCACTACGGCAAACACATGATGGGATTGAGTGGAATTTGTACCATTCATTTACTCTTTCAGCAGTAAACTCTGAAGTACATCACCAAGTACTGGGGGTGGAAATGCAGATGCATTGTATTGGTCTTTCTTACCTTTCTTCACTTTTGCCACTATTCTGCCTCTTACATGACATGTGTCTCTCAAGTACTGAGTTCCTTCAACAACACTTCCAGATCTACTTCTCCTGTGACATACTAAGTTACATAACTGCAATGAAAAGTTTCTACAGCTTATCAGAAGCTTGCACCACAGTATTTTCCTAAGGGATATATTTTGAAGGGGTTTTTTTTAATGATTAATAATCTAATAATATAGTTTATATATTAGCATATTTTATATCTATATTTATATATGCATCAACTTAAAATTATTATTTAAAAGTGAAATATTTACTATGACTTCCCAAGTCTTTGGAGAGCAACATTTTTGTAATTTTTGTGTTCAAAAAAGAAAATAAATACCTTTAACAATATAGGCAGATGCAATGCATAGTATTCAGTAAGAGGTTTTTTTTAAAGTACCCTCCAAGAGGCAGATGAACATAAGGCATTTCTGTGTTGGAGACAAGATAAGCAGAGAGAAAAAACCCTTTTCAAAGCTCTTGAAAAAAGTATTAAGGGTAATTGAAAATGTAAAGTAAAACCTGAAATTTTCAACATCCCATATTGGATGTAAAACCATACATTTGAAATTATTTAAACTGTATTTAAAACTATAGTGTTCCAATGTAGAGGCCTAACTCTTGTGTGTGTGTGCACTTCATATATGTGTGTGCATGTTTGTAAGGAGAGAAATATGTTTTATTAGACCACTATAATTGGAAAAAGTGCAGAATCCCTTTGTCAGTCTAATACAAGCACTTACCTCTCCCTTGAAACCTTTCCTCTCACATCACCATGATCGCAGTTCAAGACTACTTACATACAAATTTTAAAAAAATCTCCCTTGGTGAACTTAAAAACTGCATCTCAAGCATTCCACTGCTGTACTTCAGCCACTTAAAGCAGACAGCAGAAATATGAAATTTGTGTAGTTTCATCCTTCATATTGAGTGCCATAAAACTCCTGTATGTTCTCCTTAGTTCTAACAGACACAAGCATCAAGTTGCATGTCAAGCAGGAGCCCTGGATAACGAAACAAGCTCTGACATTGGAGCCAGAGAGAGGCAGCAGCGCTGGGGTTTTGGTGCTGCAGGATAAACTCCGAGGTCCACAGGGAAATCTAAATGGTGTATTTTTCTGTTTACCTTCAGGTGACAATGTCCAAATGCTGCAACACATCACTGAACGCCTGCTACAAAAAGTCCTGTCACGAAGAATCAAAATGGATGGATGAATAATGGTCAGGCTGGACCTTCTGCTGCCAGCCAGCAGTATTGAGCAGAGATTTAAAAACAGCTTGTAAGCAATATGCAGCCAATCTAAACCTATATAATCAGCCCTAAAATCATCAGCATCACAGAGACATCAACTTACCTCTGAATAGAGATAAGGGAGTTGCTGGTGTTTCTCAGAGGACCCAACTTCATCAACTGAAGTCAGAGAATTACCTGTTTCACAATCTGGTTTTCCAAGTAGATTCACTGACAGAACTGAACAGGTTATTTTTTCCTTCTTAAGAGCTTGCATTCTGATTTAATTGAAGAAATATGACAAAGTCTGACCTTCACCATACAGGAAAAGAATGTTTCAAAATAGGATACACTGTAAAATACTGTAAATGTTTCCTTCCACATAAAACTCTACCATATAGAAAAAGAGATCTTTGTTTTGATCCAAATGAGTAACAAAAAGCCTAATGGCAAATACATCTTAAGAGATGAAGGAACAGGATTTCTCTTTTTTATTTGCAGTCACTGCCACCTCTTTCTACACCTTCCTGCAAAATAAACATTTCAGTATTTTCACCAACTGCAAAGCAAGGACAACTCAAACATGTGCAAACAGAGATGAACGTGTCAGGTACTGGCAGAGCTTTACCCATACTGTGCATATGGGTCTCTAGGGCACAAAAAGTGTGGCTCCAGAGGGACTGGGGAGGGATGCTCAGTTTCCTGAAGAGAAGTCACTTTTCATGATAAAGTACAACTCTAGGAGCTGTGCAGTCCAGAAATCTTGTATTTGTCCACTGCGTAATATATCCATTTCTATCCAAATGGATATATCCAAATCAAATGTTGTTGCTGTGTGATGAGGCACCCTGATCATTTAAAAAAAACCAAGAGCTATCCCTGCAACACATCCTGTGCTACAAATGATGTTCTTTCAGAAGAAAGACTTTCCTGAAAATTACTTAACTCCTTTTTTTAAACTGAACTTTGTGCAACCCTTTCAGGTTACTTTGAAGAAAAATGTTGAATCAATCCACATTGTAAAATGGCTCAGAAAGACGAAAAATCCCAGCAGTAAATCCACCTAATTAAGTGGGGGTGTATCCGGCCCACAGCTATTATCGCTTCACAGCTTAATATTTTTAAATACCCTGTATGTGGAACAGGCAGTAAGCTCTCCTCATTATTTCTCAGACGAAGCTGAGTAGATCTAACCCAAATTATGGCAAGATAAACCAGGCAACTTAAGTCATGAAAATTGTGCTTTTCCCTCTGCTTTAGGGACACTTCTGGCTCATCGGTCCTCTGATCAAGGTGAGCCTGATAAAGCTGAAAATTACACTGTGTGACTGGATTGTACAAGATTATCTTTCCCCTGAGAAGTGATTTATTTTAGTAACTCTTAATGAATAAGAAACTTTCTGCTCCAACACTCTGCTCTTCTTGTGTGGGCATGGCTCCTTATTGCTGTGAGTGAGAGATCACATAAAAAAAATGGAGAATCTGAGTTGCTACATCTCCTTTATGACTCAAAGACCAATTTACATTATAAGACACACCTTCAGGGACCACCAGTTTCAAGAAAAGTGAAAATTACTATCATTAGTTTGTAGGTTTAACTGCAAAAGTTACTGGCATATCTTCCACTTTTTGAGTATGAGCAAAGTCCAGTTTTGGCTTTGAGAGATCTTGCTTTGTAGAATTGGGGGTTTCTTTATCTTTAGATGATTCCAGGAGGTGTTGCACATTAAGTCTGAAAATAAGGCGAGGATCTGGTCCAGAAAGGGATGGGCAATTGCAGCTCTCTCTTATTTTAAGAGCCTGTGAACACATAGGAAAACAAATCAAGCTCATTTAAATAGGAAAAACAGAAAAGGTTTCAGACAGTGACTTGGCTTTCCAGTAAGGTCTGCATTTGCACATAAAGCTTAGTGAGTGTACTGAGCATGAGTTGTTACAAAACAACTTTTCCACAGAAACCAAGAACTCCTGTGAAGAAATGTAGCAATGCAGTAAAACAGTGGGGAAATGAAGGATGAAATGATTTTCTGACAGTGTCTCCAAGGATGGATACTCTAAAAGGTACAGCACAAATAGATAAGAAGCTCTCCAACTGTTTTCTGTGATGCTTGTCCACACCAGTACCTTCTACCTTTTAATTTACATTCACATGTAAACTGAACTTTGTGTAACCCTTCCAGGTTACTTTGAAGAAAAATGTTGAGTCAATCCATATTCTAAAATGCCTCAGAAAGAAGAAAAATCCCAGCAGGAAATCCACCTAATTAAGTGAGAGTGTATCTAGCCCTCCGCTATTATTGCTTCTCAGCTCCAAAATTTTGTATTTACATCCCCATGTAAATGAAAATGACTGCATCAAGAAAAAAAAGGGCTCTGAATTATTTACTTCATCAGATATGTTCTATTATTGAAGTTACTATATATAGATGTCTGACTCTAAGAAGGAGGGAAAAACCTCCAATAGCAAAATGGACATTCAGCTGTTTGGCACAGAGATACAGATGGTTCATCAGTATAGTTAAGGTCCAGTTACACCAGTGATCTCATCTCCAAGAATCAGTTGCATACACAGCTTCCAAGTGTTAGGAGAAAACAGTGTCTTTGGAATGCAACAATTTATCTGGATAAAAAGATCAGCGCTGAGACCAAACTCTAAGCTCACTGAGTAAGTGCCATTGCTGCCATTTTACAGATAAAGATAGTCAAGGCACGAGGGAGCCAGAGAATTCCCCAGAGAATCAAAATTCATTAGCACAAGCACACTCCCCCCAGATAATCCTGTGTTGTGGGGAATGAAGGTACGACAACGGATGAATCTCATGTCTCAAAGGCACTGTGGAGAAATTGATACTAACCTGTCAAAAGTCAGCTGTTTTAAAGGATGGTGTTCATTGTAACAAAGCTGAACATACCTTAATTAGAGCACACAAACAGCAGCTCGTGGGGTGTGTGGCACAAAACTCACACACAGTTTTGCAAGTGGTTGTACACAGACCTGTATCTTGGCCTCAATTAACAGCATAAACCACGGGCAGATTTACATCCAGCTTTGGTTTTAATCCTTTCATGGGAAAACAAGTTCAAATGTACATTTTATTCCACATCCTTGAACAGTAATGGTCAGACCTGTCCTGAGTTGTAGCCAGAGGCCTCCTGGCCAGGACTCGGGGCTGTCAGCAGCAAGTGTGGGTCGATTCCTTCCTTCCACATGGATTAAAGAGGGGGAAGAAAGGAACACAGCTTGCACAGCACTCCTAGAACTGCACTTCAACAAAGCAGAAGTTTTTAATCTGCTTTATATACACTAGCTTTGGCTGAGATGACAAATCAAATACTCCAGCACAGTTATGTGTAAGTATTTGCCCATCATTTTGAAGTACTTTGATATTCTTCCACAGGAGACACTGGAAACATCTTACTACAGCAGATTTTAAAGTAGAACAGTAGAGCTTCTTAACTCATTTCTTTGTATAAAGAGGTTTGAAAACATATTTCTCCCTAACTTTACTACAGTGAACTGATAGATTTTGCTGTAAATAGCTAGAAACAAATATATTTTAAATTTAACAACTGGTTTTGGAAAAAGACACATTGCAGGAATTTAACAAGAGTCTCTCCAGATGTTTCTTGCTGAAATGTAACATTCAAATTACTGGATACACAAGTCTGGATTAGGCATGAAATATTGCTCTTGTCTAACTTTTAAAAAATATTATTAAAGCTTTCACAGCTTGTTTTCCTCCAGCACGATCTTCCACACAGTCACCAAATGTAACTGTACTTCTGAACTCTTCTGCTTCAGTGACCAATTAATTTCTAAACTGACTTTTATGACAAACCAAGAGTTTTCTCTTGTTCTCTCCTAGAACATAAGCTGCTGCGAGACTGCATTAATGTCAAGCAGTGTTATTCAAGGAAAATGGAAACAAAGACTTAGGCTGTATGCTAGAAAGGACAACCTAATCCGCTTTTCAGCTAATTTGGCAATTTTGTATCTCTGGCTTTTTGTGACTATACAGTGTCTGGCCTATTTCCATGGTTTCACTTACCTAAAATACTAAAGTCACAACAGCAAAGGCAAAAAACAGCTCTTCAGAGTTAACATTTTTACATCATTAAGATGTCAATTACAGGCTGAGGAGCTTACAACATTATTTCTCCTGAGAGATAAACCAGCCCAACGTGGTCAGGTGTCTGTACTTCCAAAATCACTGGCAACTTCAAATCTGGTTAATTTAATATTGCCCAAGTAAAATCGGTTTTGACACTGTGGGTAACCAGAGTACAAGCAAAAGCATTCCCAGTGAAGCACATGCATATTGATATTACAAGAACATGTTTTAACGACTGTTTTTAGTAAAGGAGGCAGAATGAGCCAAGGTTAACCAGCTGGAGTGAGCAGAGATCCATCCACCTGGGAACTTGAGGGTACATAATGCTGTGCTTTCCAGGTTAACCTTAAGAGCACAGCGCTGTTGCTCAGGTAAAGGACCACCTGCCTGCTCAGTGGTTCAGGAGATCCCAGATCAAACATCAAAACTATTGCTTGTAACACAGGTGAAGCTGTTTCTCTTATCAATACATCACAGTCACCTCCTGCAAGGTGCTGGGAGCAGGGAAGGCATAAGAAGGAGGGGTATCTGCCTGGTCCTATCACTTTCATGTAAAGCCTACCAGGAGACAAATACAGAAATAAGGAATTAGTTCCCAGTATTAAGCCTTCACACTGTTAGACACCAGGCTACCTGCTGCATCTCAAGCCCTTAGAGCATTAATGAAGTAACAGTAAAAAGATGATTAAAAGAACTGATACACTTTACTTGATAGGGAAGAAAAGCGGCTTATATATAATGCTAATACTCTCAATCTTTCACTGGCACAGATGAGAAAAATTGTGACAAAATATTTAACAACTTTATGGGGAGCACAGAAATTCTTGTTTTTATATTGATAGGGCCTAATTAATGTATTCTAGTACTAGCCCTATCTGAAGTAATCTCCATATCATAAGTAAAGGGGCAAATATACCATCCCATTTTCAAAAAGGAAGCAAAACAAATGCACCTTCCATACCCAAAAGGCAGCAGACTGAGCAATAAGCAAAAACCAAATTAAAAAATAATAAAAGTAACAGACAGCCAGCGTGGATTTGACAAGAATAGGTGTTGCCAAAGTAAACTAATTAGATTTTCTTTGACAAGTTAATTGACCGAGAAAACAAGACAAGCAGTGGAATTGATACATCCCGTCTTAGTATTAGTCTCTAAATGGTCTCACAATGGCATGTCTACAAGGAAGAGTGGGAAACGTGAGTTCAGTTAATCAAAAACAGAATGTGAGCCAACAACATGATGCCAAAAAAGCAAATGTCACATCAAGATGCATTTTTGTGTCACAGGAAAGGCTCAGTAGACAACTTTCTGCTTTTTTCAGTGTGCAGTTATATACAGCTTCTCTCTGGCACCACACTGCCATGATTTTTCTCTCCAGAGCAATGGTAAGCAACCTCCCCACTATTCCAAAATTATTTTAAGATTTCTTTTTCTGAAAATAAAATGCACAGGTCTCCATCAAGTATCTCATACCTTAAAGGAAGGAATTCTAAGAGATTTCAGTCTCCTATTTCAGAGTATACTCTGTTCTCCTAGTTTACAATCCAAATGTCTCCCTGTCTGAGGGGGAACTACTTTAAAAACAAATCTTTTTCATTTGCTGTATTTCGTTTCCAGCACAGCACCACTTTGTAACTGCTTATAGCTCTCTACTTACTGATTCCTCAGCTTGACTGTAGCTTCCAACTTGCTCAGAAAACCAGATGCAAGTTCTTAATAGTCATTTGATTTACTCCCTGTCTTTTAATGACATGAAAAGAGAATCCCTGTGATACTCCCACTTTAATTTACATTTCCTGAGACTGTTCAGTCACCTCATTGAGATGTGACATTTCATTACCTGAAGAAAAATTCTCTCTTTATATGATTGCATCTTATTGTAAACTTGCTTAGAAGTCTGTATAGAGGAACATCAGTGTGGCCTGGGAAGTCAAAAAACTTGTCCCTGTTTGTCCCAGCTACAGTAGCTGGTGAAGCATTAGATGTTGTATTGTCCCCAAAACCATTTCAGCTTCAAAACCAACAGCATGTGAAACACAACAATGCTCATGATGGACCTGATACCAAGTCTTAAGAAGTACCAGTTTCTTCAGAGAGATAAAAAGGCCTTTTTGAAAATCTGGCTTTTCTCCCTGGGCTCTGAATATCTAATGGCTCTTAATAGATGGTAAACATTCTAAAAAGCTTTAAGTATGTGAACAGAGAAACATAAAGGTGCTGATATTGAACAGCAGTAATGCCCTGGGATTCCCTTTAGATGCCTGAGGTCCAGCCCCAAGGCAGCAGCTCCCAGATGAAGAGGGATTCAGTGCCTCAGACAAGAAGTCTCCAGCAACACCTCTACACACTTTCATCTTTATTTCACTTTCGTAGTGCCAGCCTCACTTACTCAGTGAACTCACTGAAGACGGGAAGCCTTCGGTGCTTTCTCATCCTGCTCCAAAGAATGTTTAAGGTAAAAGGCAAACAAAAGCATCTCCCCCTCAATTATCTTTTGGAAGAAAACCTCCCAGCCTCCATCACTCTTGGAAGGGAGAGTAGCTATAAAAAGACGAAGGTTGCTCCACCTGCTAAACTATAAGAGATAAGACAGAAACGACAGTTCTACACAGTTGCTCAGTTATTTAACTTATTTGACAGTCCTGGGGTAGAACATAAGAAGTAATTTATTTCATTACCTCTTTATAAGCCAGTTAACAACTACATGACAGTAAACAATACTGAGACCTTTATATTCAATCTACCTAAAACTAAGGCTCACAACAAGTATCATTTTCCATTCAGCTGCTCTTAAAAATCCATGTAAAAAAGTCTCACAACCTGCTACTGCAAAGCACAGACTTTGTGTATATTAATTCAAAATATTCAGTCTAGCCAGGCTCCAGCCTCCTACCCCTAATGCTGACTTTGATTTATGCCATCATTTAGAATATTTTCTGTATTTATCCTCATCAAAGGATTCATGAATCCTTGTTTTCTCCTTTGAAGTCAGTGAACACCTCAACATTCTAGTGCTCCCTCTGCCAATACATCAACTGTCTTTACAGTTTGGAACTGAAAAAGACTTCAAGTGACTGAGAGTTTAAAAAGAAAGGAAGAAGAAATCACTAGTTGGGTATAAAAAAGAGTATTTCCAAACACAGTTTAACTTGCTGAAAAACAGTGTCACTTTGAGGTGCTTTAACACTCTATTTCAAAACCAAAAAAAGAGGCCAAATATCAATTTTATTTCTCTGTAGTTAAAAACCTCACTATTCAAAGAAATAGTAAACAAACTATGATTACTAAACTTCAAAACTTCTCTGTCCTTAAGCTACCAGTGAGTAGCACATCAAACTAAGAGAATCCCCAACCAGCTTTCCATTTGGTATTCCTTCGAGAGGAAATCCAAAAGAAAGCATAGGGAAAAGAGGGCAGATTGATGGGCAATTGTGTGAATTGGTTCAAGTTCCTTGGAGTGGGGTAAAATCTGCTCCTCAACTGGCAGAATAGAGATGTGGAGGAAAAATAAAAGCAGGCTGTGCTATCCTAATTTTTCCTCATTTAATAAAACCTTTCAGGTGCAGAGCTTTGTAGCAGAGAATTTCTGGAGGGATAAAGGCAAAGAGAAGCACAGTACTGAAAGTGTAGATTCTGAATCACTCCCAAAGTAGCTCATGAATCCAAATCAAACCTTCCTGAGAGGAAAAGACACTTCCTTGAGCTCTGCTCACCTGTGGGATAAGGCGGTCCAAGTGCTCAGCTCTGTTTTCATGGGAAGGGTGTGTGGAAAGCCACTCTGGGATCCTGGGCTGCCCCTGGATGATTTCTGCTAATTCCATCTGCTGCCAGAACACGCTGCTTGCTCTGACATCCACACAGGCCTGAAAACACAGAGGGAATGCAGACACCACTGTATTTTTAAATAATAAATATGCATTCTAATGGATATTGAATTACAGAAGACACCTTAAATTTTAAATATCTAAAGACTGTTCACATGGTCCTCCTCATACCTGACAGAAAAAGGCTGTTCTCAAATATCTAAATGCAAAAAAAAAAAAAAAAAAAACCCTTGTGCAGACAGACACGGGATCTATTCCTTTTAACATCTATGTAATGCCACTGATCTTTAAAAAAACTTACACCTGAATTTTAGACAATTCAGGAGAAAAACAGGTCCACAAATTCTGGCATATACTTCTTAAAAAAACAAAAAACTCAGCTGTGAATTCTAAGTTATATTTCCTACAAAAAGTACAGCAGAAGAAGAAATTAATCATCTCCACAGATTTAGGCAAATTTACAGGAAGCAGTTTAGAGTCAAAAATAGAAAGTGAAAATAATTCATCCTTAAGTAGCTCTAAAAATGAACTGCAAAGGCATTTCTGTGAATGATTACACTGCCTTTTTCAAGGGTGATCTGTGTAATCCATGACAGATTAAAACAGTAATTCTGCAGAATTCCTGACTCTCCACAGAAGTACATATTTAACCACAGAAAGTCAGGGAACACTAATGTTTAGAATGGCTTTTGTGTATCATCAGCAGACTTCCTTACCTTGGCATTTAAGTGAAGGAGAAAAAAAATAAGATTTCTTACACTGACTTTTGTTAGGAAAAAAAAATACTACAAATTGTCAGAAGGTAAGAAAATTACACCTTTTTTTTTTCCTCCAGGAATACAGAAGTGGTGCTTTATTCTTTGAATTTATTTCTTAAAATTATTATTATTATAAAAAAAAAATCACCTGCACAGGCAGAGAAATGCTGAGATGCAACTTCACTTATTTCTTTCTGGTATGGCCCTAAATCTGCAGAATTACAAAACACTGAGCACAAACACAGCAATTATACTTTTTTTCACAGATTGCGTTACTACCTTAGATAACTTTAAATTAAAAATGTAGTTTTTATCCCAGAATGGAAGTTAATTTTAAAACTATTCCTTGAAGAAATATTAATAATTATTAAGGAAGTTTTCCTTATAAAATATTAACACT
>JAWWEU010000005.1:3605082-3617241 GCA_035583155.1 Acropternis orthonyx | reverse complement strand
GGGGCTCAGCCTGGAGAAAAGGAGGCTCAGGGGGGACCTTCTTGCTCTCTGCAACTCCCTGATGGATCCAGGGAAGGATTGGACTCTGCTCCCAGGGAACAAGGGACAGGAGGAGAGGGAATGGCCTAAAGTACACCAGGGGAGGGTCAGGTTGGACATCAGGAGGAATTTCTTCATGGGAAGGGTCACTAAGACATTGGAGCAGGCTCCCCAGGATGGTGGTGGAGTCCCCACCCCGGGAGGTGTCCAAGGAAAGACTGGATGTGACGCTCAATGCTCTGGACTGGGTGATGAGTTGGGGATCGTTCACAGATTGGACTCGATGATCTCAGGGGTCTTTTCCAACCTAATTGATTCTGTGGTTCTGTTTTTGGGTGCCTGAAATGTGAAGTGGTTCTGCCTGCCAGAGGGCTGATGATGCTCCTGAGCAAGGGGCAGTCAGCTCTGCCAGGGTAGGGGGGAGGTGATGTTCTCCTGAAGAAAATGGCAAGCTGCTAAATTAATGTGTAACTCTTGTCCTGCTGACAAGTACATCTTGGGCCAGGCCATGGGATGTGAAGAACAAGTTATTTGCTGAAGGAGAGTGAGGATGGGACACGTGGTAATGACAGAGCAGCCCAGGCCACACACAAGCTCTGATGCTTTGCATGTAACAGAGGCCCTGTGGTTGTGAAAGGCACAGAAACACAAATGTTTGCCTTCCAGAGTCACATCCTTTCTATGAACACAGTAAAGTATTGTTCAGTGTTTGATGAGACTCATTAGTCCACCCCT
Source organism: Acropternis orthonyx (assembly GCA_035583155.1). Lineage (NCBI taxonomy): Eukaryota > Metazoa > Chordata > Aves > Passeriformes > Rhinocryptidae > Acropternis > Acropternis orthonyx. The sequence goes on along the minus strand of JAWWEU010000005.1, from coordinate 3,616,467 downwards.
TTTTATCACCAGAGCCCTCTGCTGTGACAGTTCTTAAGCACTGATGTGCACTGCCAAGGGAAAAACAAAGTGACCAGATATTGGAGTCCAGGCCATGAAGAAACTTCATTTAATGATAAGTAGAAAATCTGTTTTCATCAGACACAATTCCTTTAAGACCTGCCCAGCCTCCATTGTCATAAGAGGCATGAAGAGTAAAATCTGTCAGTCAGTACCATGGCATTCGTTTCTGTGACTGTCAGCTCCAATCACAAAACCAACTGAGCTGTAGCAGCAGAAAAGCACTTTGTCTAACCTAAGGCTTATGTGTGTCCCAGCTATCAAGAAATGAAGAACTGAGATGGAAGCTCTCATTAATGTCCTTACTAGACTTTGTATTTGCTTGTTTTTGTTGTCCTCTTTATGTAGAATTCTCCATTCCTAAGCCAAGCATTAAGGCTTTCTACCATTTCTTCTGTGGAGCATAAGTAATTTTTTCCACCAGAGAGTCTCCACTTTATATCAAGTCTGCTGAAAACATATTGTTATATTTTATTTTCTGGCGTATTTCTTTTCCCTGTTATTTGTTTCTCCAAGTGCATTGTTTAACTCTGTCTGCATAGAGGGTACAGGAGCTATTCCTGCATTCCTGACTTGCCTAAATCCCTGTTAAACCCGATGGATGTTTTGAGTGTGCAAGGATGGGGCAAAAAGTTATATTCTAATCCTGCACTTATAAAGTCTCCCCGAGTAGCATCACTTGCAATTAAAACTTCAAAGCAGTCAAGCAGCAAATAAAGAACAGGTAATTATAGGATCTCTCTATCAAATACCAACACTAAATATATCTCTAGATGAAAATCTGGTAAACAGTTGAGCAATTGGAGAGTTGTAAAGTGGTGTTTTTCTCCAAATAGACATGTAGTGAAAAAAAACATTGTAAGGACTAATTTATACCATGGCTTCTCTTGAATTTTAATGAATCTATATGCATATAAGCATTTTTTATTCCTGAGAAAATAAAATAGAATATTCTGTGGTAAAGAGAGGTAGGTGGAGATTTGTTCTGTAGCTGAGATTTTACTTACAAAACTCATCTCTTCTACCAAAAAGGCTCTAATTCCCAATTCTGAAGAAGACCAGAAAGCAAGTTTTCAATCCTTAAGACTGCATGAGACCTACTTAGAGGCCATAAATTATTTCCTAAGTACAATTAAACAATTAACACTTCAACAGGTAGAATTTTCCTGTGTAGGTGTGTCCATTAGTATGTCTTTATCTCTCTGTATAAGTAGCTGTGCTGAACTGAATGAGATTTTGTATATGTATGAAATGATTCACACAACCAAATGCCAAACAAAATACAAGTAATGAAAAACAGTTTAAATTTAAAAGTAAAGGGTATTTTTCTGTATATTCAGGTATTTGGTACTAAAGTCTCCCTGCTACCAGTTTTGCTCATCACAATTAAAAATATCAGTTAAAATATGGTTTTCAGCCTCACATAAAAGAAATTAATATTTGACTTTTATATAAATATAAGGAAAAACTGAGTATTAATTGATGGCTTTGTCATTCAAGTGTAATTCACTTCTGCTCATGAGTGCTGGACTAAAATCCTGGCAGAAACAATACACTCCATCACCACCTGCAAGTCAGAAATTGAACTTAATGCCCTTAGCCTGTCTGGCCAGTTGAAATCTCAGGAGTTCACTCAGGCAACACTTTTCATAAATGTCAAGATTTTTCCAAATATTTTTGACTAGTATTTCCTGTCTTGATCCACTTATTGTACTGTCTCTTGTCTTCCCCTTCCCCACTAAGATACCGGTTAGTAGATCCTATTTAAGAAATTAATAGGTAATATCTGTTCCTGCTTATTATCTATGGTTTTGATGTAAAAAAAAAAAAAGTAGATTTAAAATCCAGAAAATGTACTGAACTAAACAGAAGTTTACTCCAAAACTGTCTAAAACTTGTTATAAAATTCAATACCAGATTTAATTCCAAAACATCTGAGGAGGTTGTAAATAAGGAGTGCTCTTTTCTTTGCTTGCTATTTCACAATATTTTAATGAACAACTCAGAGAAAGCTTGGATTATTAGCAGTTGCAAAACTGACAGAAATTCTGTGAATCTGTCACTTAATTTCTATTCTCCTCTCTTCTAGTTCTTGCAAAATTTGTAAAGTGCTTTTAAAACAGCTGACCTGCATAAAACATCGGTGCAAATAGTAAATAACACAGAATTCTTCATACTTGCTGTCTAAAATGCAAAATTTATTTGGAAAGACTGAAAAAAAAAGGGAGCATGAATTAACTGTCCATACTTGAGAGATTTTGCTTAAGACCTTCAGAATTGAGACAGTTATAAAGTAATTTATTTCCAACAACTGCAAAGAGCGTGTGAAGATGGGAGGGGAAAAGGAGACCTCCACAGGCTGGAGTGGTTGGGTGCCACCAATACTGTCGTAAAAACCTCAGTGGAAAATTAGCAATGCATCTATTCATAATTCAGTCTTTCATTTAGATAATACAAATCCTCCCTAATTGTTTTTGTGGTGCTTGATCAGTGCTGGAGTAGGGCTGGAAGAGTGTTATCCCTCAGGGACTAGGGATCATCAGAAAAATAAGATGTGGATCTTGACAGGCTGCCTGGCGTGGATGAAATTCTAACTAGATGAAGCCTGGTACAAGGAATTTTTTTATAACTGCTGAAGAATAATTGTAAAAGTTCAGGAAGTTGATTTTTCCTGCTTTGATAGCAATTGTAATGATTTAAGATTCATTTTAGCATTAAAAAAAAAAAGAGAGAGAGAGAGAGGTAATTGCAGTGCTTAAAACCCTGAGGCAAATCAGTGGAAATGCTTTGGAAAGGATAATTATACCTGCGCCAGGAAGACGATCTGTTTAATAGCATTAACTGGCCCAATTAAGGAGAAGTGGAGGAAGGGCCAATCTGGAATTTCTTTAACTGTTCTCTGAAAAAGTGGGTTTTATATGCAAGCGATAGAAATTGGTTTGGCTTTCTCTAAGGTGATTCTCCAAGGTTGAAACATTTTAAGCACTATTGGGGGGATCTTGTCTCCAGCTGTCAGTAACATCCACTGCCTATTTACAATCAGAACAGGAGTGGCCTTGGGTGTGTTTACAAGGCAGGCATGACAATTAACATCATTAACCTAATCTGGCCATAATCCCGGTCTAAATATCCCTAAGAGATTATTTTTAAGCGGGGGAAGATGGGACAAGAAGAGAATTCTTTGTAGTTCCAAAACAGCAGCAGGTTTGGCTATTTTACCATTGGTAAGAGCTGGAGGCTGCAGGCTGGTGAGGGCAGTGGAAGATCTGCTGCCACAAAGCTTTCTCTGAGGGCTTCCCTGCTCCAGCACAGAGTGATGGGGGTGTTTTTAAGTGTAGGTGTGGAACAGACGGGTATGAACGCACACCAGTCACAAACTCACACAGAGATTTTTGTGTCAAAGAATTTGAGAACACATACTTGGATATACAAGCAGGTTACTTGGATATATTTACTGGGGGGAGTAGAGAGAACAGAGTTTAAGAGGGTTTTAATCCTTATCTTTCATTTCCTTGCTGTGGTGCTGGCATTGCTTCTGGCGCTGTCCTCAGATCTTGAGTGGTTAAAGAGGTTTTAGTTAAAAGTGAAGGCCAGCAGTCCCTTTGTGGAGTTGCACAAGGGCAGCAGGGCAGTACAGAAAGGGCAGCACTGGCCCCTTCAACAGCACAGAAACAGGATTTTTTTTATCTACCGGTGTTTAATCCAAGCTTTCCAAGGCAGCCCTTCAGCAGTTGGAGTTGCAGAACATAATTTAGGGCAACATCCAGCTCTACCATTGTTGCAGCAAGCACACCCTCTGTTATATAACCCAGGCAGGCAACAGCACAAGGGCACCCTCTGCTGCCACCCACAGAGCCCACTGCCAAGGGTGCAGAGCCTCATTACTTAAACACAGTGAAAAAACGTCCAGTTAAAACAGGATGGCTACATCAAGAAAAGGATAGCTAGAAATTTCAGAGTTAAAAAACTCTAAATTTGAGTAATAAAAAGCATTTTGATTTTGGAAAATTTAAAGCTGCCAAGGGGTTCATTGTTTCCTTTTCAGTGAGAACATCAAGAGTGGTCAGAATTTCAAACAGGCTGAAGATGATGGACTGTTACAGTAAAATATATCTACCATGTGTAAACGAGACGTGATGTGAGAGGTGGCAAGACTGGAGCAGCAGGGGAGAAGTGAGTACTCAGCAGGAACAACGGGTTTGTTTGTTTTATTCAAGTCCAGATCCTACAGTACCTTTACATAACTTTATTCAAGAGAATGATGTAGTCCAAGGAGAGGTTCTCTGCCCTCTGTGCTGCAATTAATCTTCCCACTCTATTGATTAATTGCAGACACCTTATCCCTCCTATCAAATGACCCTGGTGCATTTCCAGTCTCTGAGCAGCAGGGGTGCTCACAACACATGGCTTTTGTGGGGCAGTCCTTTAATGCTTAATAAAAACATGAATGGCACCACAACAGCCTCTCTTCTCAATCTCAGCTTCTAAAAAGAATAGTAGGACCCAAAAAAAGATGTTGACACTTACCTGTTAAGATTTTTTCAACAATTAGTCACTTTTGCCTCTCCTAATCAAGATTATGCCTACATGTTTATATTCTAATATAAAATCTCATCATTCCCTTTGAAATTAATTTCTTATGACAGAAAAGAGAAAAATGCAGTGATTTTAAAAGCCTGTTGAAAGCCACAGTAGATGCTCAGAAAAGACTGCACATCTTATGATCCCTGATGGAAGGACAGCTCCAGCCTCTCAAACACATGGCTTTGATCAGCTCTGCATAAGTTAAGAAAGTGGATGAGCAATGTACTGGAAAACTTTTATTATCATACATTTTTTCAGCACTGAGTGATGCTCAGCTCTAGATTTTTAATTTTATCTGTTTTATAAATGGCTAATTGCAAAACTGTGTGAAGTTAGGCTGTTATGGATTGTCTCATGACATGGAAAAATTCAGCCTAGATCTCCAATTCTCACTTCATCTTCCCCCTGTACAAGTGGATATTCCTGACACAACCAACCAGCTTGGACATGTTGCCATAAGGCACATGATAAATTACAGACCCTGCTCCAAACCTTTGTGAGTGTACTAATACTGCTGCTGTAATTGCATAAAAATCTGATTTGGGGGAAATGTGATGCATCACCCCACTCTTTGTATCCAAAGCCCAAAGTTTTCCAGCAGGTAAGTGAACAAGAGTGAGGAAAGGGAAAGGGTTTATGTTGAGCCAAAAAATATTATCCAACAGCATCTACAAACAAAGGCAGAAACAGAGTCAAAGCCTTTCCTTTTTTCCTTGCTCTCTTGTTCATTCAGTAGAACCAGAGCTGCATATTCAGTGGTTTGCCGTGGAAGTAGCACGTTCCTGACTGTCACTAGAATTACAAACTTGTAACACTGAAACTAATGCGGAGAAGAACAGAGCTGGCCCAGCTGCAGTGCCCAGGGGGAGTGGGCAGTGCTGAACAGAACAGGTTGGAGTGACTGGGACTTGGCCATCCAAACCCAGCACAGAGCACGGAACTGCCAATGTATCCACATTTAACAACCGGTGTTATTTTCTTTATGGGATATGAGCTCCCAAACAAGGAATGCAGCAGATGAGTGGGTAGCAAAAGAGTCCAGTTCTAGTGCTTGGCCAAATTCCAACTTCAGTAATAACACTCTGCTCTTAAATTCCCCCCGCAGCTCTGTTGGAATAAAGCGCTTTTTCAGCTTGTCCTGGAGCATTGTGTAGTATTTCTGTGAAGCTGTACAACACTGAAAAATACCTCCTCCCATTAAAATTGCCCAGGGAATTTAGGTAGACAGAAAGCTATTACCAGAGTTGGAATGTGGGCAGAACACCAAGGTTAACTTACACTTGCATTGGGATCAAGGGATCTTTGCTGACTAGGAGTGTCAGACCCTTATTAAAGAGCACAAGTGGGAATAACTCACTGTGCTGCCTGAATACAAACTCAGGAACTTGGGATCTCTGCACCTAGAAGCAACACAACACCTGAGATGTTTCCTAACAAATGACTCTATAAAAGCCTCTGGTGCTGTAGAGTGTCTTATCACAACTTTATTTGGTTATTTAATAATATTTATGAAATTATTTGTTAATTGAAAATGTTTTAGAAACTTTAACAACAACAAAAACCAAACCACATTTTAAAAGAAGTCTACCAACAGTAACACAGCAATATAACCCAAATATGCCGAGGCAAGTATTTGAATTTCACTAAATAGATACACCAAGAACCCTGCAGAGTATTTAAGTATTTAAGCAAGCTGAGCCAGGCCTGCAGCAGGAGTGAAAACATTCTGTATTATGTTAAATAGACAGTTGTTTTCGTATCCTGTAAAGTAGGACTCATTTAAAATATTTAGGTAACTGACTCCCAAGTTCATTTATACAAAACAATTCATTCTTACTAAACTAGAATAATTTAGAACAGTCACTGTAGAAATTCCTGCAGAAAAGAAAAAACTCCAAATCCATCACATACAGTGACTGTGCTTGCTGTTTGTATTTTGTACCTCTTTTTTTCTTTTCTTCCTGTTTTTGCCTTTCTTCTTTCAGCTCAGGGCAGCTCTAAGCTTGGGGCTCTTATTTCCCATATTTCTTTACTCTCAAGTTTTCCCTATTTCCATGTCCACAGCCACCTCAGGATAAGCAGCACAGCAATGCCAAAGCCAGCAGTGAGGATCACCATGGTCTGCGCAGCTCCAGTGCCAGCAGCCAGCTCTCCCATGGAGAACTCCAGTGCCTTTTCAGCAACACAGTAAATCCAGAGCTTTTCAATATCCAGAGCATCCCTGGGAAGGACCCTGCCTGCCAAGGACCCTGCCTGCCAGTATTTATAACTTGGAATAGGTGTAAAATCAGAGCTCCAGCAATAAATAGGATGTAAATACCCTCTGCCACCAGAGAAGGACACAACCGGGATATTCCTTCACATAAAAATAACTGTAGTTATCTTTCTTAGAAAATAATTGAGACCTACAGCTAAAATTACTAAAATTGCAAGGTTAAGTCAGTCTATCACATTGATGATTCTGTAGTAGTTCAGTAACTCTTTTCCCATTTTTGAGTCATTCATTCACCTACACTACAATAAGTTGCCTTTTATTCTTTTAATTTCACATCCCTCCTTCTAAGTCAAAATTCATTTAGTGGTCATCTGTATGCTCATGTCTTGTCTTTATTTCACATTATTCAAATGTCAAATGTGAAATATTATTCAGAATAAAAGTGTGCTTTCCCACTGACTTTTCTTTACTGGTGGATTTTCCCCTCTGTAAACAAGAAACAGACTTAAGAGTTTTTCCAAATATCTATATACCTATATGTATTTATATATATATTATGCCTCTGTGACACTAAAAAAAGTATTATTTCTTTTAATCCATGCTAAGCTGTAACAGCACTACAAGAGTTAATTATTTAGAACAGCAGGCTGTAAAAGGAATAATCCTGGAGGAAATGTGCATTATTTCTTTAGTGATCTCTGCTTCCATGGAAACAATTTCTCAGCATATTTCTAAATCTCGTGAAAATAGGGCACTAGGTCTGTGTAAAACAGCAAGCCATTTCCAATTAAACAACCCCAGTGCTTTTATCTGAGCTGTTAAATCCTTTGTCCAGCATCAAACACGATTACAGTGATCCCTGGGATGCTAAACCAGCAGCTCCTTCCCCTGTGCCGGCTCTGTGGGGCCAGATGAAGGCCCCCCATCCCTCACCTCCTCGGGAGTGCACAGCACCTTCCCCTCCCCGTGCAGATGTTGGGGTGCACAGCTGTGCCACACTGCACTTTTGGGGTGCACTGCCCACCTCCACGGCACCTCTTTCGCCCACACTCACCCCGTCTCACAGCCCAGCACTGCCCGGCACAGCCAGAGAGCCAGCCTGGTTCATGGAGCTGGAACCAACATGCTTGGATCAGATGTGGGGCATCACTGCGGCTGGTGCAAGGCGTCTGTGTGCATCTCCAGGAGCACCGGGGCCGTCCATGGAAACAGATCCCCTCTAGTGTGTACTGACTGATCCTCCAGCCAGGACCGCGTGTGGCAAACACCGGCCTCCCATCCCGGCATCGCCGCCCCTGAGCACCACTGCACAGTCTCTGCAGGAGCCCAAAGCAGAGGGTGTGCAAGGCCAGCTGAAGGAAACAACTGCACCCCGAGGCACGGCTGCTGCCCTCAAATGGCCTCACCAGCCAGAAGTTTACACGCGCTGGTAGGAACAGCTTTGCTCCCCGTTCCAAACCTTTCCTGTATCCGCTGTAACAAAGCTCCCTCTGGTGGAACTGGACGTCCTTCACTCACTCGGTTATTGCCACCGACTTGGAATAATGAAATTCCAGACCTGTTGCTTGGGAGAGAAAAAACCACCACAAATACTGACACGTCTCTCTGGGTAATGCATACGCAGTCTTTATTAGTAGACTCTTGTCTATCATCAGTCAGGAATAGCAGAGAAGCAAAGCAAAGGAAAAAAGTACTTAACATGAGTGGCAACAGCGGCAACTTTTCATTTGGTTTTGGGTTTTGTTTATTTTCCTCAACACTGAATTGTTCTGGGAAAGTTATTTACTTAAAAAAACATTAAAATAGGGGTGTTCCCCTATTTTCCCCTCTGTTCCCTGCCTTGCACACAAGATCTGCATCCCTGTGAAGCAGCACTGCTGGTAACTGGAAGAGCAACACACGATTGAGCCAACAAATGCCCTCAAAGGGTATTCGCCAGAAGTGACATCCTGAGGGGATTGTTGGTATTTTTATAGTTGCTTGTTTGTTTTTAATTTGTTTCTTCCTGTTTTAAACTTGAGTTCCAGCTTTAACTGTACCATTCTACTCACTACTCAACCACTCCTCATCTCCTGAGCAACAGCTTGGCAGGGTGTGACACTGGCCCTCCAGGAAAGGAACAGTGGATTAGTCCTCACGGGTGAACTGAAACAAAGCCTGGATGGGGAATAAAGGCTTCTTAACAAAAAAATTTCATGCCTGATGCGTGTTTGGTAGCAGAACTGGCATATTAGTAAAACAGATTTTTGTCTCCTGGGAACATGCAACTTCCAAACTCTCTTTATTAACCACTCAAACTAAAGGATGAAAAGTAGGTTAGTTCTTTTCCTACCACGGCTCCTGCCAAACAAAATCATTACTCGGCATCACAACTGTGCTCTTTCCAATTCCCATAGACTGGATGCCAATGGTATCAGCACTGTATTTTCTGAGAAAACCTGGAGTCTCTGTACATGCCAAAGGCTTGATCCTGCACCACACCCTCTTCCCAGAGACAAACCACTCCAAAAGCGTGTGTCACTCAAAACTCTCCGTATGTGACATCTCTGTTAAATCTAATTCATTCCACTGTGTTACTTTAACTCATCGTAATCATTAAAGAGAGAAGCAGCCAGCACAGTTATTTGGGTACTCCTGATCCATCCTTAGAGGGCTGGAAACAGACCCTGTGCAGACAATGAGCAGTATCTGCTTCATACTGATGTAACACAAGAGGTTCAAAATTCTCCTGCTACCAACCAGCACTAACTACAGCTGTCAGTGTGTGTGCACTGATCCCACGGGATTTCCTAGAGAACCTCTGGAAAACTGAACCCTGCGACTGAGCAGGCAGGAATGCTTCCCCACCCGGAGTGCAGTTTAACTAGGAATACAGAAATCCATGCCGTACTGGTAGTCAGGAAGGCCCAGAGACGACCGATCAGAGTAAATGCAAACCGAGTCAACATGCTGGGCACAGATGGATACACCAACGGTAGGTTACACAGTAGGGGGACCCAAAGCTCTGCACCAGCAGATGTGGACACAGAAGAGAGCACAGAACACCCACCAGTACTTTTGAGTCCACAGCTCTTGAATGTGGGAAAATCACTGAGCATCAAGAACTCACATTTTCCTTTGATCAGGTTCTGCACCTTCCCCTCAGTGACAGAAAGAGAGTGATAGTTCACAGCAAAAAAGTAACATTAACTTCCTGTGAAGGAGTTCCCTCCTTGGGATGCAACTTTTATGATTTTAAAGCTTTTCAAACTCTATATAAATGAAAAGCTGAAACATATAAAATCTTAGAATTCCATTTATGTTATGTAGAACTAGATATATACACACACATATATTTTCTTAAAATAAAAACTGAGTCCATTCTCTCCCCTCTAGATATAAACTGAAGGTCTAGCTTCAGGTTTTCAAATATATTTGACACCTCTCTGAGAAACTTTGCACAAGACAAACCTGTGTCCATAGTAATACCTGTAGACAAGTCAAGTTTCCTTAGAAAGCAAAATTTAAAGCACATTTTTTCCATCAAGTTTCACAGTGATACAGCTCAGGAAGCATTTCCAAGTTGCAATCAGGAAACTTCTCAATCGGGATCAATGTTTGTGACTGACTTATCTGAATATATACCTGCATGAAATCATAACTGAGGAACTGATATAAACCAGTGCTTTTTTCTAACTGTACATTAATAGAGAAGACTGAATATAAAAGTTGGGATTTTTCTCTTTACAGACACATACTTTTCTGCTCCTTGCCCTCAGTTTGCCATCAATCAAGAGCTCGTGTTTCCACAGGAAACAGCAGCAATCCCAAGTGGACAAACCACAAGGATCTGGAGAACAACGTAAAACCTCCCTGTAGAACAGAAGGGCAGAAAGGTTGCAACCTGCAGTAAGACAGGAGTTATCATTTCCACTGGAAACAAGCACAGCCACTCCTGAGAAGTTACAAAAACTTGCCAGCTTTTCCTCCCCAGTACAGAAGCAAAACGGCAAAGAATGTGCCAGAAAGCTACTCAACCATCAGGATCAATGGGGAAAATAATTAAAAGAATAAAAATAAAACAAAGAAACCGGGTGATGTATTTTGCTACTACTGAATAAAACTTCAGGCTGGATAGCAGGAAAGTTTGAGCTACAAAATTCTCATTTCTCTCTTGTGAATTCATTCAGACTTGCAATCTCTAAAGCATTAATTCGCTCTGAGTTAGATGTGTACCTGTAGATAAAAAATAGGAGAAAATTCCCAAACTGAGAGACTTGAGAGAGGACAAACTCTCCTTGAAGGCCGAGGCCCAGCATTCCTGACAGGGTGTCCCCTTCTCCCCAAGCACTCCGTTAATGCCGTGGCCCTCGTTAGCACCGAGCCCCCCTAGGAGCTTTCCAAAGCCTCTTCAGACCACCACGACAGGATGACACTGGGTTCTGCAACAGTCACTGCTGAGATGGGTAACAATTCTGAAAGAGTTGACATAATGAGGAGGAAGGGAAGAAATTAAAATCCAAATTCCAGAAATTAAAATCCAAATT
>JAWWEU010000005.1:3592110-3604982 GCA_035583155.1 Acropternis orthonyx | reverse complement strand
AGAAATTAAAATCCAAATTCCAGAAATTAAAATCCAAATTTCCAGAATTTTGGTTTGCCAAAGCCATCACACCGGCAATTCATGAGGACATTCCTTCTCACTTCCTTCAGCACTGCCCTTGTCCTCACTCTTGTACATGGAAAGGAATAAGTTTTCTATCTGAGTCAGGAACTCTTCAGCAATGAGGCAGTTTGTTACCTTGCCCAAAGTCTTCCTCATGCACTCCAAAAGCTGGTCAAAACAAAAGGAAATTTTTTTTTTTTAGATTGACATTTTCCCTGAGATTTTTTTTTCTTTTTTTATTCCAAAGGGGTTTTTATTTAGAATTAACACTACAAAACTGTTCAGGTGTACAATATAACTTTAAAAGGAACACAGATGATTAAACCCCAATTTTTTAAAACCAGTTATTCCAGAGCATTCTGCCAACTCACTTTTAGATTAACGCTGTTTGTAAGCAAAGCCATGTTGAGAGGGAAACAATTATTGCGTACAAGTTTTCTGTTTATGTCTTTTGCTTCGGGCAGATTTTGTGTGTTGTTTGTGTCACAGCTGTCATTAGTCAGAGCTCCATGACAGACACGGCACAGCACAACTTTGCTGATCAAACAAAGGGCCAGGAGGCCCAAATCTGCTCTGGAGACACGTGCAGGTCTTGGCACTGAAAGCACAAACAGGCTGAGGAGACACCTGAGAAATTTGCCATTAAATCATCTCCAAACTGAGGGTCAAACTTGGTGTCTGCACATAACCAAGTCCCCACCCCTCTCAAGGGAGGGTCTTTATTTCCACTGGTGTGAGTAAGTTGTGCCACAGAAGTCATTTATTGCCAATAATTTACATCTCTGATTTGTAAAAATGCAACTTCAGGTGACCTCTGCTGACATGAAACAGATTTGCATTTTAAGGAAAAAATGTAACATTAAAAAAGAAAACTTACTTTCTGCAAACAAGTCAGGTCAGAATCTCTATGAAAAATTTTATCCATGGGGACGCTGCTGTTGGAAGAAAAACAAACAAGGTGCTGGAGAAGCAGCCACACACCTTGACTGAAACAATAATAAACATACAAGAATTCCAAACTGGCTGTTTGTAACAGAATTAGACACGTACCTGTGGCAAACCCTGTACTTTTCAATTATCCACCTTGTTTTTTCAAATATTAATTCCCACTGAGGCTCCTCCAACATCTGCTGCACTTCAAATTTATAGGGCAGGCCTGCAGTCAATCAAACATCATTATTCAGTGTTGCCAGTACACCCCACTGTTTTCTTTCTCTTTTCAGTTTTAGGTGCAGTCCCTTCCTTCCCCATAACTGTTCCTGTTTATTACTGATGGCAGAAACCCGTGGTTCTTTTACTTGACAACACTAAGGAGGTTAAAGCGAAAGGATGACATGTTTTGGATTCCAAATTTAATTCTGGTGGGAGTAGGAACAAATCTGTTCTCCTCCCTGCCCTTCCAAGTTCCCCAGGCCATACAGAGGGACAAGAAATCTATAAAAACAGAGAAAGGTAAAAATGAATTGAGTGTTTAGTAGCACTTTTGTATTCCCTCTAAGATTTATGTGGTTATTAAGTGAATCAAAAAGGTTTGATTTTTATATATGAATAGGCTGATGATGATATTTTTCTCCATTTCAGACTAATTTTGTTCTGAAAGGAAGAAAATCTTCTACCTTATTGCAAATGGGGGAAGAGGAATTTTGAAAGTATTTTAAAGGAACACAATAAAATTATTCACAGGTAACAATTCAGTAACCAAAAATCAGGGAGAGAGACTGACTTTCGGTAAATCATTTCCAAAGAGCCAGAGGAGATGCCACGTTGTTCAGGAGCTGAAGAGAAATGCAAAATCCTCTCAGACAGAAAAAGTGACAACAAAAAAGTCAACTTCCAAGAGCAATGAAGTTTGCTAGTAATTTAAATCCCCACACAAGGATGGGATGTGTGGGAAATGAGGATGAAATCCCAGGACCATCGGTGCAGTAAACAGGAATAAGTACACAGATGTGGCCACTGCTCCACTTCCCCCAGCACTGAGCAGTGAGTCTCCAGGCAGATGGTCTGCCTTGCTCACTGCCACAGGAAAAAACAGGGGCACTGTGGGCTCACGAGGCCTCAGCTACTGCCCTGCCAAGAGAACTGGAAACCTTGGAGTGGGGATGCGAAAATCAGGACTTCATAAATAGGGGAGGGAGGGAGGAAGAGAGAACAGGCAGCTACCAGAACCATCCTCTGTTACCAGGGGAGTTTGCCTCAAGTGAATGTCAGGGAAAGAGCAGAAGATCTGACCATCACTGGAAATACCATAAATTTTATATGGTATGTTATGAAGTGCTCAAGAAAGGAAAAGATCCCGTCTCCATGAAATGCCAATGGCATTTTTAATCAAGAATTTGTTCCCTCAGGTTGGAGTTCCTGCCAGCACACCCTTTCAGCTTTCCTGGAAAGTTTGATCCTCTCACCTCCTGAATGCCACATTACTCAAACATTAAAGCTTTTTGGCCACTGTAGCAGCCAATTCTTTGCTATTTCCTTGTCCCCTCGAGCAGAGGATCTGCTCAGAGTGTTGTCATGCAGTAAAGTCCACGTAGTACGTGTGAAACAGTTTCTCAGCTGTTCACATGCATTCTGCATGTAAATAACAGTGATTTGTCCCAAACCTTCCCCTTCTTTCACAGACTGTAGAAAACACTAATACAAAAGAACCATCTTCTATGTATTTATACTTGAATATTCTTGTTATGACAGCACGGACAACTTGCAGGATCGCTCTGGCAGTGAAATTCCTGGGTTTGCCCAGCACATGTTACCAATATGAATTATACATTTATATAATACCATCACCTTACCAATACAAATACATAAATACCTATTTCTCAAGTCCCAGACGGGACATTTTCCCCCTTAGTATCCAAAAGGAAAAGGAAGAGCCTGGATAGAACACGGGTACGTACGGTAGGAGCCGTCAGCGCTGATCTCGTCACTGATGACCAGGCAGGTGATCTGGGAATATGGCAGAGGATTGTTCCGGTTGTAAGGGCTTATGATCATTCCAATGAACATGGCACCACCCCTGGAGAAATAGCTCTGAAAAACCAAAACCACAAATAAACCCACATACAAAAATCCAGCCTTTCCCAGAAGAGGATGCTGAAAGCTGAGCTGATTTCAGGTGCAATGGAGCAATAATGTGTATTAACATGGTAAATACCACGGAGGCTTTAGGGCTGTGGGGGCTTTTTTGCTCTTTGCTGTACCTGGTATTTGGCTTGAGTGTCAATGTCTCGTATGGAGGGGTTGGGGTCAAAGGCTGGGTGGGAATGGTACCATCCAATGACCTGGAATCCTCTGGCAGCCAGCGTTTCCGAGGCCTGTGTCTGGGACACCGGGTCCATCTCGCACTGCAGGCCTGTGCTGAGGCTGTTGCACGGCTCTGCTGCACACACCTGGTGAAGAAACCTCCAGATGGATAAATGCAACAAACCTCCATCAGGTCAGTAACACCTAATGCACAGAATTTTAAGAATAATTTGCCACATCTTCCTCATAGTAGATCTGACAAGCCCAACAACTGAACATAGCTCTGGCATTTCAAGACTACAGGAATTAACTTCAACTTCAATATATTTAATTAGTTGCCCTTCAGAAATAACATTTCTATCTGTTCAAATTATATCTATTATTGTCTCAGTTTTAATATTTTAGAGAAAATGTAAAAAGACAAACACTTACTTCCACAATTTTATCAGCTTCAGAGTACCTGCCACCCAGCAGCCCTATCACCTCTGCCAGAGACACGTGAGAGTGCTGCAATGAGATCACACAAGTATGAAAGAAATGAGATTAAACAACTGTGAAAGTCCAAGCTGTATAATCTCACCTAGTTTTGCTCTGCACTCAAGTCTGTAACTTCTCAATGACATTTAGGAGGAAAACTTAAAACAACTAAACCCTCACAAAACCCCATTGTTTCCATTTAGACCAAACAGAAGAGATTAAACTTGCTTATTATATACATATATTATGTAGTGCAAAGGTGTGATGCTTCCATACATGAGGCAATGCTGGCTTCAGAAACTGCAGCCTGGGCAGTGCTGAACAACTGCACAATTTTGGTACAACCTGTTGGGCTTAAAAAATCCCCACATACTGCTTTGTAAACAGAAAATCAATTCCCAGACTGGTAGAAAATGAAGCCATACATTTCAGGAAGGGCAGACTTTCAGAAAGTAGCTTTAAGCAAATTAGATTTAAAGTGTGACAGAGAGTAGTAAAGCAGCAAAGCTCTTATTAGTTCTTCTAGAACGTAAATGGCTGCACAGTGAGCACAGTATAAAAAATACTCATCTTTAGGAGCTTTATTTAGTACTAGGCTCTCACTTCTAGGTGAATGAAAACATTACTGTGTTTCTCAGTCTTCCTATGGTGCTCATTAAGAAAACCCCCACAACACAGACATCACAGCTTTTTGGAAGATAAAACTTAATCCTCACCAAATCCAGTATCAGAAGTGCTTCAGCAGACACTTTCACCTGAAAAGGTTCCTGAAATGGTAAGGACAATAATGAGCACAAGGGAAGTCACCTGGGTAAGGAAGCCCCCTCGGTAACTCCCCCAGAGGTCATACCTGCTTCTCTTCCGTGAACAGGCAGCACGGTATCAGCTGAAAGGGATCAAAGGAACTATAAAATGAAAGAAAATTTCTCTAAAGATGTAGGACAGTCAGGAAACTTTTCAAGTTTCCCACTGTCTCCTTGGCTGAGGAGGAATGACCTTGTTTTCTTTACTGGATTTTCTCATCCCACACCAGGACGACTTCCACCACATCACTCCCCACACTCATGAATTCCACCTGGAAACACGTGAAATGCATCCAGGCTATTTCAGACACACTAAAGCTTTGCACCCTTCCAGCCTGACACACACATTTGTTCCACCTCTAGCAGATCTATGTTTGAACGCAATGCACATCCAATAATACCTTCTGATTTGTCTCGAACCTTTAGAAGATTTTGCAGGTTTCAGTTTTTCTTCTTCTCTCCTTCTTGCTAATTCTTCAGCTGAGAGATGCTAGGAGGATTTAACAAAAAAAATAATGTCTTAATGTCTGAAATGCTGTTTCATCAGTGATTGCAAAACCAGCCCAGAACTAACCCTTGACATCACTGTCCTCTTGATATAATTTGTGTGTTACAGGAGGTAGAGGCAAATGCCATGGCAGAACCAGGCAGTGTGGAAGGAGTGACACTCAGAGATCAAGTCCACAAGATGCCTGATGAGAGAATTCTTACACTAAGTCAATCAGATTCAGTAAAATCACAGCCTGTATCACAAACCAGGTGTAAATTTAAGTGTGATAATCTCCCAGTACAAACCGTGGCCAGAACTTATCAAAACCCCTCTTTACGGTTGAGTGTTTTCAACCTTTATTCCCATCCAAATGTGTGTTTTGTAGGAAGTGTTGGAATTACTAACCACAGTTACTCAAAAAGAGGCATGGCATTTCAGCATTATGGAAGTAATTGTTACAGGTGATTACTGAAGGCTGCAGATTAAACAGGTTTTCTGTACAAGAAAAATAGGATGTTCTTCCCTTTTTGTGTAATTTGAAATTGTAGGAATGGACAAGTATTTTCTTTCCAATTCTCCAATAAAATATTTAATCTTGTATGAATTTTTTAAGTACTTCATAAACCACAGGATTTCTGGGGATATTGCTAGTAGCAGAATTAATATTAGAAACTCATTATCACCTGCATAATGAGCAGAGAAGCCATATAGGACTGAAAAAATAACATTTATATGTTACTCTCCCGTCCCCTACCATTTGCTTTAAGGCAGTTAACTGAAAAGCAATGTGTTAAATCTCCTACAAGACGAAGTAAAGAGATTTAGGGGCATAAAACCCCTCTGCAAACACCCACTTTATTTATCAGCAGCAGGAGGATGTCCCAGCTGCTGCAGGACTTACAAATTACTGCTTCCCAAAGACAGGTTAAGTCCCCGTGACACAACTGCTCCCTTATCCCTTTGATGCAACACCAGCAATTAGCAAGAATTAATTCTTCCAGGAGAGTTAGAAACACAGAAGGGTTATTACCTCAAATGTCTGTCCTTCCAAATCCTTGGCATCACACCAGTTTCCCCAGGGGTCTCGCACTCGCCGCCTTCTCGTGCGCTGTGGCAAGAAATCACCGAGTCAAGGCTCTCAAGGACATTGTCCAAAAGGGATGGCACTAACACTGAGACACATTCCCAGAGGATAAAGAACACCCTGGAGTTCTGTAGACTGTCATGAAACATCATCAGTGGAGTTTTGGGATTGTAAGGCTCCATGGAACATCAGCACCCCTGACACTTAACAGGGCAGCTCTGAATTCTAGCTCAGACAATACACAAAGCTATAAAATCAGTATGTTTACATCCAGTGGATGCTACAGCTCTTTATATTTATTACTTTTTTAGTGGGACTGATTTAGTTTTTCCTCTCATAAACTGTTTTATTTTGCTGTGAAGTACTTAAAAATGCTACATTAAACGTGAATATGAAAATTAACTCTGGCAAGCCCTGGTAGTTCATGTGGTCATAGATGAGTTACTTCTGCACTTAACTGTGTGCATAAGGCTGTCAGTAAGCCATATCCTACTATATTTAACAGTTAAAATGCAAGCAACTTAATCACACACTGCAATACACTTCACTATTTTCTGGCTAATAAATTATGGAGAAGTGGGAAAGAGGGGGTTATTGCTGCAGGGGAAAGCCTGAAAGACAGCTGCAGTTAAGTAGCTGAACACGTGTAAGGGAGTGGGTGTAGGGGCAGACCCCAGAACCCGCACTCAGACTGCACTCAAATCACAAGGCACTCTACTGAAACTGCAACCTGAACGAGAGAAGAAATTTCCTGAGGTGCCCTGGCTTGAAAATGAGAACTGGGAAAGCCTTTCCCCGTTGCTGCCGGCCCGGCTCCCTCCCCAGGCCGCACCATGGATTGCAGGCGCTGTGCGAGCTGATACGCTTCCACGGTGTCCTTGCCGTCCTTGCCTTCCCTGGAGCGAGTCCTGTCGGCCGCCTGGGGCCGGTTGTACACGGCCTGCTCTGCAGGAGACACAAGGGACACAGCCTGGAGGTCAGCAAAGCTCGGACATGCAGAGCACTGCTACAGACACAGGGAGCACGGGCGTGAGCGGGAACGGCAAATGCCAGAAAGAAAAGGGAAAGAAAAAACCCCAGAGTAAAGAGACACCACTCGTTGGGCCTAATTATGAGCCCTCTCCCACTACCACAGCACTTTCACAACAGCAAAACCTCCTTCCTTATTGTTAAGGTACTTTTAATAACTTCAGGCAAAATGTATTTGCAGGACGTTGCTCCTCTCCCAGATGTCATTCAGCTTTGACATTCAGGTGTCATCCATCCAGAGGCTCTAAAACATCGAGTTACAGGTGTACGTACACTTTAAACAAGTCACCTCATTTTAACACTTGAATGGTTTAAACGCTAGCCCCGAGGATGAAGACACTGGTGTTCATTTAGGAAATAATTATCAGTGGGGCAAAAGGAACAATCACTTGAATTCTGTCTCATAAGGAAGGAGGGCAGAATTTCAGATACAGCGGGTTGTGGGGAAAAAAATCCAACACCAGACACACAGAAAAGCAGAAAAACACCCCAGCCCACTAGCTCACGTGTGGTTAAACATGAGGGAAGGGAAAAAAATAAAGAAAAAATGAAAAGGTTTTGTGTAAAACCAAAAATTCACAATCCTATATGCAGGTTACAAACTCCTCCAGATTTTCCAAGGTTATCAGAGACAACCTGCTCGGAAGGCCCTTCCTAGCAAAGATGAGTGTGTATCCTCTGTGTGAGCAGTGCACCCTAATGGTGGGCAGTCCTTCAGCATTACCCCCAAATAGTGTATTTATTGATTCCCATAGAAATCTCCTCACCGCAGCCGAAGTTAATGGCTCCGATCAGTTCCAGGTACGTGTGGATCCGTCCGATGCAGTTGACATCGCCGCAGTTCTTCAGGCCGGGACGCACCGAGGTCTTGTTCAGGTACTTGGGTTTACACCTCTCCCTAAAATAAAGTCAAGCATGTTGTCAGAGAGCAGAACAAATCATGGAGGGGGGATGAAGGACTTGTGTGACTTTAACTGAGGCCCTGTTTTCACTCTCTATGCGCTTACTGCTTCCTTCTAAACTGATACTGAATCTTTCCAGTTCAACACTTCTGTGGCATGGAATTTTAGCCTTTCTTTGCAACTAGAACAAGCTGCCGGTGCATAAGACAACTGAGTGGGCACTCAGTAATTCTTTCTAAAGCAAGCTAACCAACACAAGAAGCAAAAACTGGCAACAGGACAAACTGTATCTTGAGCCTGCTGCCACAAATCACTGTGGTTCCTTACACCAGATCTTTAGAGATGGAATAGAAAATACCCAAGTGTGCAAGCTCTACTCCAAATTGATACTTACTTTGATGCATTCTTTAGGTCAACATCATTTGTTCCAGCACAGACTTCTTGCTTCCCTGCTGTAAAGGCAGTGCTACAATGCTGCAGACCTCATTACAGAGTTAATGTCATCAGTTATTTTGAAGAACCACTTATTAAAACCAATCTTACATTTAGGATGGCGAAAGTTGGAGGAAAATAACATAACCAAAATGCACACAGGTTGTTCTGATACAGGACACTCATTTTCATAATGCTTCAAAGTATTTTCATTGCTTAGCTTCCAAAATGCCAAAGAAAAAATGGGAAGATGCAAAAGAAGCATTAATAACTAATGCTTTTCACTGATAAGCTACCATACCATTAATTTTACTCTTTTCAGAAGCTATTAGTACTAAGTAGTGTTTTAACTACAATAAACCAGGACATCCTAATCACTTATTTCAGTAAAAGAAATCAATGCATCTTACCATTCATCCAAAATGTAATTCCTGATTTTCAAGTAACGCTCCGGTGTTTTGGCCTGGCGCCCTTCAAAGAACTCGGGAATAGCCTGCTTTTCCTCTTCCAGGATGATGCTTCTGTCAACCTCCACTTCTTGATCGGGGGGCTTCAGCTCCTCTGCCTCCTCTTGATGATCCTCATCCCCTTGGCAGGGAGAAGGGAAAAGCAATCCATTGTCAGCCGTGTCCTGTTGCTCCTCACTGAGCTCCTGGTCAGTTCCTTGTCCAGTACCACGAGATGTTACCGGCCCTCCCTGTTCAGCTTTCTCAATAAAACTACTGTACTGCTGGTAATGTACAGTCACAGAGTTATCCCCGTTCAGGTGCTGGGAACACGTTGCTGCCACAGCAGGAAACACCAATGCATCCACTGGCTCTTGCCTGGTATGCTGATGGTCTTCTTCAGGCAAGGCAATTGCAGAACTGTGTCCAGCAGATGAAAAACCATGTTCCACTCCTTTTGTTTCCTCAACTGGACTTTTTGGAACAGCAGATAATTCAGATTTTCCAGTTTCTTGCTGGAAGGCAGGAGAGACTAGCTGATCCATGTCATCAGTTATGTCTACTTCTTCATCATCTGACAGCTTTTCAATTTTCACTGCATTCAGATTGGGGTCTGCACGGCCTCTCAAGCTTCCAGTTTCTGCCCTTATCCCGTCTTCCATGGGAACAGTGCTCCCACCCTGACTTGGCTCTTCTTTTTCACAATCACCATTTTTTGCCTTAGGAAAATATAAAATACTTTGAGGTGGGAAAAACAAAACAATCCCATCTGCCTCCCAAATAATCCAAACTATTTAACTGGAACAGCAGATATTCTGAAGTGTTTCTTCCTCATCTTACCCCTTCAATATAGTTTAATCCATTGCAACTGATTTTGGCACAACATTAGAGGTATACTATAGCCCAAGTGTAAATTAACACGTATTTCCAGTCAAAAAGTCCTATAGAGTAGTTATTTCTTCTTAAATGTCCCTGAAATCTCAAATGAGGCCAAAGCTAAAACTCCAGTACACAGCTGTGTAGTGGAAAACAATTTTCAGACTAACGACAAACAGCATAAGAGACCACAGTTACACTACATTTATTGTTTACAATAGGAATACTGGTTATTCCAGGAATTTGAAATCAGCTCTGATTTAATTTTAAACCTGTAAATAAGCATATTCCACTTTTTGGAATATGGGAATAAATAAGAGAACATGCTTTGCCAACAGTGCCCTGAAAGAACAGGTTGGAACCAAGCTGCACATACACCACCACGCTTGGCAAACAGCCTTTTTGCCAACTCCAGAGATCCCCATTTACCTTGTTCCTAAAATACTGCCGAGCGTAGCTCTTGACTTGTAGAACTGTTCGACTCCCGATCAACTTGGCAATCTTTGTCCAACGACGGCCAAATTTCACCTGACACAACAAAGCACATTGAAGTTACCCAAAACTCTGACATCCCAGACACTGCACTTCATGTGCCAAAAGAGTTTAAAACCTCAATGATTCATTAAAATGTACAAACAGTACAGCAAACCCACGGTAAAGAACCTCGCTGTTCATGTTCTACCAAGAAGAAAACGGCACCCAACAGTAAGAACTATTGTTATCCTTCTTAACTAGAGGATCTTCTTCATCCTGTTCAGGCACTGCTGCCTGCTGTCCCAGGGAATCCTACTGGAACGAGTCTCTGCCTGGCAAAGCAAACCCTATCACACTGGGGATTGTACAACCCAGTGAAGACCTTGCAACAGGAGTCAAAGGATTTCACTTTATTACCTGATTTGCCTCAGAAACACACTACACTTCCCACAGTTAACGACAGCATTGTGACTGTACAACTCAGAACGCTGAATATTTGAGGTACTTCGTGCTCTCAAATTGTAATCAGCCTCACATGAACAAAATCTGGTGAAGAAAACCATTTTGGGTCATCACTACCCTCTTGGTAGATGCCAATTCCTTTTACCACGTTAGAAGAACAAAAGCAGAAAGTTTAGAAGAACTGTAACACGCTTATATTAACTACTTTGTTATTTAGGATAAAGTAGTGAATTCCAATAAAAACACTATCTATATAAGCAAACTTACCAGTCCTTGTTCAAACAGCTCTTTTTCCTCCAATGTCCACTTCAGGGAGCAGCCAGGTGGTTTTGTAGGTGACCGGACCCTGGGCAAGCAGGAAGCAAAGTTGGTGCTTTCCTACAAACAGATCATTCTCCAATCCCACTAAACCAAAGCACCTTCTGACAGGGGAACTACTCCCCATCTTTGGTAAAACTCAAAGCATTGTTTTAAACATGAATGTATAAACATGGGAAATAAAATACTGATAATCACTTCAGCTTCTCCACCACAAAGGAATGTTTGAGGAAACTCAATATTCGTCAGTGGCTAATGCTACACAAATACATAAAAGCAGCAAACAACAAAAGTTCAGGGGAAAAAAACCAACTAGAATTAACAAATTTTTTCATAAGGACCACGGTGCAACAAAACCCCCCTATTTTACTACAGGCCTATTATTACACACAATATTTCTTCCTGTTGAAAGGTTTCTTATGTAACTTTGCACAACCAAAGAAAAGGAACTAAGGAACTGTAATGTTTTGGTTTATTTTAAATAGTGTCTGTTAACATAAATCAGACACCACACTTAAAAATGCAACTCAATCATTCAAATGTACGTACATGACTTTTCCAGTTTTCTTATGTGGGCTGCAAATAAAACAAAGAGTGAAAATAAAAATTAGTAATTGTGATGCTGCTGCACATCTCAGCAAGTAACATTATTTCAGAAGGACTTTTCATTTCTTCTCATCTAATTTTTCCCAAACACATCTTACCTTTTCACAGATCTCTTCTCCACTTCCTTCTGGTTGAGCCATATTTTTTCAGAAAGTGATTTATTAGACAAATAATATCTGAAATAGTCGCTAAGTAACTTTTCAAAGCATCAGTGACATTTGTACGCATGAGTATTCTAATAGTCATATAAATTATTCTGGTTCAGAATTACCCAGCTGTAGACACAAATACTGCACTTTCTCCAGCAGCATTTCTTCAATTTACCTACCAGGTGACAGGGCTTCAGTCACCTTAACAGGAAAAGATTAGTCCAGTTTCTTTGGAAACAGGAAGTTTTCTATTTTTCTACAGGAAAACATGCAACTAAATCAGCAAAAGGATACTCTTCTTCCAGCAACATCTTCTCAATGACAGCCCTGTTTTCTTCGCTAATGCTGCTGTCCAATGTCCAGGGCTGCAAACAACACAAGTATGTTTTAATATCTGAATCCTGTCATGCTGTTACTTGAATATCAAGAATAACTATATAATACTTCCTAAAAGTAAGGAAAAAGCACAGGTTAAAAACCTAAAGAGCATGTCCATGGGAGGGAAGAATACATAGAAGCTGTGATAACCTTGCTAGAAACACCATTTATTTAAAAAAAATCACTTACAAGACTGTTGCCAGTTCTCCAAGATGAATCGAGATAGTGGTCCTGCAGCAGGCTTGATGCTGGGTTTTCATGATCTCTGAAAGAGATTCCAGTGTTCAAAACAACTGCATTTTTAGTATCAAAAGTGTCATTGAGTTGTATTATCTCCATTTCTACGTTTCCCCCAACATGGATAAAAACAACTTCTTGTAAAGACAAATTTGTTTTCCTACCAAGGAAAGCTCATACTTACACAAGGGTTAATAGTACAGGGCTGTTAGAATCATGGAATAGAATCATGGAATGGTTTGGGTTGGAAGGGACCTCAAAGATTGTATCATGGGCAGGGACACCTTCCACTGTCCCAGGTTGCTCCACGGCCCTTCCAACCTGGCCTTGGACACTCCCAGGGATGGGGCAGCCACAGCTTCTCTGCCCAACCTGTGCCAGGGCTTGCCCACCCTCACAGGGA
>JAWWEU010000005.1:3576922-3589699 GCA_035583155.1 Acropternis orthonyx | reverse complement strand
CTTGGACACTCCCAGGGATGGGGCAGCCACAGCTTCTCTGCCCAACCTGTGCCAGGGCTTGCCCACCCTCACAGGGAAGAATTTCTTCCCAATAGCTAATCTAGTGCTCTTACAGAATTCATCCAGTTTATGCCTGATCTTTTCTGTAAATAACTACTTATTAGAGATCTGTCACTGATTAACATCATTGATCAACTTCCTTTCACTTTCATGCAGCATAAAATCTGTTTAGGAATGCAAGTAATTACTTGTTTAAAAAAAAAAAAATCTCTGCTTCCAGAGCATTCAGACTGTTCTAAAGGCTAATTAGTCCTATATCCCCTGCAGTGCTACTAATTTAAACTCATCTACTATTCCGAAATGTTTTGTGCCAGCACTTCAAACATCTCCTTATAGGATAAAGGGTAAATTTCCATGTACAGTCAGAAACCAATACAACTCCTGCTTCTTTTGGAGCATTCCAAGGACAGGGTGGGCTCACAGCCCCTCTGCCCAGCAACCTGTCTCCAGCAGTGGCAGGTGCTCCTCTAGGATAGCAAGTCTCTGCTACAAACCTTTCATTCTCTCCCAGCACCTGCAAGGGCTTTATTTGAGTCTCTGCCCATTCACTTCAGCATCCCTTATCCATGAATTTGCTGAAGCCCAGAAAGCTAATCCAGTCCTGGGCTGCACCCAAAGGACCAGGGCCAGCAAGCTGAAGGAGGTGATTCTGCCCCTCTGCTCTGCTCTTGAGACCCCACCTGGAATGCTGCCTCCAGCTCTGGGGTTCCCAACACAAGAAGGACATGAAACTGTTGGAGCAAGTCCAGAGGAGGCCATGAAGTCAATGAGGGGACTGGAGCACCTCCCCTATGGAAACAGGCTGGGAAAGTTGGGGTGGTTCAGCCTGGAGAAGAAAAGGTGCATGGAGACCTCAGAGCAGCCTCGCAGCATCTGAAAAGGGGGCCTGCAGGGAAGCTGGACAGGGATTCTTCACCAGGAACTGTATGACAGGACAGGGAGCAATGGGTACAAACTGAAAGAGGGGAAATGTACGTTAGATATTGGGAAGAAATTTTTTATACTGGGAGGGTGGTGAGACACTGGAACAGGTTGCCCAAAGAGGTGTGGATGCCCCATCCCGGGCAGTGCTCAAGGGCAGGCTGGAAAAAGCCTTGAGCAACCTGGTGTAGTGGGAAGTGCCCCTGCCCAGGGCAGGGGTGGACCTGGGTGGTCTTTAAGGTCCATTCCAAGACTCCCTTTGCTGCCCCTCCCTCCCGGAGTGCAGCCTCCCGGCCCTCTCTGCCTCCGCACGCACTTACACAACCCGGCACCTTCTCCGTGTGTATTTTTAAGGGTTCTCCCGGCAGCCTCCGGGCGCTGTTCTTGGGCTCCGGGGGATCCCCCGGCACCAGTCCCGCTGCGGTCCCCCTCGCACCGCCGCCTCCACAGCCCCGTACCCTGCGCCCTGCCCGACGATGCCCCACACGGGCGCTTCCCCCTCTCCACAGGCGCTCCACGACACTTCCCCGGTCTCTCCCCGGAGCGGCGGGAAGGGCCGGGCCCGGCCCCTCAGGAGCGGCCGCCTCCCTCCCGCAGTGCCCCCGGCCGGGCGCGGGGGGCCGGGCCGGGCCGCGCTCCCCTCAGCCCCCGCACTCGCCCTCCCGGGACCCCGCACTCACCCCGCAGCCCCCGCGGGGTCCCCCTCGATGTCCACCTCGGGCTCCTCGGCCGCCGCCATGGCGGTACCGCGGAAGGGGCGGCCCAGGGCGATGGGCGGGCGCGCAGCCCCGAGGAGCGGCGGGCGGAGGCGGAGATGGCGCTGCGGTAGGCGGGGC
Source organism: Acropternis orthonyx (assembly GCA_035583155.1). Classification (NCBI taxonomy): domain Eukaryota; kingdom Metazoa; phylum Chordata; class Aves; order Passeriformes; family Rhinocryptidae; genus Acropternis; species Acropternis orthonyx. The sequence continues at coordinate 3,587,882 of JAWWEU010000005.1, read as the reverse complement.
GCGGCTGGGGCGGGCGGGGGGCATGGCCGGGAGGGGAGGGGACAGGGCCGGGAGGGGAGGGGACAGGGCCGGGATGGGAGGGGACAGGGCTGAGCTGAGGGGCCATGACCGGGCTCTGATGGGACATGGCCGAGCTGAGGGGTTATGACCGGGCTCTGAGGGGCCGTGACCGGGCTCTGATGGGACATGGCTGAGCTGAGGGGCCATGACCGGGCTCTGAGGAACCATGGCCAAGCTGAGGGGACATGGCCAAGCTGAGGGGACATGGCTGCGCTCTGAGAGGACTTGGCCAGTGTCTGAGGGGGCATGAGTGGGAGCTGAGGGATGTGGCTGCACTCTTGGACCATGGCCAAGCTGAGGGGACATAGGTGCACTGTGAGGGGAATGGCCGTGCACTGTGAGGGGAATGGCCGTGCTCTGAGGGGTCATATCAGGGAGCTGAGGGACATGGGTGAGCTGAGGGGACATGGCTGCGCTCTGAGGAAACGTGGCCGGGCTGTGAGGAATCATAGGTGTGCTCTGAAGCGACATGGACGGTGTCTGAGGGGACATGGCCAAGCTGAGGGGACATGACCAAGCTGAGGGGACGTGGCTGGGCTGTGACTGAAGGGAAGGGGTGATGCTCCCTCAGGGGCTGAGGGAAGCAGCGGGGGGAGGCTGGAGCCCGCTGTGGTGAGGGACACCCCGAGCGCTGGGCACAGCGCTGAGCCCCTCACTGCGAAGACATGGAGGGCCTGGAGCCAGCCCAGAGCTGGGGAAGGGTCTGGAGCAGCAGGAGCGGCTGGGGGTGGGGCTCAGCCTGGAGAAAAGGAGGCTCAGGGCGGACCTTCTCACTCTCTGCAACTCCCTGACAGGAGGGAGGAGCTGGGAGGGGGTTGGGTTCTGCTCCCGGGGAACAGGGACAGGAGGAGAGGGAACAGCCTAAAGTACACCAGGAGAGGTTTAGATTGGATATTAGGGGAAAATTCTTCATGGAAAGGGTGGTCAGGCATTGGAATGGGCTGCCCAGGGAGGTGGTGCAGTTGCCATCAAAGAGCGACTGTGTGTGGCACTCAGTGCTGTGGTCTGGTTGATGTGGTGATCGGTCAAAGATTGGACTTCATAATCTTGGAGATGTTTTCCAGCCTAAAATATTCTGTGATCCTGTCAGCTTGTGCAGTCCATACATCCCTCTGTCCTTCAAGCATGTGGTCATGGCTGCTCCCTCATCTAGAGGATGACAGCTCAGGGTCTTGTGTGGGGCAAGTTAAAGTGTTGTAATATCGATACCAAAAAATCACACTTTTGCTCCTGTATATTCTTAAATTTGTGTTTGTTTCACAAGAAATATTTTGGCGTTTGTGGTAACGGGGCTTTTAATGATATACTGAAGGGAAGAGTTGATTGTCATTACCATTGACTCAAGAAAGTGTTTCTGTTTATGTTTGGATTGTCATCTCAATGCAAATATTTTGAACCAATAAGCTCTGTTGCAACCTTTTTATTCTAAACATTTCAACTTTGTGCTGGAATAGATTTGCAAGTGAAATAAATGGCAAATGTGATGGGTTTTGTTATCTCTACTTAAAAATACAACATCCAGACAAATGGTAGGATGAAAGATACTCCACTTGGAAGGCTTCTTCCAGATTTTTTACTCAAAATCAGGGATTAAAAAAAGCTTCTGTGAATTTGATATTTGAATAGAAGGTATTCGTTTGTTGATTTTCTCTGTTCCTCTGGCCAAGTTGATCTTTGTAGGTTCCTAAATGACCAGTCGATTAAACATGACAAAAGGAAGTTGACAGCATAGTTACTGTTGCCATGATCACACACCTTCTATCATCTGAAATTAGAGAATCCACACTGCCAGCTATGGAGGTGAAAGCCCTATCATGGAACGAAATAAAAGCATAAAAACCAAGACAAAAAATAAACTGAAAAAGCAGCTGGTTATAAAAAGTGATTCAGCCTTTCTAATATGAGCTACAACTCCAGTTTATGGGGTATATTTAACTTACAGGCCGATTATCTTGTCATTCCTGCTCTAACCCGGAGTCTGTCTGGAAGTTAATTCTTTTACCTGAGGTGGATCAAGGCGTGTGATTCAGTGTGTAATATTTAAGGTATAATTAGAGCTTCAAACCTGTGCACATGTATAGTCTTCCATATGGATGTAGGACCTGGGAATCTAGCTGTAACTAACTTAATGGTGTTAAAAATCCTTATGGAGATAAGGAAATAAAGTAATAATTATCTAAACATTTTGAAACCAATTGAGAGAGAAATTGAGATTACTGAGTTCCGGAAGAGCTAGAAGTAAAGGGATCCCAAAAGCTGAAAGCTTGACCTTATTTTAGCAAATGGAAGTTTTTGCCATTGGACTCTTAGTTCAGTGCCCTTCCTGCTGGGTCCTGCCACCTTTGCATGTATTTTCTTTAGTAGTGTGCACAATATGGCTGATAAATTTTTTTGTTTTCTCCTGTTGACTTTAATTTTGTAAGTAAGATTGCAAAATTTATTCTATTTAAAAAAATAAAAAAAAAGTTTTATTGAAGAAATAGCCAGGAAAGGCAGACTTTTAATATACATTTTGAAAGCCAGCCAGTTACCAAGTCAGCGAATCTGACAGCCAATTTAAGAGCCCAGTAATTCTTCTGAAATGCAAAGAAGGGCATCGCACCAAGAATAGCAAAACCTTTGTCATAGAGTTAACGATTGTTAACTCATAACATGAAAAACCATGGTTTGTTCTTGGGAGCCAGGAAGACTGATTTTTGTTACCAAATCTGCAAGTTATTCAGTCTGGGATCTGAAAATTACTTAGTCTTCAGGTTTGACTTAAAGGGTTTATTAAAGATCTATCTGTGCCTTGAGTCAATTAGACTTTACCTAATGTTCGGGGAAAGGGGATCTTTATGTTGTCATTATTATTCTTCCCTGCAAGATAGAGATAACAATACTTACCACCTTCTCAGCAAAGTTGTGACTTCTGGCAGTGGAAAATGTTAAGTGAGTGCTGAGCAGTGTCATTGACAGAGATGGGATGAGAATTTTTAGAACTCCTGACAAAATTACAAAAAGAAATGGTGATATTCTTTAAGAGTCGTTAGTACGGCAGTAATTTCCCGGTGTTCTGAAGACAGAAATTTCCCTAGTAAGCAGGTCCTAGTAGGGATGGAAGGGTGCAGTTCTCCTCACTGGCCTTGAGGAGGAACATTTGAACAATATTTGCAGGCACCATCCCTTTCAGAGCTGCCGTGGGACTATATTTTGGGAAAGTAATAAGCAGCAAATGACGTGTCATGAGATGCAAATCAGAGCCTTCAAAATATAATTATGCTTTTTTTTTTAAATGTTCCTCATCATAAATACGTGACTTATGAGGCAAATCTGTCTTAAACAAGAATCACATTTGGTAAGAAAATTTTGTAACCTTGTTGTATGGATTCATTTTTAGAAATTAAGTTTTAAAAGCCCTTATTTTTTAATTACTGTTTTAACTAGTTTTAGATTTAAGCCTTTGTTCCAACAATGACTTCACAAAGAGATTCAGAATTGGCTATTTGAAACATGCTTTTTTGTTTATATATTTTTAACTTACTTACTTGCTTGCTTTATTTGACATGTAAATGTTTTAGAGAAGGGAAAAATACTAAGGTTCCACACCTCTTCTCCTGTAATTAAGTGCATGAGACCACAAATGTGTAGGATCAGCAGGAAGCTCTTCACTAAAAATAAAAATGGCAAAATTTAATATTATTAAACAGCTGAGAAAAGAAGTAAGTTGGAGAGAGGAAGATGCAAATCCTTGGCCTTCTTTGTTATTTTTTATATTTGTTTGTTGTCTGAGGGGCATAAGGTGGTTATGTTTTTCTTGTAAAAGACTTCAGACCACTTTTATTTCTACTGGCCTTTTTAGCTCCATGTATGCAAGGACTGGATTATTAGGTTATTTTAAAAGGTTATTTATTAAATTACTTTAAAAAGAAAATTATGGGCTTTGCTAAATTTACAGATTTGGAGGGCGGGTGATGCTACAGACAAGAAAGATCTCAGTTTTGTACTTTGCTGAATAAGTGTCCATGCAGGGAACTGTTTTAATCCAGCTGTACCTGGGAGACTTGAGCCAGTTATTTCTGATGTGCAATTTCAGTTTTGCCACTAACTTGTGTCCTTGGGCAAATCCCTTAATCCCTGTGCCTTGTTTACACAAGCATTAAAAAAGGAAATTTTTTTCTACCTCACAGACATGTCCTAAGTGTCGATTACTGTTGGAGCAGTGCTTTGAAGTTATAGAGTGCTTTGAAGTTTTGTCCTTTGAAGTATTGTTTTCTGACTTCTCAGCAATGAACATGTATTCCTTAAATTAACGCGGGCCTGTGTTTTCTGGCTTATTTTATGTTGCCATGTCATCATCAAATATACGTTTAATTTTCTCTATTTTAATTTCTCCAAGATGAAAGCAACCCCAAGCACGCCTTGTGTGTGGTTAGAGGGACTGAGAGGGGACAGGAGGCACCTGCAGAGGTCACCATTCCTCCACCGAGGCTCCCACAGAACTGGTTATTGGGAACGTGTCTCGCTGTGGAATAACCAGTCTGTAAGAGATAATAAGGCCAACATCATTATCTAGACATCGTGAGGCATGGAGTAATCTCTGGGTAATTAAGGCATTTTCCTTAATAAATATGGTTCACGAATAAAGCTTTGTTTTGGATAGCCAGGAGTCTAAGTGTGGCCGAGCTGGTTGACGTTGAACTATATTTAGGTATAGCTGGATTGAGAAACAGCAATGTTAGAAGTGCTCATGATGATGATTAGAGTGATCTTGACTTATTGTAACATTGGAAAAGAAGCTGACTAGTCAGACTGTCTGCAAGAGGCAAAATGTGGTGCTTAGTTTTGCCTAAAGATTAAGTGCAGTAAATTAGGAAAGTCAAAAGGGGAGCTTTGGTGCTGCGTGATTAGTTTGTGTTAGTCATATTTCTGTAGAGAGCAGGCTTGGGGCCTTCTGGGGCTGAGTAATCTCTGCCCTGGCTGGTATTTAAATGGGAAGTGTTCCCTAGGGAAGTGCCATCGCTGAGTGAAACTGGCACATGCAGAACATGCGGATCAGGGGCCTGAGCGGGGCCTGCTGAGGAGGGGAAAGCTGAGCTGCTCAGCCTCATATTCTGTGTCTGACTCTGATCCTCCTGCAGCTCGTTGGCAGGACAGAGCCACCCCTTCGGGGCCTGTGCCAGTCATGGGGCTGGAAACAGGGACCCGCAGAAGGCACAGCTTCCCGGATCTGGCCACTGCTCGTTGGTGCTTCCAAAACACTGATAACGCAACAGCTGGTATAACAACTCAGGTATTTCAGTCCATTTCCAAATCAAGCCACAGTCTTATCGCAACACTGTAGCGCTGTTTCCTCACGCATAAACAAATGAAGATCACATTAAGTGCTGCACCCGTGCAATGCAAACTGTTCTCTTTTCCCCAAAGATTTACGTGTAGTTTTATGAGGTTCCCAACCTGGGGTAACTGTGAGGAGATAACACACATCTGCAAAGTGCCTCTGATGGCTGTGAATGCCCTCAGAGCGGGAGGGCTGGATCCAGCTGTAGGAATGAGGCTTAACTAACCTAATTGAGCCAAGGCAAGGATTAGGATTGTTTTCCAGTTTGCCATGAATACATCAGCAAATTTAAAAAGAGTGACCAAACTACTTAGGAACCAATTTTTTTTGCCATTCAGATTTTAGAATAATTAGGTTTAAAGTATTTTTCCAAAGTTCTTCATGGAATTACTTGCTAGGTAGTTTTCTGAGAAGCTACGTAGTGGAGGCAGAAGGGAAAAAGCCTTTCTATTTTAGCTTCACAGAGCTAAAGAAAGACAATGTTCTTGTTTTGGAACATAATAGGTAAAAGTTGGTTTGAAAGAAACAGAAATCATGTTAGTTGTGATACGATGAAACACATCTTCAGTTATTTAACAATTTTCATAATACAAAGTTAAAAAAAGAAATACTACAATTTTGTGTCTAAGTGATGAGTATTACTAGTTATTTGTTTCCATACATACATATTCTGCAGAAGTCTTTACAAGCTTAATTTAAATTAAGAACTAATTTGGCTGTCAATCTATTGACTACATATGGACACTAATAATGATTTTGCTAATAAGAAGTTACCACTTCTCAATTCATTGGCTTAAAGTTGTATAAGTGTCATCATTTTTATCTTATAATTTTAGAGCTTTAAATGTCTCCTTTCAGGCCAAGGCTAACAGAAAGCACTTACAGCAAAACACGAGCCGTCCTATCATTAGAATAAAATGTAAATGATGTAAAAGTATTGAGTTACCAAATGCTGAGGCAGCTTTGAGGATCAACAAAACCAAATGGAGAGAGGGCTGGGTTTTTTTCTCCAAAATGGGCAGATTTTTTTCCCCCATTTTAAACTAAACAAGCTTTTGTGGTTTTGAGTCAGGAACATAAACTCTGTCAGTGAAATCTTACAGAAGAAAATACTTTATAGAAGTCATCTAACTGTTGAAGGCCAGTCTCCTCCTCGCACCCTCTGTGCCCCATAGGTTCACCTTGCTGGCAGCATTGCTCCCAGAAGTGCCACTGCATCTCCCACAGAACCCTTTTGGCCAAATTTACTTTGCTTTGTGGAAAACTGTTCTGCATTTACAGCAGTACACAAGGAGAATTTTGTTCTTAGTGATTATACAAATCTATCACCAGTATCTTCACTGTTCTATCTATAGCACTTTCCTAGTCTTTAGGCAATTCAGATTACTAAAGGGGCTTGCCTGTGACCACATTTTAGAAAAAAATGGTATTTTTTCCATCCTCCTTCTGGAAAAAAGATATGGAAGCATTTGTTTGTTTGTTTATAATGATTATTAGCATTCAGTTGCGTTCCAGTCTGATCAACTACTTATAATCATCTTGGATTTTATTCACTCTATTTTTGTTGTATATCAAAATGAGGTTTAACTTTTCTGGTGTAGCAGTGCTATAATGTCATGAGTATGTAATTAGTGTTTTAGTCTGTCTGTAGTTCTATATTTTAGTGAGTACCTTTTGCTCAGTGTCACAGTATTTCTCATTGCTAGAGGGTTTTCTGGGGCATATAGAGTTGTTTCTTTCACATGCTATCTCTTTTTCCCAGTTCCGACAGTTTCCCCTGTCTTCTGTTTCAATCCTCTGCCTTTGACTGTTTTGGTTCCCCCAGAGTGTCTTCTTGCATGTCAGGATTTCTGCACCTCACTTTAGTTCCAATTCAGCAAAGTATATGATTACACATGTACCACTCCAGGGAGATGTCTCAGTGCAGTGCAAGTCTGACTCCCTGAAGCTTTAGTTGGACATTACCACTTCCTATCATTTCTGAATTCTGCTTTAGCATTAAGGAATTGATTCATTGGAGCACTGAATCGGGACCTCAGCTACACTCCTGTCTGTTTGACTCTGTGAGAAACACCCTTGTTGATTTGGATAGCTCCCTAAATCACAAAGCCCTGACAACTCCTCCAGATTCATGGTGTTTGCTTTCCTTGGCATGTCCCAAAACATCCTTCTGTGTTCAGCTGCACCTGTGATATTCCAGCAGCTCCCTTTGTTCCCAAGCCATTATGTCTTCCTACTCAAATTTCCATTCAAAGGGTGATTCATGCAGCAGGGGAAAGGCATGACCTGGCTGCCCCCTCAGTTTCCATCGCTTTGCAGATCATGTGCAGTCTCATCTGAACCAGAGCTTTCATGTCAGACTTCTCCATTCCCATTTCTGGAACTAAGTCTGTTATTCCTTGCTCCTCTTGTCTGCACTGTGAGCAGAGAAATATTTGCTGCACAGAGGCTCTTGGAAAAAAAAAACTAGTTGGGGTCACAGGAACAATGCAAACACACCAGTATGGATTTTGCTTTCCCTGGGAATGCCTTTTCTCACAGCACAGGAATACACACAGTTGGTGGTACCTGTGCTGGAGCTACTCTGTGGATGAAGCACAAGTCTGACTCATTATTCCAGCATCATTTTTTTTTTTTTTTTTTTTAAATTTTCATAATTTGAATATTTGGTTCTGATGTCCAGTGGCAGAGAACTGCACACCTCCTCCAACAGCCTTTACAAGAGCTGCACTCTTCACTCATCCCTCCTAATATTTTTGATGGCTTCCATTGTCCCATACTTTTCCTCTTTATCCTTTGAATTTTGCTACTTTATGCCTTTTTGAGTCTCCTCTTCCACCACTATCCCTCTGTCACCGACCCACTCATTTGCAAATCCAGTCTCCTTTACTGTGCAGTTGAAGCACTCCCTATTTGAGAAAGTCTTTAAAGGTTTTTTTGTGGGGTGTTGCTTTTTTTTTTTTTTTTTTTTTTTTTTTTTTTTTTTTTTTTTTTTTTTTTTTTTTTTTTTTTTTTGGTGTTCCCTCTGCTTGCTTAAATTGCGGTTCTGGCTTTATAAGACTCAGGGTTAAATTCTGTTGTTTGAGACTTGTGGGACTCCTGCCAGGTGATGTAGTAGATGCTGAAGATGCATCTAAGCCCATTGTAGTCTAGCTGTAGCTATATTTTTATATTATATGGTTCCCAGTGAAGCAAAATCTTTGGCTCAATAAGTATAATAGTACACAGAGCAGTAATATGCCCACTAAGGATTTTAGAAGACACAGATTTAGCAAAGAGTAGTGATTTTTAATAGCTGGAATCAACCTTCTTTTTCCCTTGTGTCACAAGACAGAGGAAAAGCTTAGTTTCAATTAAAAGTTAATATTGCATCATGAAAGTGGGATAAATGTGACATTAAAAAGTGAATAGAAGGGATATTGTAGTGACAGCTCAAGTGCTATTAGTGACTTCATGTTTAATTCAATAAAATACCTCTATGTAAACATTATCTGAAGCAGGCAGAGCTTGCAATAGTATTCAGAGCAAACCTACTAATGAGTATATGTGGCCATGGCATGTTTGCTAGGAATACTGGCAAATTTAGCTTAATTGTAGCAGATTACATCTCAGATCTGCATTTTCCATATTGTTTGGTTCGCTTCCTGTATTACTTTTTCTTTTTGATTTTTTTTAAAATCAAAAACTATCAAACATCTCTTGTGCTCTGTAGGCTTGTTTTTGTTAGTTTATTTTACAAGAGGTTGCATTAATGTTATGTAGATGTGACTTTCAGTTTTGCATAGATTGGCACCAAAACCACCAGGATGGTGGTTTGTTCCCCCTTCCCCTCTTTTACTCACTGGCATAATTTCCATCCAACAAAGCTTTTCAAAAATAAGGAAGGAAAAGGCCTTCCTGTACAAGCTTCCTGTGAATCCCATCCAGATATAAAAGACTTGTGTAAAAGCTTGGCAGGCAATCCCAGCATATGCCACTGAGTGACTTCCTTATTTTATGCTGTCGTTCCACGTACAGCAAATGAATCCGAAAATCGGAGTAATTTCCATTCATTTTCAAGTAAGAAACTGTAAATGGTAAATTTCCTATCTGTGTAGAACGCCCACATTTTAAATTAAAAGTTTTGAATGCTGACAGCATTAGTCATAGGAAATCCTGTATGAACATCCAGCACTTAAGTTGGACCTTCCCCTGGATCACACCATAGAAGGAGTTTGCAGGAAAACATTCTGTTACTCTTAAATACTGCCTTGATTTTAACCCCTTACGTGCCATTGCCTCTGGTATGACAGGGCTTTTTTTTTCTAGAGGCCATTTCCCATTTTCTTGTGATCAAAATTGTATTGAAAACTGATATATTTCAATGCTAAAGCTTTCTGTATTTTAATAATACACCAGTAACACTCTCTAGTACAGATATATAGGTATACAGCCTCCCTCATGATCACAAGTAGTCTTCAGTGTATGCTGTTCAGAAGAAAATGAATTTGAATACAAAATATTTCTTTAGAGTATCAGATTGGATATATTAGTATTCATGTATTCGTTTTCAGCATGAAACAGACTGCATAGGTCAGTAAAAATGGAAAGGTAAAAAAGCCAACATAATGTGGTACACTAAACCATAACACAGTCAAGGCAATAACAGTAACATGCCCAGCTGTGTTCCATGGGATCATTTTCACATTCCATGGATGAACCAACTTCGACAGTTTCCTTGTCTTTATTTAAAAGGGGCCATTTCTCAATGGACATAATATATCTTTAAAAATAATTAAAAAAACCCCCTCTTAGTTATCATTTTCATTTAGTGGGAAAATCCCACACATGTTGAGTTATTGTGGAACAGCTGGCTTAAATTAAAGCTTCAGAATTAAGGAAGGAATCTCAGAGCATAAAGTATTAAATAATAGCTAAATTCAAGATTAGGACAACGCTTGTGATGTTGGGCATGGAAAGCATATATTAGGCAAATGGACTTGAAGAATCACAGCTTTTTTGTAATGTGGTGAATCACAGTACTCCGGTTTTAGATCAAAATACAGCAATGTTTAAAGATAGTTGAATACAGTTTGATAAATGAATCTAAATACATTTTAATATATCATTGTTCATATGGGAGAGGCTTCAGACTATGCAAGTACTGATAGATGTCCATAAAGGAAATACAAAGCCATTAAAAATTCTCAGTATTTGAGAGCTCTACTTCTATTCTGACTCTTCTTATGAGTTTCAAGAGCCTTTCATATATTTTTGGAGCTTCATCATTATAAATAATCATTTTTAGTTGTAAGGGAAAAGTGGTAGTTTTTCCTGGCTACACGGAGAGTTCCTGTTTGTTTTCAACCTGTATTTTTATAACTTCTCTTTTTTAACTCAGACTCACAGAGTCATTGAAATCAGAGGGTACATCTCCATGAAGTCAGTATTATCCTACAGATCCAAACCAGAGGGAGTATTTAGGCCAAGACACAGTTGTTTGGTTTCGGGCATTTTGGTTTTGTTTTTTGAGCCAAGATCTGAACTGCCGGGGGGGGGGGGGGGGGGGGGGGAAGAAAAAAAAAAAAAAATAGAAAAAAA
>JAWWEU010000005.1:3565763-3576912 GCA_035583155.1 Acropternis orthonyx | reverse complement strand
CCCCCCCCCCCCCCCCCCCCCCCCCCCCCCAAGATACAAAAAAAAAAAGAGAATTAAACTCAGTACTTCTGTTCTGCACTGTAGATCTCAACCAGCAGTTATGGCAAATTGTGTGTGGGACTCAGAAGTAGCTCCTCATGTAAAGCTGTGGGTGGAATTAGAACTGAAATTCATTGCTGCTGGTGCTCTTGGCTGGTGTGTTACCAATTGAACCCCAGAAACACTGGGGAATCTGGGCTGATTTCTGTTTGTTAATTGCAAGGTCTTGCTCATTCCTGTTTCTATACAGTTGTAAAGACAAGGAGTTTTATTTCTTCCTGATTCCCTTAGATCACTAGAGCCAGCGTAGGAAGAGGCAGGAAAGGTGAGATGGTTGGCAGTGCTTCCGTGGACTGGGGGGCTGTGCTCCTGTGCTGTGACGGCCAGTGTGTTCCCAAGGGGATAAATGTGAGCTTTTGCTTCTTACATGTGCCAAAACACTGAGAACTAAATTCCAGGTGAGAGCACCATTAGAAAGGCTACAGAAAATCAAGTGGCACTATTCTGCCATTGAGCTGTTGGTGTTCCTAATTGGCCACAGGCTTGGGAATTGGGCTGTTTGTAACAGAAAAAGAGTAACTTCATAAGATCTTTCCTTCCCTGAATTCGTTACTTTGTTGCCTTTGTCACCACATGTTGTCACTGTTACCTTTAGAGTTTGATTTGATCTGTAATTGGCTTTGGCAGTAGCAATAGGTGTTCCAGGTCCTGACTGTGAGAGCATTTCCTTAACCAAGTTGCCACATTCAACCCACAGCAACAACCATTAACATTTAGTTAAAATCCAAGCCTTTCTCATATTGCCAGCCTGGCATTTCCTGTTCCGTGGAAAACACAGAAGCAGTTTCTGCACATAAGAATGATAATGCAGCGAACAGAGGGGGCCAAGGAAACAGCTTGAAATTAATTGTGGGTGTGGTAGTGTATTTTGTAAGTAAATTCAAAACAGACATGGAAGCCAGTATCAGGAACATGTGCAAGAAATTCCATTTATAAGGCTTTGAATAATAACCTCACTGCCCTCTTAAATAACTTAATATATATATGCATAAAGTTAGTCATCTAACAAAAACAGTTTCATAAGCAGGTATAGTAAGGTCTCACAGTCCTGTTCAAGTTAATGGGTGCATGAAAAATGTTCCCTGTGAAAGTCAAACCTCATTTTATAGCTTTGTCCATATGGGAAGTTGAGCTCGTTTAACCAAAAGTGTGAATTCAAATTAAGTTAGTAAAACGGGTGCAAAATCTGCCTGGACATTTTTATACTGCAAGTTAAATTGGGAAGAATGAATTTAGGAGTTCTGACTCAATCTGTGGCAATTTGGAGATTGCTGTGACCATTTCCTTCAGAAGATGCCACATCCCCACTGCCTGTACCTGCATTTATGTTCCACCTGCCCTGTTGTCCCCCATCATTTCAAGTGTTCATATTGCTCTGGTTGACAGAATGAGGGAAGCAATGCAAGTGACAATAACTATCCTGCAATATTGCAAAAAGCACTACCCAGCACAAATGAGGGAGTGGGAAAAAAGAAGCAAAGGAGTAGGGGAAAGGTGGCTGTTCAGACTGGCACTGGTATAAAAAAATCCTTATACACATCAAAGCTGAGCTCCCTAAGGCCAGGAGGAGGATCTGTGGGTGCTCACCTGGCAGCTGCAGCCCTTGTAGCAGAAGTGGACAAATGCTTTAACTACTGCAGTCGCCAAACTGGCACAGAAACCTGAACTGCTTCCTTGGTAACTTCATAAAACACCACGGCTAAAGCTTCCTGAGGTCCTGCAGCAAAGCCCCAAGTTGTATCAAAAAGTAAAGCTGTGCATGTTTTTGTAGCAGTTTGAAACCGTCCCTTTGAAAGAGCTGGAGCTATGTAACCTTCTTATGAAAATAAAAGAATAGTCCGAGGCTAAGATAAGGAAAAAAGAAAAAAAAAGAAAAGGCTCCTGGTACAAAATGTTTTGCCCCTGTGCATTTTCTTTCTTCCTTTCTTTCTTTCTGCTCTGGAAATTCTGGCATCCCCATTTTCCAACATAAAAAAAACACTATGGTTTTTAAAGATCTTTTCTCTTTCCAGTATTTATCAGTGGCCTGATTGCCAAAGCTGGAATATTCAGCATCTTTAGGACTCATGCTTTTTTTGGACTCATGTTTTTTTGGAAACCATCAGTATTTTGAGAAACAACCAAAGCAGTCAAATTTATTGTTACTTCTGCAAAATTACATGGAAGCAAAAGCTGTCAGTAGTGTGAAGTGTAGTCAGGGGCACTTCCCTAAATATGCTAAGCTGAGGTGGTTTTTGGAGGGCAGAAGTGGGAAATAAAATCCAGAAGTCTCTAACCTCTAACCAAGCTGATGTGTTAAAAGCACAGATGCAGCTGCCCAGAGAAAAGTCTCTGCTTTTCCACAGGTCACACTCCTGGATATTGTGCTGCTACCTGCAGTGCTGCACTGGAGAGATACTGGTTAGAAATCTCTGCTTCAAGGAGAAGGAACCTGGGCAAAGACCACTAAATTCTGCTTACAATCCATCATCTAAAGACGGGAATTTGCTGTTAAATTGCCAAAGTTGGCTTTGGTTGGTAACCTGGCTGGAGATTAACTGTAAACCCTTGTAGTGTCAGCCTTGAAGTCAGCTGTGCTTACTATAGAGTTTTACATAGCTTTTTTTCTTTTTTGTAATTTTGCATAAAAAAGCACTTTCTTAATAAATTAGAATATAGGTACTTATAAATACTGTATCTGGTTAAGTCAGGAAGCAGGGACAACAGACAATCTGTATGATAACAAAGCCAAACAAGAAAGCTGGAGAATTTGAGTTGTTTTTCTCTCCTTCAGGTATTTGGGTCAGACACTTGGTGATTATGGACATGATAAAGATCGTATCTTGATTGGGGCCCTGAGACACCACCTGAGGGTTCATAGTAAGTCGTGTTTTTAATGGCTTCTTGTATGGAGTTTTGAACAGTTAATGTTTGGGGATATCAGTGTTTGGATAGGGGGGGAAAGAGTGTACATTATGTACGGGATGCAGGAAAGCCAAACTTTGCATACGGAAATTGGTTCATCACAAACACGTGGTGGATGTTTGCAGAACTTCTCTGTTTAGTGAAAGGGAGTGTCTCCAGATTCTAATCAGGTAATCGTTGCTCCCTGGCTTTATCCTGACTGGAGGCTCCTTGATCCTAAGTTGAAAAAAGCAGCTTGCTGAGGCCTAGGCACTTCAATTAGCAATTTAGTTTATCCAAATGACTCTGGAGAGGCCTGTGCTTTTCTGTTAACCATAAGGAGAACCTGTGGTGCCTCATAACCCAACTAACTTGGTTAGGTGTCAGCAGTTAAACTGAATAAATCCTGAGATGTATCTCTAAAGTGTTAGGGCTTTTTGTGTCTCACTTCCCAAGGTGAAAAGAAAACTAATAGCAGAACTTACAAGGTGGGCCCAGCAGCTCATAATTGTTGCTACTGTTAAAAGTTCTGGAACTACTTTTGGACCCAAATGAAAATGATCTTTCCATAGTTGCCAAGGTGTTTGATTTGCAGGCACACTTTGAGAAACACCTCACTCGAAATAGGCAGGCCCCAGTTTTGGTGGTGCTTGGCCATGCGTTTAAAACCCGCCAGTGACCCATTCAGCAAAGATTCACACCTTCTTCAGTTCTCTCTTTTCAGAACAAGCTCTGTGTGAAAGGCTTGGTGAGTTTGGACAGCAATATTGGATTGTCCCTGCATGGTGCATGTTTTCATAGCTTGTTACCTGAGACATAAAGCTGCGATAACAGCAATCACCTAAAGGCCACGCTGGCTCGTTCATCACAGTGAATGAGAATTCAGAAAAATAGCCGCGGATGCTTGGTTTGAACCCTTGGTGTCCCCTGAAATAACTGTGAATATGCTATGACTCAAATGATGCAGGATCTCCCTACTCGTTGCAGTGATTATTTGAAGAATTCAAGGAAGTTGTTAACATTATTCTGATTTTAGTACACCTAATGATAACAGGGTTCATCTGAAGTCTTTTTTGGCCACTACACCACCTGAGCAGAGGCTCCTGTTCCAGGCATCTGTGCAGCTCCTTCCAGGACTGTTTGCTTTTGAGCTCCATCTGCTGGAACTGTATCATGTTTCCCACATCTTTGGTGCTATTATGCTGCCAGGTTTCACAGAAAGTGGTTTTAATTTAAAAGAGAATAAGGAATAAAGTTCACGGTTCAGAGGAATTTCCAGCAAGTTGCTGGTACTTTTGTTTAAGGATTTGACTTAAAGATTGCTTAGAGAATACAAGGCTCAAAATAGAAAATAATAGTGAGGCTGAGGAAAACAAATATTGTCCTTCCTCCACTTCTCTATAAAATACTAGAAGCTAACTCTATAAACAAAAGTGGAGTTAGCTTCTAGTATTTTATAGAGATTTGGATTAATCAGGTCTGTCATGACCTATCAACTTCTTTGAGAGATTTCAAAAATAGATTCCTTGCTCATTCTTCTGCATTGGGTTTTTGTCATCGTCCCCCACCCCCTCCCATGTCTGTTGTTACTCTATAACTAAGAAAATTAGCAGTGTTTTCAATATTTAATTAAATTTTAAGAAGCCATTCTTCCCCATTGTAACTGTGCTTCTAGTGTTTCAGAATATTTAAAGACAGAAGGGACCGTGGTGAAAGTCTAATTTGATTTTTGTAGTTCCATTGTTTCTTAACAAAAATGTACTGCAAAGAATAATGTGCAGAATTGGAAAAGAGGGCCCTGCTGTGCAAAACCACTCTAAAAGTGTTTCAGTAGTCAGAGGCTTTCACGGTAAATTATCTGATGACTTTCTACAAGTTTTCTTTGTAAGAGGCACATTCTCTGTTCAGAGGATACATTATACTGTGCATGCCAGCAATAATGTATATGTGTGGAATTAGGATTGCCACCTGCTCTTGGGTGCAAGCTCTGGTGTTGGCAGAGCATGTAATTCTAAGGAACAAGCACTTCTCTCGAAGAATTACCTTCCCAAAACGCAAACCGTCTACATCTTGAAGTTTCCTTTCCTTGTCAAGTTAATACCACCTTCCTTCCCTGTCTCTAAGCTAATGCCAGATGTTCCTAAGGTATATTCTGTTCCGTAATGAGTTTGTGTATATGGTAATTTCAAATATGATTTCCTTGCTGTCCAATTGCTGTTAGCAATTGCTGTTAGCAATACTTTGTGTTCACTCTTGATGTTTGCAATTTTTCTTATTCTACACAGCCAATTTTGCTTGAACTGGTTTTAGCTCTTGATGTGGGTAACTCCATGCTGTTACACCAAAGTCTTGGGAATAGGGATAGGGAGAAAGAGATGGAGAACAGAGGCAGTGCTAGGCTTGATAATAAAGATGAATGGGGATTTTTCAGTTCTGCCTTGTGCTTCTCCTGGCTGTGGCACTCTGCACACCATGGGGTTCTCCAGCGGTGCCCAAGCTTGTTCCAGCCCAAACTGCTTTTTCAGAAAGTAATTATCGTAATGGATTTCTTAGGCTTCTGCAGGGGACAAGACTGCCAGTTGTTTTTCACACAGGTTAGGAGGGATATTATCCTCCTATCACATAAAGGCATCTCTCAGTCCCAGCTTCATTGTTAAATGGGTATGTGCTGCCTTAGGCTGGTATTTAAAGTGCTCTGTTTTGAGGTTGGTATTTTTTAGACCTACAGATATGTAGGACGGGAGTTGGATGAAGGGTTGGACTCGATGATCTCTGAGGTCTTTTCCAACCCAATCAATTCTATGATTCTATGATTCTATGACCCTGTAAGTCACTTCTTCAGTGTTCTGAGGTTGAAACTGGCTGGTATGTAACTATGTTCCACTATTGAATAAGTTAGATTGTTACTGTTATTCCTATAATGACAAGTACCTTGGATTTAAAACCATTCAATGAATAATGATGGCCAGACCCCTGCTTTGTAGCTCACTTCTGTTCATGGGATAGAAGTGTGAGGGTTTGGTTGGTTTCAATAGAGACCTAAATTCTAATTAATATTTCTGTGTCCCAAACATGTTGTTCTGATTAGAGGCTCTTTGCCCAGGCATTTCTGTGTTGCCTGCCCTGTTTGAAACCCTGCCTTTTTCTGACTTCACTTCCTGAATCCGTTGACAACACTCACAGCCAAACAAAATACATGTTCACAATGCTGTTATTTGCAAAATATTCCCTTGTGAGTACAGCTGGGGCAACAAAAAGAGTTTCTCTCTGAATCTCAGAGAGAGCTGACTATTCCTTATAGAAGTAAGGCCCTTAGCGCATTAGGCAATTTTAATCTTGGCAGGTAAATAAGTGTTAAAACTGCGTTTCACCACATATAAAAGCATGCAGGGCTTTCATTTCCCTTGAGTGTATTGATCACAGAGTGATCTACTAATATCCTCAGAGTGTTGAATTTTAGTCTGGGCTGAGTGAACCAGATAGCAACAGGCTCCTGGCCCACCACACTGTTTACAAAACACATGAAGGTGGAGGGAATATAAACTTTGCCTTCTCCTAGGCCTGATCCTCAGTTTTGGTATGGGACCAAAGAAAGGGTTCATCTTAAATTGCTCCTGGTGTCCCAGTAAAACTGCACAAGTGGCACTAACACCCACCTTGCTTGGACTGGCCACCAAATACTCCTGTCCCAGGAACCAACCCAGCAATGCCATTGCTCAGGAACTTTTTTGCCCTTGCTACAGAATGTCACCCTTGGGAGAAAACACACGACTGCAGTGCTAAATGTCTGTGTGTGCGTATGAGGGCAGGGTGGAGCAGACTGTCACTCAGCTGTGTTTAATTAACATAGTATTTTATATAATGTATTTATTTTTTACGTAATTAGGTGATTAAGCAAAATGCTTGCTAGTAACATCTATTCCATAACCCAGGCGCTGCTGCGAGTTAAACATGCACCTTTGCAGGTAATTAATCTCCTTGCCCTGCTTATTTTGCTAGTTGGCACTTGCTAAATCCCTGTAAAACCACACCCAGCAGTGCTGTGTATTATCCCTCTGCTGTCTATTCCTACATATGGTCAAAATCAACTTACCTTCCGGGTTGCTGACATCAGCAAAATGTACTCTTGGCAAACTTCAGAATCCTCCTAGTAACCCTTTGTTTGGCTGGTGTTGTTCCAGTTGTATTCCTCTGACAGCAGCAAACACCAGCCCAACAGTGCCTACCTTGACACTTGGATTGGGATGTGGAAGGAGACTGCTATGTTAGCATCTCTTAAACATTAAAACAACCCCTTGTGATGAAATGCGTAGAATAGGGGGAGGAAAAAAAGTTATAAGATACTTCTATGTGTCCTGTAAGAAACTGACCCACAGGAGTTGCAAGGTTCAGGGTATAATTTTGATAAAAGAATATATATATATAAAATTATCTAGTCATCTTGTGCAGTGACCTTAACCAACACTATCACTTCAATTAAGATTATGCTTATTCTTATTTTAAGGAAAAAAATACTTAAGACTGCCTGCTTGAGAATAATTTATTTCTAATATTTTCTGGCTGTCTTTTGATATCATCTACTTCCTCTTAGCTGCTTGGCTCTGAACAGCAGGCAGGAAAACATCTGGTCTCCTTTAAATATGTTTAGTCAACTAAATGAATTGGGTACCATGTTGAAAATCCTGGTATGAAACTGTTCCACACCACCACCCCCAAGTAAACTGGCATGTTTCTAAGCTATATCTGAATCTTGTCATTGTACAAACCCAGTATTATAGTGTAAAAAATACCTGGGAAGCACCAGAGAAGTTGCTGTTTTCAGCAAGTTGCTGGAAACAAGCAACAGGAGTTGCTGGTTTTCAACAAGTTGTTCTTTTCATTTCCCACTAGGTTCAGTTTTTCTCAGCTTTTCTATTACCGAAATGTTTAGCATCAAGTAACACCCAAAAGGGAAAGGATAAAAAATTATTTTCCTGTTGACAGCATTGTCATAAATATTAGCAAACAAGGATCACCTCCTACCTGGGAAAAAACACAGGTATAAAGATGATTATTTTTTCATTTTGAAGCCTCCAGCTTTTTTTTTTTTTTTTAATGCAACTGTTTGCCTTATCTTCTTGAGGCTATTAATTTATTAAAAAGCATGTCAGATCAAGTAGGTAGTTGCTGCAGTTATGGAATAGTTTCATTCCCTGACTTTCTACCCCTCCACAACCCTGCCTGAAGTCAGTCAGCTGTCTGAACTGGGCCTGGGAATGTGGCCGGCAAGGCAGTCAGGCTGCAGTTGGAAAATACAGGACAACCCAAAAAGTTGTATTAGTTTAGTGACCAGGATCTGGCTTCTGCCCCCTCCTCCTCACACCTTCTCCAGGACATGCCTGGAGTTACACAGCAAGTTCAGCATAATCCCTACCCTTCAGAGCCCAACTCAAAGGGCATTTTCCCAACACAGGTACTAGCCAAAAAAAAAAAAAAGTGTGAGGGGAAAATACATTTTAATTATTTTATTTTTCTTAAATATAATAGAACCTTCTAGAATTTTTTTCCAGAAACAGAAACATTAAAAAAATTATACTTTATTACAAATGGTAAACTCAGAGTGCTAAAAAAAAGCCTCTTATTTACAAACAATACTGGGCAGTGCCCAAATAAACAACATAAAAATAACTTACAAAGTCATGAAGTAGTTTATTGACATTAATCAACTTTCATAAAATAAAATAAAAAAAGATATGTACATACACAATTTACTTGAAGGCAGGCAGAATAGTTCTTTTTTTGTTGTTTATCAGCCTCCCACAAACCTCCCTCCCACTTTTTTTGTTTTGATTTTTTTTTTCTTAAGGAATACTACATAAAGCAATCTACAGTTTCTATTGCAGTTTAACCTTTAATACTGAATGATCATCGAATGTTAGGTCCATGCAGGTCTTGGTCAATGTTAAACGAAGATCTGACATCTCATCCGAGCAGGAACAGCCCTTCCCGGCGCGGCGCCGGCCGCCCCACTCCCGGCTCCAGCTGAAGGCTTTGCCAGTCTTTCCACACATGCGCCTTGCAGAGCACAGGCAGGACTCAGCCTTCCAGCCTTTGCCTTTAGCTTTATGCCTCTGCCACTTTGGATTTTGCCCGTTTTAGTTGTACCACAACATCACAGTTCCCGCTGAAGAGTCTCTTCAAAACGTCTGCAACTGCTGTGTGAGCATGAGCTGGCACCCGCTGTTGACGTGGTTCATGACCTTCTGCTTAAGCTGTGCAACCTGTTCTCTGAGCATGTTGGCAGTGGATGCCAGCTCTGAGTTCTGGGCTTTCAAAGTTTTCACTTTTTCCTCCAACCGGGCAATCCTTTCCAACTTCCTTTTCCGGCATTTGGACGCCGCGATTCTGTTCCTCATGCGCTTTCTCTCGGCTTTGATTCTCTCCTGTGACTCCATGTCAATGGGGGACAGGGGAGGGGTTTCCCCCGGCATTTCAGGTACAGTCTGCGGTTCCTCTTTGAGCGCCTGGAGCCGGGGATGCTGCACGGGCATCTGGGGGTTTATGTGGTGCTGGGGCGCGTAGCCCATGCTGTTCGTGTTGTAGCTGGGCGCGGAGCTGAGCGCGTTGGGGTTGAAGTTGCTGAGGTTGGCGTACACGGGGGGCTCGCTGTGCAAACTGGTGTTGAAGCTGGTGCTGCCGGCCATGGAGGACACAGGTGCCATCCCGCTGGTGACGGGCTGCGCGGCCGAGGTGACGCTGGGCAGCGTGTTCTGGTTGTGCAGCTCCGCCAGAGCCCGCACGAAACCCTCGGCAAAGCCCTCCTGCTCGTCCGTGACATTCTTGGGGCACAGGAACTGCGTCGGGGTCGGCGTGGTGGTGATCAGCCCGTTGCTGGACTGGATGATGAGCCGCTCCAGCTCGGGCGAGGCCAGCTTGAGGAGCCCCACGTCGGGCGAGGTGAGGATGTCGGCGTTCTTGTTCCTCAGGTGCGGCTTCAGGTTGCTGGAGGGGTCGGACAGGTTCAGCGTCATGTTCTGCTTCAGCACCTTGGCGTTATTGTATCCGTACCCGCCGCTCTCCGGCGGCGCGAAGCCGGCGCTCAGCGCATCCTCGTAGAAAGTAGGCTCCATCTTTGCACTCATAGAACACAGTCCGGGGAGGGGAAGCTGCCCGGCCGCCGCTCAGCTCCCCGCGGGCACCCCGACCCTCCCGGGGAAGGGGAACGCGGAGCCGGGGAAGGAGAACGCGGAGCCTTACTGGGGGAGCCGCTGCTGCTGCCGCCGCCGCGCTGGGAGAGCCCGCCCGGCCTGGCGGGGCGCCTCGCCGCCGTCCTCCTTTCTGGCGGTGCTGCCGGGACGCCGCTCCGCCGCCACAAGTACTTTCCGCGGCGGGCTCCGCGCTGTCGCCGCTGCCCCGTCCCGGCTCTCTCTCTCTCTCTCTCTCTTTCGCTCTCCGGTTCCCTCCCGCCCGCGCCGCGCTCTGCGCCCGCTCCCGCCGTGCAAGCCCTTCACTTTATCAGCGGCCGCGGGCCCGCTAAAAATAGCGCATGATGTCACCCCGCGCGCTGCCCATTGGCTGCCGCCGCCTCGGCCCCGGGGTGGGCGGGGCCCGGCGCGGCGCGCGCTCCCGCCGCGGGTCGCCATGGCCACCCCCCCCCGCTCAGAAGCTTCTTGAGCGCGCGCGGGGCACTCTGGGCTGACGTAATGCCGGGGGGGGCGGGGGGCGCGCGCGCGCGGGGCACTGTGGGCTGACGTCGTTGTTTTTGAACTCTCTGGTTAGCGCGTCCCGCGCGCGCCGCCCCGGCACCACCCGGGGAGGGGGGAAAGGCTCCGCTCGGCCCTCCGCTCCGCTCCGCTCCGCTCCCCGTGTCCGCGCATTTGTTTGTTTGTTGCTTTGATTCTGTGGTTATTTGCCCGGCCCGTGTGTTTGCTCGGCGGCCGCGGCGCTCCCCGCGTTTCCGGCCGAGTTCTGTGTGTGTGTGTGTGTCTGTGTGTGTGTGTGTCTGTGTCTGTGTGTCTGTGTGTGTGTGTCTGTGTCTGTGTGTCTGTGTGTGTGTCTCCCACCCCCCACCGCGGCCGGCCCCTGGTTCGGCCCTCCGGGCGGCGCTCCCGGGGAGCCCCACGTGGTTTCCCGTCCCGCCGCCCCCGCGGCTTCCCGGCAGCGCCGGGGGCGGCACCGGGGGCTGCCC
>JAWWEU010000005.1:3488781-3565735 GCA_035583155.1 Acropternis orthonyx | reverse complement strand
CCCGGCCCCTGCGGGGCGCCCCCCGCGCCCGCCCGGCACGGCGGCACCCGCGGGGTTCGCTGCTGGCGGACACCCCCGCCCCGCCGCCACCCGGCGCGGCTCTGCCCTTACAGAGAGCCGCGACGTCAATTCCCGGCCTCGGGAATAACCGGGATAACGCGGGGGGGTGAGGGGGGGGGAAATAAAGCCCGACAGGAGAAAGCCAGGTTGCGTATGGGTTTCTCTGATACTCGTCCTCCAAGGGGAGGGGACAGCGACGGCCTAATTTTAGACAGTGCCCCAGTATTGCTGTGGAAGTACAGGTTAGTCGGGAGGGGACAAAAGGGCTGGAGCCGAAGGATCGTGGTGGAGGAGAAAAGTCTGTGCTGGCATGTTCCCCTTGGAGCAACAGATGGGAGATGTCTGGTTCGCTGGAGCCGCTCCGTGCGAGCGGCGTTGCAGGGCACGGCTCTGATGAAAGGGAATCGGTTCCCTTTCCTTGCCCCGCATACACCCGTCTCTCTGGGAGGTGTGGGTTTGGGAATGCTGACAGGCAGCTACCTCTGAAATAAAGGGCAGCAGGTATTTAAGGACAGGCGGTGACAATAGCGGGTAGCACAAGGACTGAAGTGCTGTCCTGGTGCGTTTGGTTGCCAACAGTGCAACAAGTGCTACTTACGCTTCCAGCACAAAGCTCTTATCCGCTGTTGGCCGGCTTCTTGTGTCAGCAAAGAACTTGGGCTGTCAGCTTCAATCCCTTTTGGCTGTGAAAGCTGACAAACTTATGTCCAGGTTTGAAACACACTTTCAGATTCTCCAGTGCTATTTTTTCCCGGACATAATGACATAATTACCAGTTACAGTATAGGAAGCAGTGAAGCAAACAGAAACACAAGCGGCTGTGAAAGAAAAGTGAAGGTCCAGCTCCCTTCTTTGAAGTTGCTGAGTGTTTTTCCTCTCCGTTTTCTCCTGGTGTTCCCACCTGACTTCATCTGGCCACACGGTGGGCACTGGTGTTATTTGTGTGCCCAGTGGAATGATGCAAATAATACATGCAGTGTGTTGGTGTTAATAGTTTGTGGCACAAAATACAAAGTTTTGGTTGGATGGGGGAGCGCTCTCTGTGTGCTGCTGGTGCCCACAGAGTCCTCGCAGAGGCAGCATCTCTGAGGTGCGGGTAACTCAAATTTCAGCTGCATAAACAGTTCAGCCAAACAGCCCGAAGTTACTGCACATGCATAAGAAAATCCCTGAAATTCATTAAAGCAGCGAGTGCTCAAAGCAGTTGTTTAACTCCTTTTTAATCTTTACATACAAGATAAATAGAGACCAGTGACTGGCTCTTCTGGCACCAGAGCCAAGGGGCATCAAATGGAATTGGCAGGTTCAGAATAAACCAGAGCAATGTCTTCATAGAATTGTAGTTCAGCTGTGAAACTCCTTGGCAGGAGTGGACTGAGGGGTTTTAA
This sequence comes from Acropternis orthonyx, assembly GCA_035583155.1. Lineage (NCBI taxonomy): Eukaryota > Metazoa > Chordata > Aves > Passeriformes > Rhinocryptidae > Acropternis > Acropternis orthonyx. The sequence continues at coordinate 3,564,287 of JAWWEU010000005.1, read as the reverse complement.
AGTGATTAGACGAATTCACAGAAGAGAAATCACTTAAAGCCTGTTGATGCGGAACATCTCTGGCTCTGGAAAGCCCAGGGCTGCGAATGACTTGTGCCTGGGGGAGCATCCCTGGTTTTGTGTGCCTCCCCAGGGATCTTGGCTCCTGTCAGAGATGGGTATCTTGTGGGAGCTGATGTGGAGGTCCTGGATGTGATAAAACTCCCCCGGATAGTCCATAAATGATCTGTCTCTGTGTCACTGTGCAGGTTTTATGTTTGTAAAGGGCTTGCCTATGCAAGGAAGAAATTCTGATGTAAAAAAGTGTAAAACATGAATTTTTAAGTAGTTTGTTGTGTTGAGAGTTTTATTTTTAAATAAAACTTACTTTAAGCTAAAAAGCAGGGGGGGGGGGGGTTGTGATTTGTGGTGCAGAGGAAGCCATGCAATTAATTTGCTGTATAAACAAATGATACTAAAAAAGTTTGTTCCCATTAATGACTGACATATGTAATTTGTTGAGAGTTTTGTTGTTTTATCTTTTGGGTTTGTTTTTTTTTTGCCTGCATGTTTCTTTTGTCCTAGAAAGCAAATTTCAGACTATGAGGAACATGGTCAATGTAGCTTTAACTCTATTTGATACAGGTTTATATAACCTGAAAAACTGCCCTTATAGCCCACTGATCTCAATGCAAGGTTTTGATTAACTTCAGCCAGGGTTGAATCAGGCTGGAGGGATTCATTTAAACTCATTTAATTTAATTTTTTTTCACCCTCCACCCATTTCAGTTTTTTACTTCCTTCCTCTTGCAGAGGTGGAGTTTCAGGACTAGACATTCCAGTTTGCCTGGGACGTGTTGGTGCTGGGGACTGTAGCTGTGGGGGACACACGGCAAGACACCCATCATGGTAATTGCTGCTCACTGGAGGTTATTTGGTCCAGGCTGGAAGAGTCAGGCTGGTCAGGAAGGTTGTGCAGAGCCGGAGAGCTCTGAAATCAAAGAGCTCTTGGCTGCTCCGAGGGGATTTTCTGCCTAATTTGGGACCGACTGGTGAGCAGGCGCTTAGGGAGGGCTCGGCTTAGATTTCAGCCCAAGTGCAGCTCCCCAGACCCACGGCGTGGTGCAGGTCCAGAAGTGGGACCCACGGATAGCGATCCTTCGTGGCCATTAGCCAAGGAGCTGGGAATTTTGGTGACTGTGCCCTTTTTTATTAAACACCTATTTCTTCAGGGCTTGGGGGGGGGGGGGGGGGGGGGGGGGGGGGGGGGGGGGGGGGGGGGGGGGGTGCCCCCCCCCCCCCCCCCCCCCCCGTCCTGATGTCCTTAAGAAAATATTCCTTTAGTAGGATGAAGGAACACTTACTGACCCATTTATAAACCAGAGCCATTTACATGTCTCAATAAACTAACTTGTGGGCAGGGATTGCCAACTGGATTTGTGAGAGGCCAACACACTGAGCAGCAGTAATGCAGATTTTGATTTATAAAGTTCTCTAATCAATCAATAGAAGCCTGAGTGAGGCAATCAGATAATCTGAATAATTAAATGGCTTTTCAGGGGCAAATTAAAATTTCTTATACATACCACATCCGTCTAAATTATATTTGGTGTCCAGGAATAAATGGGTTTGTTGTTTTGTTTCACTCCTGTATCTCAAATGCTTTTGGCTTATTTTGAGACCATTTGGGGGAGAAAAAAAAAAAAGAAAAGAAAAATATATAACTGACAGTTTCTGCTCTTCTATATTGGAAAATGTGCTCACAGAAAGAAAATGCTTGTTTTCACAGTTTGAATATATTATAGATAGATATATGTATTCTATATTAAATATTTAAATCTATTATTTTCTTTAGACATATTAGACCATTTTGCTTTTTCCCCCTCAGAGGTGTTTCCACAACATTTTTATTATATAGAAAATTATTGCATAGATTTTTTTTTCTTTTTTTTTCTCCCTTCATGCTTTCAAGTGTGACATCCTGCTTCAGCTCTGCCTAAAGGGAAAAAACCTGGGAATTACTGGATCGTCTCACACTGCTTTCCACTCACTTAGGGAATTACTATAGAGCAGATTTCCCCAAATGGGGAAGATGAGTTTGAAGAGTCAGAAGGAACAAGTATTTTTCTTTTATTTACTCCATCAGAGCACAGTAAAAGAAGCTGGGAGTGAGACGGCACAAGGAACAAAGTTTCCTTAAGCCAAGTGGAAGTAGAATAATTCCCAGGTCCTGCTGCTCGCAGTTCCTTCCCTGTTCCTCAAGGTGTGTTTGCGCAGCCGGTTCAAGTCCACCCAAGTCTGCAGCGCAGCACAGGTGTGGCAAGGAGGTGCCACCTCATCCACCCCCAGCTTCCGTGGCCTCTCCTCTTGCTCTTTGCTCCCAGTTGGACTCACGTGGCCAGGTGGAGATCCAGGAACTGACTCTGGCTGAATTAAAAAGAATTAAATCAGTTTGAGGATACAAGGGAGGGGTGGGAATGCACAGGCTGGGGGGAGAGTGGGGACTCACAGCTTGACATGGGGGACCCTGGAACCAGAGCTCTACAGGGAGACCAAAAGGTTGTCTTGAGCCAGTCTTCAGTCTGCACATGAAAAATGCTCCTCAGAACCACAGGCACTTGTAAATGAATATCGTGTCCATCTCCTCCACCCTCCATTAGTCATCGCATAACCAAGCCATACGCATTCAGTCCTTTTCATCTTTCTTCTTGTCAAGCCCTTTAGCCTGTCCCCCTCACCTACTCATCCCACCAATCATTTTAATTAATCTCTGAATTTCTTTGAAACTAATAGTTTGTGGAATGGAGGAAAATGAGTAGGTTACACAGACAAGATTGTGGATGATGGAGGTGGGGCAAAGTGAGGAGACTTTGCAAGACCTGTTGGGCGACCTCCTGGGGCAGGACAGCAATGCTGTAAACACAGAGAAAGGCTGCAGAAGTGAGGGAGGAACCACTAAAAACCTTTTCCATTTTCCTAAGAACACTGCCTGAGCAATTCAAACCCTGGATATTTATGTGCAGCAGCACATGAATGAAAGCTGTGATATGGTTGTCTCTGAAGTGGACGGGAGGATCTCTTCATTAAATACTAGGCTTCTCCCTGTTGTGCCTCCCATTCCCAGGTGGCTTTATAGAGGATTTCAATGCTCACTGCAAGTGCTCAGAAATATATTTTCAAACAAGTAATGATGTATATATTTTTTTTAATTCAAACAACTGTATGTATTTTATAATTTCTGATCAAAACTGTGAGCAAATAGAAGTTGACATTGTCTAAAGATGAGTCTGAAAGGAACCCTGAGGCCTTGCTTCCCATGCTTTTTAGAATCCCGGAATAGTTTGGGCTGGAAAGGAACCTGAAAGATCATCTAGTTCGAACCCCCTTTCCATAGGCAGGGACTACTTCCACTAGAAAGATGTTTAGGATATTACAAATCTAAATGTCACACCGTTAATGTCTCTGTGTTCATTATTCCTATACCACAGCATAGCCGGTGCTCCAGGAAATAGAGAATGGGCAGAGTTCCTGTCCTGTGGAGCTTACAGTCGGAAAAATCCTCTACACACCAAGAAGGCTGGCAGAGTAGCAGCTGATCCGCAGTAGGAGCCCAGAGAGGGAAGGTGAGCAGGAGAGGAGGCACTGGAGGACGGGTGGCATATGGGAAGCAGACGGCTGTGCTTGGCATTGTGAGTTGGCAGCAGGAAAAAAATTCCCCATACAAATAGAAACATATTGATGCTGAGTGGTGGGGAGGCAGGTGAATGCCTTTGGAAAGGTATTTACTGTGTTTGGGGAGAAAGATCCTGCTGGAAGCCTGCATTTGTTCCCATGTTACTGAGGTGGGGTTTTGCTGTGGAGAACTGGAGTCGGTGCTTTGTGGAACTTGGATATTTCCACAAACAGGCATTAAAGTCAGTAGTGTCAATGAAATGGGTTTATTTTTGGTTGACAGTTGTGACTGAAAGCCTCAGAATAACTGGATTTAACTATTCAGAGGTAAAATAGCTCAGTTTCGAGCAAGGTCTCAGAATGCTTGGATTTTTAATTAATAAACAGTCTGGCATCCTGTCAAAGTCGACACCTTGCTCTGTCTTAGCAGCTGTTGGCACAGTGGGCTCCTGGCAACCTGGGATAAAGCCATACTTGCAACAGGAGAAGGGGAGGAAGCGAGTCTGCGTGTGACCAAAAATGCCCAGTGCAAAGCACCACAGAGCTCAGGGATTTCCAGGGAGCAGTCAAGCTTTCCTGCCCTGTCCATGGGCTCAGGATTGGACACGGACAGCGAGTCCCTCTTACTGAATGTCAGCAGTGGCTGGGAGGGGTGACAGATGTAAGGACACCTGTCTGAATTCGGGTAATGTCCCTGGCAGGAGGAGCAATGAACAGAGAAAGCATTCAACAGTGAAAGTAGGTCCTGCAGGTTGCTCCTGCTCAGGGATTAGAGTGGTTGGAGCCTGTGGGGAAGTTCCCAGAGTGCCTGCTCACGTAATTCAAATGGAAACATTCACTCTGGATGACAGTCATTTGTGTTGGAGTCACGGTGTGGGGGCAGTTGGGGTTGCCTAAGAGCCAAGGAAGACAATGTAGGGAGGAAAGGGCATGGTCTGGGAAGGACAGTGCCTGGAAGCACAAGCAGAGTTCAAGATTTAGGTTTCGGAGGAGGTGCTACTGAACTGCTTCTCTTCCTCAATCCTAGCCGATTAATAAAAAACAACCTGATCTCTAATCCCAGGTGAGGTATCACACAACAACACTGTAGCTGTTCCCCCCTGGTCGGGGCAGCCCTGTCTCCTCACAGGGTGGGACTGTTCCAGTCTTGCCCACAGCAGCCTTCTAGGACTTCCATAGGAGAGCCAGGGTACTCAAGCCCCTCAAAATTGCTGTTCTTTCCTCTTTTCTTTATAAAAATTGTATGCAGCTGCCAGCACAATATCTTTATGTTCCCTTGTTTCCAAAGGAAGCAGAGAAGGAAAATTTAGCCCAGAATCCATTTTAGTCCCTACCTGAGATCCTGGTTTCTTTACAGTGGGCTCAGGAGCACTGTTCCCATGTGTGCTAGAGCAAGTCCATCAACAGCCAGCAGTGCCTTTGGCAGATGCACTGGTCAGCTCACAGGACTGTTTACAGTCTGTTGAGAACATACGAAACATATAAAAAGCCATAACATTTGAATATATTAAAAACAAGCTCGTTAGATCAAGAAAAATTTTCAGGATAAAAGGACAATACTAAAGCAAAGGCCCAATGACTGTGATGGCTGTGAATTGAGATGAAGACTGGTTTAAATCTTACTTTTTTTTTTTTATGGAGCAACTAGAAAGCCATTCCAGAAGTGGCTGTGTGGTATTTAGAGAGCTGGGTAGCACAGCTGCAGCGTGCACAGATTTCCAGGGGCTTCTGTTGAGTGAGGAGCGGGCTGTGGGCTCAGGTAAGTCATGTGAGAGAGGTGAAACACGTGTGTTGTAAGAGTTAATGGCACCATGTAGCCTTGTTCCATAGAGGCACGTTTTGTGCTGATGTTTTCCAGTCACCGCGTTCCTTGCAGCCGCTGTAGGAAAAGGTGTGTGGCTGGCAGAGCTGCAAGCCCAGACACAGCAGTTCTGGGTGTGGGTGCTTCCAGCCCATTGCCAGGTGCTTCAAATAGGCATTCGTGTCAGAGATCTGAGGTCAGTGCAACGATAGCCCATTTCAGCCCTGGATTATTACAGAAATGTTAATAAGGACAGTGGTGTATTTCACATTTATGTTGCTGGGCAGCAGGGTATTTACCCAACCCTGTAGCAGTACTGGGAGGGAATATATTTCCCCTCAAGACAACCAGGAGAACTTAAAAAGTTTGGCAAAAAATTTGTTCACCTCTTTAATATGACCTTGTGCGTCTAATGAGAATAATCTTATTTTCTGTATACCAGCACAGGGAAAACAGGAGGACAGGATAAACTCAAACAAGGTAGAAGTGCACTCCTCCCTGCTTTGGCCTTCCTGCTGATTGATCCTTAATCACTTTTTACATCTATGTAGCTAGATTTCCCTGCTTTCATAATGAACATAATGAGACTGAAGTCCTAGCAGAGCATGCAGATCTGGGGGGAATAAATGCAGGACAAGTGGTATGAACTATTTTTATTTCTAAAATACATTAAGGAAAAGGTATGGAGAAGGAATGGATTTTCATCTGGAAGAAGATCTAGGATTAACTTGTTGGCATAAAACACTTGTTACTGCCCTCATTTGCTTTTAGAATATTAATCATTGACATTTTTATTGGTTTGTCAGCCTTGTAATACGTTTTGACTCTAACACAGGACTATATGGAACAAGCACTGGCACTTACATTTATGCCAGCTTCACTCTCTGGTCATTCTTTGACATTTCTGACCAAACTTCTCCCAGTTGGAATGGGCCTGCTTTTGGGGGGGCATTTGTTTTGTTTTCTTTACATGTCGAGTCTGTGCTTTGAGGGGCTCTGACAGTGACTGAAGTTGTTCATGTCACGAACACAGTGTAGGAGGAAGTATTACATGGCAGCTTCCCAGAAGGGTCACAGCCCCCAGCACCTCTCCAGATTCCCACAGATCATTTCTTTAAAGAATAAACCTTGGTTCTTAATGCAAACCTGTGAGAAGGTGACCATATGAAACATAGGAACTCTCCTGCTGTATACAGCCCTCGGGGAAGAGGGTCCAATCACCGCTATAGGTGGCTGGCCAGGGGTGGGCATTGCTAGTCATGGGAAAGCAAAGTTTACACCCCCTTGGACACTTCCACCCGATCAATGTGCCCCTGAGCCTTCCTACCCGTTTTTACACCTGTGTTAAATTATGGAATGCTGTCCAAATAGCAATCCTTTTTAAGGCAAACTCCCGAGCAGATGCGGACCAGCACGCTCTGGAATGACGTCCCTGCCCCGAGTGCTCCGCCGACCCTGCTGACACCAGACAGTCCTGCCTTTTCCGGCTCCCACGCTGTCCCCTCCCTGGCGCTGACACAGCGGGGAGGTGAAGGGCGTTGGGAAACGCAGCCCGTTCAAATCCATTCCAGCAAAAAACCTGAATGGCTGCGGACAGCGGAATTTGCTTCTTTTCAGGGTGTCACCGGCACATCCCGGATTAAAGTCCTGGCGGAACCCCACCCTGTGAGTTCCAGTCACTGCGCTCCGGGAAATCCAGGAGCTTCCCTACCTCGTCCCAACAGCTCCTGGCTGAAGGGGAGTTGCGCTGCAGCGTGTCTCAAAACATTTCATTCATCCTCACTTGATGCTTAATACACCTTTCCCGTGGCGGGTCGTGCTTCCTAAGCCTTGTCAACATTGCGGCCGAACAAAGGCTCGTCCCAAGGCTCGGTGTTGTGTAAATAAAGCCGGTGCCTCGCAGGATGTCACGGAGTTAATGTGAAGCCCGGAGAGGGAGGGCGTGGGAGCACATGCCGGTGCTAACGTTCTGCTTTCTGCTCAGCATTGCAACAGCATTGCAACAGCCCGGCCTATCTGAGCTGCTGCACGTCCCGACAGCCTGTCTGCTCCCAGTTTGATAGGGGTGTGATAGAGCAACACACCTTTCTGGGAAATGGCAAGTGAGAGCAACGCGTCGGTGCAAGGAAATTTCGAACAAACCATAGCAGTTTTCCTCTCAGAGTGCTGATGCGGAGTGGTGGCCAAGCAAAGGAAATCTATATGGCAGCATTCACTCAAGGGTTAGTTTTGGGGTAAGGAGGGGGCATGTTGAAAATCCCATGGAGTTCAGTAGTTGTCCTTACCTCTCTGCGGTAGTTTTGACTCCTTTGCTCCCTTCTCACAGATCAGTAATTAGGGGACAATTGACAGGAATAACCCCCCCCCGGTAAAACTATACAGCTGGTTCTGAAACAAACAGTATTTCATATGCAAAGCGGTGTGGTAAAGGGCATGCTCAGGGTACTTTTTCAGGCCTCATGGGAAGTTCTACAGTGGGCAAGCTACCTTTTAGCAAGTGCTTCTCTGTTAGTTTCAAAACTCTCTTGCTGTTCTCTAGAATGATTTTCCCTCAAAAGGTGATAGAAACCATAAGAAAAGTCTCAGCAGAGTTTACTGCTCCCCTGCCCCCTTCTGTCCCTCCCTCCTCCCACAGACACCGGGAGCTCTCAGAAAATATTTTAGTATTCTGGAGATTAAAAACAGTGTATTTAATTTGTATTTGTCTTGTAATGGCTCTGACTTTCACCACCTTGTCCTCCCTTTATTGGGAATACATGTGTGAGCACTTCCTCCAATGTTGTTTATACACCCGCTGTCAGGTTCAATAAGCAGTTTCTTAGCGGGGCACCTTCCCACGTGAAGGAAATATTTTCCAGTTCTTGCCCCAGCTCCTGCTTCCCCCATGTCCTGACAGAGAACAGCACAAGTGGGTATCAGTGATATCAGAAATTCTTCGCTGGGAAATGGAAATGAACTCTAAAACCTCATGAATGGACTGGCAGCTTAGATGTGGGGCAGCTGTTTACAGGACATTTTATAGGTGTTCCAGTTATGCAGTTTTTATGTAGTGCCTGTTTTAAATTTATGAATTTTATTAATAGTGGATCAGGAAAGCTTTAGAACTATAAAACACCGATGTAGCTCCTCATTAAAATGGAAAACAATGTGGTAATCAGTTTAAGGATTCTCTCTGTAAATAGGCATATTGCTAAAGAGAGTCGAGATAAAGTGTAAATGTGAATACTTACTCCTAAGACAAAGAAAAATTGGCAAGCAGCCACATGGAAATTGGAAATTTAACTAGTTTCATGGCAATAAATCATACTGGTGGAGTCTCAGGGCTAGTCAAGTGAATGGTAAACCCACAGCTAACCTGCAGCACCAAGGATTTCCCCTTCACAGCTGGCTGTAGGTAAGTAAAATTTCCCAGAGCAGAAAAACACGTTGTAGAAGCCGCCGGATTTTCAGCTTTGAAGTAGAAGAGATACTTTCATTTTCAGTATCTCCCCATTAGAGCTTCTTTTTGCAAGACCAGGAGTGTGAACTCTTGTGTCTGAGCCAAAATTCCAACCTAAGCAGAATGTACTCATCTAAATTTCCCTTTTGGTTTCATTTGGCCAAGGTATTCCTGGGTGTAGTGTTGCTGTGTACTGTTCCTGCAGTTGCTGTGTTGGGAGCTTGGGAAGGCGCCCGCCTGGAAGAGGTTACATAAAACCTAAACCATTATAAGCTCAGAGAAACCCCTGAGTGTGATGATTAAAAAGAGAAAACGATTAGGGAAAACACATCAAAGAGTCGCAGTGAGAGTCCTAAAAGGAAAAATACTGATTATATTTGTTTTGATTTTGTCTTACACGAGGTAAAAAGGCGTGTGGTGTGCCCCGGGTCGCCACCCCGAGGGGTGTGTACTTAAAGACAACAGAAGCAGACTCCAAGGCTTCCATGGGGTTTATTTTGGTTGCAGGGCTGGGGAGATAAGATATAATTGTACCATATACATAGGGGTGTATATCAGTCTGATAGGGTGCACTTCCCATACGCCCCTGAGCACCTTGCCTCCCCTCTGCCTGCTAATCTGTGTCCAGCACGACAACTCCGAGCCTTCTGACCTTTCAAGAAACTTTCAACTGGGATTTTTAAAACAATCACAAGTGTTTTTCTTTCTCCAAGTGTGTAGTTCCTCTCTCTGGTGAAAGCAGTCAGAGAGGCATGAGATGGGTAACATTGATTGCTAAAGCTGCTGTGCAGTTCAGGTTCAATAAATTGTGAGTCTTAGGGGCTAAAAATTGTTTAGAATTCCACTCTGGGTCTGGAAATAAGAGTAGACATTTATTGATAATCTGTTGTTCACACTCCATCAGATTCTGTTATTTTACAATAATGTTAGATTCATTTTTCAAAGTTTTTTTAGACTTGCTCTGCCCTGGGAACCAGGTTAGAAAAGGTTTGAACTAATAAAATATACAAAGTGTGGTTTTAGGGCTCCCCTTTAATGTGGAAAGAGAAAGAAAGGTTTTAGTCAGTTACAGCAAGTCCAGTAAGGGAACTGTTTACTTAACACTCTCACAGTTATTTATTTCAATATACATTTTCAGAGCTTTTCAGCTGGATTTAGTTCATGTTGGTTCACTTATTAAATAGTGTTTTTTACTGATATGTGTTTTTCAGTTGTTATTCTGACTTCAGTAGTTACAGTCATTTTCTTTCTGGATTCTGGTATAGTTGATCCCAAAAGGCTAAAGGACTTTAGAAATGGGGAAATACAAAGTATAATGCTTGTAGACTTAGAATTTAGGTAGAAAGACACCATCTAAGTTTATTTCCCCATAAATACAGCTAGCATATATCAATTTATGAAGCAAGAGTGCCAATTACTTTCCTAGATCAGCAAAAAGAATTGTAAAAAATGCCAGGTGTAGGAACACACTGTGTTGGTGCCAGGTGGGTGATGCACAGACTTTGTTGATTATTCATGTTTGGCTTCAGCCTTGTCAGAGCCTTCCTGAGTTTGGGTCCAAGCTGCTGCAGAAACTGTCTTTTGTGTATAAAAAAGAGGCTGCTTGGAAGATAACAAGGAACAACACCTCTCTTCTAGGTGAGAGATCCTTGCATTATGCTTTTATCTCAGTTTGCTGACACCCTGGAAAATCCACCTGTTGTCCTGGCTCATTTGGGATCTGGAGAGCAGGAGGTGAATGAGCCAGACGTGAGAGACAGGATGGAGAGGGGTGTAGGGAGCAACACTCCCCCTTACAGGCCAAGAGGATTTGTCTGTGTCTGGGGTGTCCTGCCCTTGGGTACATCGAATTCTTGTTCAGCCCAGGAGTCTGCACGTTTTTCCCTTCTTAAGAGAACTGTTAAAAATCACTCTGTTTGTATTACCAGTGGACCTGGATTGCTCTGATCCTCACAAAACATCAGAGCTGTTTGCAAAGCTAACAGCAGTGTAACGGCAAAAGCAGCAGTGACAAATACCTTTTCCTCCTTAATATCAAAGCTAAAAGCATGGTCTTGATTTATATGCAGGTTTACTGATGTTAAAGCCATATAATAATACATCTAAAGCCTAACACAGTTTATAAATACACGAAAAATGTAACTTAATAGTTATTTGTGCTGATTTTTTTTCCCCCCTACTCTGTCCTACCTTTGTTACTGAGGGCACTAATGCTGCACTAATGTAAGCAGAAACAGCTGCATTTATCTTCATTTTCTTCTCCCAAGTCACAGCAACATGCTGGAACGAAGGCCACTGTCTAGAGCAAACCTTCTGAAAGTCTTTTAAGGGCATCCATCTGGGCAGACTCTGTGGTTATGGGAGGGCTGATGTTCATCCCACTAATGGTCTCATTGATTTTTATTTACGGTCTTTGTAGGCTGGGCAGAGTCTCAGTTTGAGTAAGAGTTGCAGAGTGCGTGCTGAATTCTGGGACTGCAGGCGGGTGTTCAACTAAACCTGGGTTTCTCTGTCTGTTTTTAGGGTGCTTGATCAAAGTGGTGCCTCCCAAACAGACTGTCCTGTCTCCAGTGAAGCAGAAGAGGAGTGCAGTTGGTGAGCAGTGTTAAAAACCAGGTGCATAAGTTTGAAAATGTTGATCCAAATGACATTATTATAAGTAGTAGGGAAATGTCATGACTTACTGAGATTAAACAAAGACCTGCTTAGAATCTTGTGACTTCAGCTCATAAATGGATTTCATCACTCATTACAGCTGCATAAACAAATGCATGTGGTACATATGCATGTTTTGTTTTGGGAAGTTGTTGTTTTTAAAATCCCCTCAGAGTTTTTTTTAATTGCTCCTAATGAGCCAACGCTCCCCAGTTCTGGAGTGTTGCCTTCTGTACCTGAGCACACTCATTGCTTTTAAAAGGGAACAGTTTCCCTGCTTTTCTCCCTTCCTGGCAGCTGAACTGCTTTCCAAGCAAGTTCTTTTAAAGGAAGAATGTACAATATGAAACCTGGTGTCAAAACTTTTATTCCTGTTATGAAAGTATCCTTACCCTGGTGCTCCTTTGGAACTATGGAAATGTAATCCCAGCCCAGGCAACAATTGGAGAAAGTCCTACACATGTCTGAGCTCAGACTCAGTACGTTTGTCATGTTGCTGGATATGTTTCAGGTGTTAACATTTGATTTTTCATGTTGTCTGTGGCCTCGTTTCTCCTGATGGGCCTCTCATAGGAAATCCTAGAAGTGGATGCCCTGTGATTACTGGGGGAATTAGTACTTCCCCCATGTTTTCTTGCCAGTATGTTGCAAGTGAGATGTGCCAAGATTAATCTAAGTTTGGGTCTTCCTGCTGCAATTGTTACCTGAAGACACTAATGGTGCCAGTAGTTTGTGATGTAGACCAGACACTTGTCTGTGGATTTAAAAAGTGGTACAGATCAAAACTGTTGAACTATTGTCACATCTTTAGGTTCAAAGTTGCTCTTTTCAGTTAAATTCACACTTTTCAGCATCTCCAGGCAGGCAGTTATCAAAGTTTAACCTCAAGAAACCAAGATGGTGAAGTATCTGGGTAATTCCTTGAATTTCAATGTGCCAATTTCATATTCAGAACTGGGAAGCTGGATTATTCCTGGATGGAGAGTGTCCCATTTTAATGTTACATTGTAAATTGGTTTTTTTAACCATATGTAAAGGGAAATCACTTTTTTCCCCTCCCACCCAAAAAATATTCAAGGACACTTCATTTTTGTGACCAATTTCTGAGAAAGATTTGAAAATCAAATTTAAAAATGGAGAGAAATAGAACTCTTTTCCTATTTTAGTCAGAGCCTCCTCTTTTTACTTCTAACAGCTAGAGTCAGGAAAGAAAAAAAGTGCAACACTATGGGACAGTTCATGTCCAGGGGTGCTTACCCATATACATCCTATATAGATGGATTTGGCCTGAAGTGCTTTGGTTTTTTTTTTTTTGCTCCCTAGAAAAATAAACCAGGTAATCAAAAGAAACACCACTTAAACTGAATGAAGCTGAAGGATTTCAGCTTTTCTGTCAAGCAGCCTTACATTTTAGAGAGCTGGGGAGGAGTCTTAGCCACGTGTGGTTCCCAAAGCTGGCTTAATCAAATTGCTGAGTGTCTGAGGCTTGGAGTGTCAAAGCCTTTGGAGAATCCAGTTGCTCCTCACCTCTGGAAAACTGCCCTCTTCTATAGGCAGCTAAAGAGATGCCTGACATTAGAGCCTTGTGCTCCGAAATGTTGCCATGAACGCCTTAAAACGTCACATTAATACCGAGCACGGTTCACCCGCAAACCATCTGCCTTTGCAGAGCTGAAAACGATGCTTCAATTAACTAATTAAGCTCCTCCGTTTCCTAATAAGGCCCATTTGACGTGCTCGGAGGCTGCAGACAGCGGGGCTGCCGGTGTGGAGCGGCCAAGGGTCTCCGCGGGCAGCGGGAGATGCTGGGGAGCCCTGCCTCGCCTCACCTGGATGTGCCGGCCGGGAAATACCTGGCCGTGTCCTAATAAGGCCGGCGAGCCGCTCCCGGGCCCTGCTCCTGCCCCAGCGCTGCCCGGCCCCGGCAGCCGCAGCCCTAAAAAGGCAGTTCCTCGCTCCCGCTTCCCGCAGCTGAGCTCCCCGGGGAGCGCGGCACAGCCTTCCCGAGCCAGGCGCTGCGCTGGGGCTTCTCCGGGAACACGTTGTGTTTACAGGCACTGCTGGGGGTTCGCCTTCCTCTGGTTCAGTGAATAATGGAAAGGACAAGAGAGCGGAACGTTTCGGTGGCGGGATAGATCCCTGTAGGATCCCGCGCAGGGAAGCAGTTCAGAGCTGTGCTCTTGAAAGCATATTAGGTTATGGTTTTAGAATAGAACGTCCTCAGCAGCAACATGAGCTCAAAGCAATCCATGTCCTTTTTCCTCCATCCCCTGGCTGCCAGTCCTGCTCTTTGCCTGAGCGCGCTCAGTTCCTTGTGGGGCCGTGCTGAGTTCTTGGGTTCATTTGTGAAAAAGAGGTTTCTGCTCACATTCACAGTTTGGCTCCACAAAACATGCTCCTGTAACTGAGTGAGCGGTGGGGAGGGAAGAGGGGGGACAAAATGCAGTTATTAATGCCCCGTGCTCTTCCTAATGTTAAACCAAAGCTGCTGCACCCTCCTCCTGAATAAAAACTCTTCAAATGCTGAGCATTTTATTAGGTATTTTTACTGGTCTAATTGAAAATTTCTGAAGGTTCTGATTATTGGCTTATTTATTTCACGTGCCAAGTTACAAGCTTAGTTACAGTCTGATAGATTTTTAAGGACAAGTTCTTTACTGGAGCCAGATTTTGGAAAGACTTGAATATGCTAATTCAGAACGGGATTTACATGAGATTTTTGCTTTTTTATTAAATCAACAAATCATCCTGCCTTAATTGGAAAAATTAAAGCGGAGTGGCTTTTAAATTTAAGATCTGTGAAATTCTGGCAGTGAGGAGTCACTCGCTCATTTCAGAAAGGGGCTTAAAATAATTCTTTTCCAAGGGGGCTGGTTGGGAACAGTCCCTGGATAGCGTGTTCCATGGAGCGTGCGAGACATTGGGGTGCAGCTCTGGGATCTGAACATGCTGTACTCGGGCACAGCACTTTGTCTCCTCAGAGCCACGCGCTTCCTTCATCTATCAGGCTGCTCCTGGCAATCCTGTTCAACCTTTGGACTTTATGGCCTCTCTCAGGATGTAGCACTGGCTCCCTAATATCTCTTCTCTTGTCTTTTGCCAAGTTTCCAGCAGGCAGTGAGGCCACGACAAGCCGGGTCACAGGTGCTGAAGGAAGTCAGCAGCACAATTGTTATTATAAATCTGGATTCTGCAGTTACAAGGATGAAATGCTGCTGCTCTTTATGAACCTGGCACGCCATCCCCATCTTTTTTTCCCTGAGTTTCTAAGGTGTTTTCTAGCTCCTTTTGTCCCAGTGTTAGGTGTGTGCTGTGGATTTAGTAGGTGGGGTTAACAGTGCTGATGGTATAGATTAAAAAAGTAAAAAAAAAAAAAAGGGAGATTGCCATGCACTCCTTTAATGCACGTTGGTAGCTGAGATCTGGTCTGTATTTTCTAATGTTGTTTTTATACTGCTGGTTCCTTAAATATCTGTCAGGCAAAATGGTAAAACAACTTATTCACATGTTGGAATGGTAGGAAAGGAGATATTTAGGAAGAAACAGATCAGGCAATAAGGAAGAGGGTGATTAGAGAGAATCGTTTATCGGGCAATAAGGAAGAGGGTGATAGACACTCTGGTACCATGAGGCAGGAGATGACACACTTCCATGGAATTTGATAATTTAGGAGGAGTATTTACAGCTATAGGTTTTGGACACTAAATATAGCAGAGAATCATTTAAACCCTGACTGCCTCTACCAAACAAGGCAGGGGGTAAAGGTTATGGTAAAGGAATATGGGGAATACCACTCACTAAAGAAGGTCTTCCCCTTGGTATTTCTGGTTGGCTGTTGGTTGTGGTCCCAACATACACTGTGTGTCATGTTTTGTGACCCAGAGCTTTGGAAGATGTGGGTTTTTGGGAAGACACACACATGAAATGACAGTGGGAGGGCTGCCAGAAGGGCAGCAATTATTCTGAATGAAGAAAATGCCCACATGTAGGTTTTCCAATGTAAAACAACATTGCTGGTGTTCCATACTCTGTCATTAAAGCAGACTAAACTGTCAAGGTCAGGGCTGGTTCTCCCCCTTGGCTCTGCTCTTGTGAGACCTCACCTGAGTACCACATTCAGCTCTGGGGCCCCCAGCATAAAAAGGACCTGCTGGAGTGAGTCCAGAGGAGGCCAAGAACATGCTCCAAGTGCTGGAGCCCCTCTGCTCTGGAGCCAGGCTGGGAGAGCTGGGGGTGCCCAACCTGGAGAACAGAAGGCTCTGCGGAGACCTCAGAGCCCCTTCTGGTGCCTAAAGGGACCTTAAGAGAGCTGGAAAGGGACTTGGGACAAGGGCCTGGAGTGACAAGACAAGGGGAAATGGTATTAAACTGAAAGAGGATGGTTTAGATTTCCTAAAGGATTTCTTCCCTGTGAGGGCGGGCAGGCCCTGGCACAGGGTGCCCAGAGAAGCTGTGGCTGCCCCATCCCTGGGAGTGTCCAAGGCCAGGTTGGATGGGGCTTGGAGCAACCTGGGACAGTGGAAGGTGTCCCTGCCCATGGCCGGGGGCTGGAATGAGATGAGCTTTAAGGTTCCTTCCAACCCAAACCATTCTGGAATTCTGTGAAAAGTTCTCTATATACACAAAGCACTTGAAGGCACCCAAAGCACTGTCAGTCTGAGTTAACTCCCCCCATTTCATGCTCATTCTCAGCCTGTTATTGTGTTGCTTTTGTTAGTCCAAAATGCTGCAGTTCTGGCTGGAGCTTTCACAAGCCTTTATTTTTGTACAAATTTGTATCAGAGCAACTTCAGTGCTGTTGGTATGTTTTTATAGACTGTTCCAACTGCAATCCTTTGTAATAGTGAAATCAAGGACACCGTGTCCTTCCAGTATGTGAATTAAGTTAAATTGCAGAATTCAGAAAATATAAACCTACCTGCCTCAGAAGGTTTCATTGCTTAAACCACGCTGGTAAAACAGTGAAAAATTGTGATTTGAAAGTGAAATTTAGAAAACTTAGGGGGCTTTCCATCACAGAGGTGGTCTGAAGCCCCACTGTGTAATGGTAACCCTTGTGTTAGCCCTGTGTGCAGGCTCAGCCCTTTGTTCACTCTCTGATCATCAATCTTCAGTTAATTCAGTGAGACTTGTTGTGGAAAAAGGTGACTAAAGGTATCTGAATTTGCCCTTTTACCACAGGAGGAATTCAGCTCCTGTTCTGATAACACAGGTTAAAACACACTTTAGAACAAGGTAATGTTGTTAAGCCCTTGCATATCAAATGTCATGTGTGTTTATAAAAGGGACCTTTATCAGGAAACGTCACTAAGAATCTAAGGAATCTTTAATGAATGGCTTATTACTTCCCGGGATGGGCTCTGGAGGTAGTTTATATAAAGCCAACATTTTACTGTTGGTATATTTGATCAGGAAGCAAATACACCTTCCTAGTAAGAGTGTTTCAATGCAAACAGTACAAACCCACGTGCTCCAGGCTGCCACTGTCATTGCCACTTGTGCAAATCCAACTTACAGAGTTTAGAGAATCGACCATCAGAGCTCAGCTGGCTCATTGCTTTAGCGGGGCAGAGGAGTTAGTACTGGGGAAACCTGTGCTGTTAATTCACTCCTGGTAGTCTGTGGATCGTATTCATTGATGTTTTGAAGGCTGTACTCATTTCTTTTTCACTAAGTGCAAATCCTTCTGTTTTAATGCAAAACCCAAACTCTTCAATGCTTGCAACAGACATCCTAAAGGCAAATGGGCCAGTGAGAGCCCTCAATGACCTGCTCTGACCTCATAGCTGACTCTGCTTTGAGCAGGAGGTTGAATTACACGTCCTTCTGGGGTCCCTTTTAACATGAATTATCCTGTGGTCTTGTGATTTGTAAAAATGGTTAATGCTAGTTTTTATCTCCTTTTTGGGTATCATACTTTGAACCTTTTTGAGATGCTTGCTTTTCAGAAAAGACTTTGACACCAAGCACTGTCACCTGCTAAAGTCTAATCACACAGTCCCACTGAAGTGAAACGTCATGTTATCCTTTGAACATGGTTACTCTACTCCTTTGCACACAAGACAGTGCCAGCCACAGGTCCTGGTGTTCAGTGTGTCACAGGAGCCAGACCACATGTGTATTGTTCACTTTTTAAAAAGGTTTCATTGAAAACATTTGATCTTACCTGCCAAAAATGTAGCAATGTACGATCAGGCTGTTTTAAATATGGCTTCAGGATTCATTTGGGCTGGGCTGAACAATATTAATATGTGAGATGCCTTCTCTGTGTTCCCCAGGTTGTACAACTTCTGTGTCATTTGCAAAGGGCAAAGCAGTAAAATAGTGTCAGGGGGCTTAATACAATTACTAGGGCCTGATTTTTTTTCATGAGCCCCAGAACATCGTATGGTGATCCTGAAGGCGCTTACCGAAAGGAAGGTGGCATTTCCTGGGGCTCTCATCACTGGTGGGCACAGCCCAACTTTAGAGGTACTTACCAGAAACCCCTTGAAGTGCTGGGCTGTAAACTACAGCAGCTGTTGTGCAAGCTTGTGGGATTCTTGTGGTGAGGATGGGAACCTTAAAAATCGGGTAGGGTAGAGAGCAGGAAATGGGAGCCATTACCTCTGTCCCAAGGGAAGTGGTTCCCCTGGTGAATCACAGCCCTGGTTTCCCCGTGGGAGTGGCGTCCTGTCCCAGGCGGATACTGCCAGCTCCTGGGGCCTGGCTGCTCCCATTGCTGCAGGGGGAAAGAGCAGGAGACACTCAGTCCCTCCAGCATCACTCCTGTGCTGCCTTCCACCGCTGCTTGGGTGGCTGGGGCAGGGCAGGATCAGGATGTGCCAAGCCCTGTTTGCCACATGGATTGTGACACGGTCCACTGCTGTTACGAAGGTGGCCAGAGGGGGACAAGGGCTGCAGGCCTGTGCTGAAGAGTTTGGCCACACGCCATGTGGGCCCTGGGTTATCCCGTAGAGAACAAAACCTGCTGCTGTGTGAGACAGCCTAGGTTGCCAAGTCTTGCCTTGCCCCCCTGCCATGAGTCACCGGCTCTGGCGGAGCCTGGATCCGTCTCACAGTGGCACAGGAACCTCCTGCCCTGGCTCGCACTCCAGCCTCTCCTGGAGGAAACCCTCCGTCGGCATCTGCGCCCGCTCTGGCTGTGCCAAAGCGCTGCCACACCCTGGGTTCCTCAGGCCTTCTTGTCAGGGCACCACTGACTTACTCATAATGGATACAGCCATCGAAACCAAGCAGTCCCTCCTCTGCTCCGTGTGCTCCGTGGCTCCCAGAGCCTTTCCCAGGGCTGGAAGGAGTGTGCACCTTCATGCTGTTCTGTACAGTCCAAAGCTTCCTAACCAGAGGTGTTTCCATCCATTCCCAGGAAGGGAAGGCAGAAGTTAGACAGATCCTGGCAGTTGGGTGTTGGTGGTATTTATCCTTCCTCAGCCCAATAATGAGATCCATCCCCAAACCGCTGCTGATCCCAGGCTGTGCGTGTTCCCTGGAGCAGTGCGAGTAATGACTCTGTGCGGGGAGCACAAACCATGAGTGTGCACAGTGGGCGATGTGAAGGGACTGAGCCGTGTCTTCCACTTCCATATCCTTCTGCCCAGACTGAGTCCCAGAGCTGTCCCACAGCTCACTCACAACCAGCAGATCATTTAGAGGTTTCTATGGTTTGTAAATTGCGGTGGAGAGAAAGCAACCTCTGAGTCCCCAAGGCTTCTCGTGACGCTGTGGCTCACCAGAGATCTTTCATATCAGCCCTCAGTTCTTGCTAAGAATTTGTCATCCTTGTCATGGAGCTGGAGGTGCAGTAGCACTGATAATTTTGGGAACTTAGGTCTTTGATATAAACTTTGAGAGTTAATTTTATGATATTAGGAAGCTGATGCAATGGAATTTTTGTATCATGAGACATCTCTGCAGCAACGAAGTCTGTCATTAAATCTTGATGGCAATTCATGAAAGTGCTTGCAGTTTTGGACAAAAGGTGGCACCTATCTAGTAAAGTTAACAAGGGAGTGAACGTTTCTAGGCCTGATAGGAGTGACCTAGGGCAGGTCTATTAGTCTTTTAGGGATGGACCTCAGCTTTATGTGCTCATATGCCAAGATAGCCAGGTGTAAACTATTTCTATTAGAGAAGTTAGGTGTTCATGGTAAAGTAGCTTGTGGCCTGAAAAAACAGTCCTTGCTAAGGTCCTGAATTTATGAGGTCAATAATTAGTTTATCAGGCATATAGCCCAGTTTGAGCTCATGTTCCATTTGACTTAGATCCAGATTCAGAGAATTTGTAAAAGACAATCCGTGTGTACCATGAGGGGCTGGAAAAAGATTTGTTGAAGAAACAAAATGGGAAACCACACAGAAAGTCTTGGGCTCTGTGGGAGGGGAGAAGAACGGAATGTACCTACTCCAGGAAAGTCAGGTTTAGCTGAAGGGCCAAGTCACCAGGGGCAACAGAAGGCCCTGGATGAACCAACTGGACTCTAATTCTCAGGAAGGAGCACCGGAAAGAGGATCCACAGGTGTGCTTAGAAAAGCCAGGCTTGGTTATGCTCGGACTTTGCTCACTCCACAGGGGTCACTACACGCTGGAACACGTGAGTTCAGAAGTCAATGACATGTTCAGATAGGGAAGGACAATCAGGTCTGTTGTCAGTGACCATCTCTGCTTTCACTGGCACCTCAGGAAAGGTGTTTGCAGGTGAATTCCCCTCCTGCCTATAAGCTTAGTAAGGAAAACCAGGGTCTTAGTGATACAAAGGTTCTGACAGAGAACTGGAGAGCATGGAAGGGATTTCAGGGGTGGGAGTGCAGTGTCTCCTGAAAGGCAGAAAAATACTTGCAAATATTGTATCTATTCAGATGGGAACAACTTGTTTTAGGGACATCTGATAATAATTTTTACAGTCAAATACAATTTTTACATTAAAAGTGTGAAGAGATTCTTTTGCTCTGGGGTAGACTTGCAAACAACTCTAGTCCCTGATATCCCTCAGAAAATGCCTTTTCCTTAGGTAAGCAGGAAATCTGGTTAAGTTTCTCCTCCTTGATAAAAGGGGAACACCTTTTATTTCTGTATAATGAAACAGTCTTGCCATAATCATGGTAAGGTTGCACAGTAAGTTGAATCAAAACTATGTACCTGAACACAAACCCCACCAATCTTACAAGTTATTTTTATGGTTTTGGTAAAGACAAAATACCCAGTAACTTCAGGAGGGGAAGTGAAATTGCTGGCTACGCAGTTTTAGTTGTTATTTTTAATGTAACAGTACCCCATTCCTGGATGGGGAATAGGCATGAGGTGACAGGTGGATGGAGATGGAGCACTAGGAAACTGGGAGGTCAGGTCAGGCCACCGACACCAGGAATTGAACAAGAGCTGGGGCTGAGATTCCTAGTAAACCTACAATTAGATAGTCAAGCTAATGAAGGAGAGGCTTAGCCTTAAGGACATCCTCTTCCTGGTGGTTTCTTGTTCTCCTGGGTGCCAACGCTCGTGGTGTTACGAGTACAGATCTGCAACAGCAGCCTTAATTAAATAGTACATACTGCTCTATCCATCCAGCATCACACGGGCTGAATTAGCATTTCTGATCAACCTCTGCTTTTTGTGCAAATGCTCCAAGGTGTTAATCCTTGTCTTAGTGTAATGAGCTGGAAAAGCTTTAACTTGAAATCCAAGCAGCATCTTAAAAAACAATGTGGGGTTTTTGTCATTATCTGGACCTAACCCGGTCTGAATATATTGCAAGTCAGAAATACACTTAGACTGACACCTTGTACATTGTGTTTTATCTTCCAAAAGAATTTTTACAGTCTCTAGTTATCAGCTTTAAAAATAGCATAGGTTTATGGTAGAAAGGCTGGCAGATGTTTAGCTGTTGTGGATAAGAGCAAGGTTTAAATACAGCTGTTAATTTTCCATGCCTGGTATCATGTGAAGCAGTGCTGAGGACCCCTGTGCTATAGTTGGCTTTCAAGAATCCTGGCACCCTAGGAAACGGTTTCTGTCTCTCCTGCCTATGCTTTGTACCTCCTTGTAATGCTTCCAGTGACTACAGTCCTATACTTAGATAGAAGAGCTGATCTACTGGAGCCTTACCCTGTGAATGAACTCCACTAATCAACTGCTCATGACTCCAACAGATGTTTCTGATTTTCAGACAATTGGAACCTCATGTTCTACTATATTTTTTAATTTTTTTTTCTTCTTTTGATACTGGCAGCAAATGCCCCATTACACATGTGAGCTTCAAAAACTTGTCACATGATAGCAGGAACAAATTGTTAAGCCAGTCAGCAAAGTTCAGGTTTGAAGTGGTGGTCCACTGGAGGCAACTGGGTCTTAGAAGCCAAAGGAATGGTTTATGGAATTACCATGCTGTGGTTTTGTTGTAAATGCCAATATTCTATTTCAGCCTCTTGTATGAAATTTGGAAATGTCAGAAGAATTCAGATCACAACTCCTTTTTTTTTTTTTTTTTTTTTTTCAGAGACTGAATCACTTTAGGATGTGGAGATAAAGTTAAGTGATTCTTTTGAGGATATGAGTATTGTACCCTTGAAACCACAGGAGGGGATGTGAATGGTTTATATGATTTTGTTATACAAGGACTTATCTCCCATGGCAGGTCAAAATCTGTGAATTTTCAGACATAGTGCAAATACAGATGTGAGAATTTACTTTTTACTTTGGTTTGTTTAGTCTGTTGCATTTAACTTTCCTTTTCTAATTGATAAGTGACTGATGGATTCTTGATCAGCTGATATCTTTGTATGATTTGGGCAAGAGGAAAAGTACTGTGTGTAGGAAGGATGATAGGCTGTCACTGTCCCTCCCCAAAGACACAGTGACCTCCACTGCCAGCAAAACCAGAACTGCTCAGTGGAAGCCAAACACCTGTTACAAGAGCACAATGGGCCCACACAAACTGTGGGCACTGGAGACACACTGCTTGGGGATTAAAGCAACTCATTTGCAAACCATTTTGCTGTCAGCAATGAGCAGTTAATCATGAACCTTCCCCTACCCACAGCTCACCCAGGCAGGATGGGTTCAGGAGCCTGGCAGGGCATGGCTGGAAGGCACAGCCTGTGAGTTTATCGGCAGTCACACCCCATTAGCCACATGTGGGAGCCCAGAACCAGGACTTGTGCCTTTCACCATTTCCCACAGTAAACGCCTTAACTTGCTGCTGGTGCTGGTCTTGGTTGGGATGATAAACACAAGTGCAAAGAGCAGCGTGAGCTGCAAACTCATGCAAATTCATGGAAAAGGTGAGAGTGGGGGTAGAGAGGGACAGTGGCAGTCTCTGCAGCCCTGCTGAGGACACTCGGTACTTCTGAAAATGTCTCAGCTGGTAAAGGTGTAATCAGTTAAAAACACAGCCAGTAATATACACTGGGAATGGTAGTGGTAGTTTTCAAGCTGGTGATACTCTCTCTTCTTTGAACATCACAGTCCTTCCTGTTGATTTAAAGCCAAACTCTGACCTCCTGGTGCCATTGGCATGGATTTGGTGAAGTTTGAACTTGGGTTGAGGGTTAGGATTTCTGTCTGCATAGAGATGCTGTAGGTTTTTCATGCCCATGGGTGAGATTTCTTCTTTGCTTCTTGTGCTTTCTGTGTTGAGTAGGAAACTGAAGAGCCCATGAAATGTGGGTAACAGAGAGCTGGTGGATAATCCTCAGTAGAACATGTGCAAGTGTGATGGGAGTGGGAGAAAAGGAATCATCAGGGAAAAGAATCATCTAAGCCAAGGGATGACAGGAATTCCAAAAGAGCTTGATTAGAAGTTGGCCAAAGTTGGCTGACAAGCCATGGACAGAAGAAATAGAGTATTGATTTGAAACTTTGGTAAATGCCTTTGGAAACTGAGAGAAGAGGAAGCAGGAGGGGGACTGAGCAGAGTCTGGCATGAACCTGGAGGAGGAGAAATCCAGATGTTGGAGATGGTGAGCCCACTGATCTTAGAAGTAAAAGAAAGAGGGGGACACAGAGTGGGCAGTGCTGAAAAAGGCAGAGTTGGGCAAAGACTGCCTTTGGGTTCTTCTAAGTTAGAGGAAATTTAAATGAGCACAAGCATGTGCTGGAGAGGGAGAGAAGATAAGCACTGGAGCAGAAGAAAAGATGTAAAGGTGAACAAGAAGAAACCAAGGATCATTTGTGGATCAGAGAAGAGACCAGAGGGAAAGCAAGTAAGATGTTTCCTTATGGCATGTGAGAGGGCCTTCCTGGCAGAGAAGAAAATGAGCACATTATGCTTTATCAGTTTATCCTCTGGAAGTGATAAACCTGCTCCGTTGCAGAGAGGGACGTGGGGACAGAAAATGGGAAGTATTTGGGCAGCAAGTTTCAAGGGTGGATCAGAGGAGCTGAAAGGGCTACTAAGAGCATGAATGTGGCTTACAGCTGAATTTCTAGTGGTGGAAAGGTGGCAGGACAGAAAGGACGGAAATCAGTCTCCAGGGGATAGACTTTTACCACAAATTTTCCTCTGCAAAAGCAGAGGAGGAGGCAAATATGGGGAAAGAAAGAAAAGGATTGATTAATGGAGAAGAACGAAACGTGAAGAGGATCAAGATTGTTGATGGGAGAAAGGGAAGATAAAAGTGGGGAGAAGACTGAAGTTGGGCAAGATGATGTCTCAAATGTTAGTGGGAGAGGGCATCCCTGTCAGGATCCCTGACTTGTCCTTTGGCTGTGTTTTCAGTCTTTCTCGCTCACATGTCCAGGAGAGTTACACATGAAAAGCACAAATCAAAATGTACATAAAGGAACATGTCAAGAGGTCAGAGCAGTGAACAGAGCTGAGTGTTTTGGACTGCACAACTTCCACAGGGGTGGTCTCGTATCAGAAGGCTGGGATCAGTGTCCTGCTTTCAGAACATCCAGAGAAGACAACCTTCTCACATTGGAGAAGAGATCTGGAGGGCATAGAGAGACCAGAATTCTGATGGCCAGTGAGAATAATTTCAAGTGGTTCATCAGACTCGGGAGAACTCGGTTCAAAGAGTCCCCAGACACACAGAGTGCAGATCCACGGTCTGCCCAGCAGAAGCATTTCCCCTTTCCCTTCTGGGGCAAGACGTGTCAGTGAACCAAATGCAGCTTTTCCCCTAACCATGAGATGCTCCTGTAGGTTTTTGGAGAGGTATAGGAAAGCTCTGTTACGCTCTGTCGTGCATCCAGCCTTGTGGCCAGGGAGATGCAGACATTCCTCCTTCCGGGAAGGATTTCCAAAAGCCTAAAATCTGCCTTGGGGTTGGCTTGTCGTAATCTCCTGAGTGTGTTTGTGTGTGTCCAAAGCACATGACCTGGGCGAGCAGGTCCCCTGGGGAGGGCGATGAGGGGGAGCCTTGCTGTGTTCCAGCCGGGGACAGCAGTGGCTTTGTGGCTTTCTTGGGCGAGTTCAGTCCCGGGGTGGGGGGTCCAGCCTGGCTCCTCTCCCTGTGGTCCCTGTGCTCTCTCACACACGCGGTGCCACCGATGAGTTGTCATCTGCACGCCCACAGCAGGAAGGAAACGGCTGGTCCTCAAAGTCAGGAGTAAGGGGGAAAAAAAAAAAAAAAAGATGGGGAGGGGTGAAAAAAAAGGGCAACAAACAGCAGGCAGGCTGTGTATTGTCCCGATTCCTCCCGGACTGAAGGAATCCTTTGCCCCGTGATTCATGCTGAGCTGTCTGCTCCATCCGGCAGGCTCGGAGCATCCGGAGCCGTGTCAGGCAGCCTCCCACTGCAACTGGGTGCTGCTGGCACCGCAGCCTGCAGCGTTCCAGGATTCTTTTGTTACTCAGGGCACTGGCACTTCCTTTGGCACTTGGCTGCAGGAAGGCTTGTGTGTGAGGAGGGGCTTTCTTGGCTTTTCTTTTCGTTGCTATTTGTTCGGTTTCACATTTGGAAGCCGAAGGTTTGATTCAGGCGTCTCCCTCGCTGCCGGCTCTCTGGAGGTTGAAGGCTCTGTTTGCTGATGATTAGCCAATACCAGCTGTTCTGGCAATGGAGATGTCTCGAATCAATCCTACCCTGTCTGGCTTTCCAGGAAGAGCCGGCCCTCCCCTCGCTCTCCACAGCCCCTGTCATCCAAGACTGAATTTATCAGAGCTGGTGCGAGCAGGAAATGAGCTCCTTTACAACTTGTTCTCCACTGCTTCTTATTCATTTTATTGTTTTAACATTTTCCAGAAAATAAGGCAGAAAACAAACCTGCTTCCTCTTTAGAGGAGCTGTGCTGTTAACCTGTGAAATGCTTATTTCCTTGGCAGGCTGTTGCTTATCTTTATAGCAGAACCACAAGATTAAAATCAGTTAAAGTTGAACTCAGATAATGAATAAAACACTGGAAAACATTTACTCATCCTTTAGGATCCTGAAGATAAGGATTTCTACATACAGGCATCAAAGCTGTGATGAACACCAAGGGAGGGATCGGCTCAGGAAAAACGGAGGGAAGGGTGCTGCCCACAGACTTAGGAATGTGCCTGTGAGGAAATCATTTGGGGGCCTGGGTCTTCAACACCTGTGTTAAGTTGACTCGACTTTCCTGAAGAGCTGAGTTCCTGCCTCTTCCATGCAAAACTCACCTTCAAATTGCACTCAGATAACAAAAAAATAAAGTGGTTTTCACTTACTTTATATCTGACTGTAAATATGGATATATTCATGTTTCCTGTGTGTCTTTCCAACAACAACATTGGAAGATTTATTTTTTTCTTTAATATGTGCAGAAGGAAGACACTCTCTTAATTAGTATCAGACAGTTTTGGTGTTGTTCAGCATTAAAAATAAACCTCTGTCTTTGCCAGAAGTAAATTTGGCAATTGTGTGCTCCCTGCTGCAGGAAAACAATGTCTCTCTTTAGAGCTCTGAACCAAGCACTGGCAATGAAATGGGGCCCGATGTCCATTGATCTC
The DNA here is from genome assembly GCA_035583155.1 of Acropternis orthonyx. Lineage (NCBI taxonomy): Eukaryota > Metazoa > Chordata > Aves > Passeriformes > Rhinocryptidae > Acropternis > Acropternis orthonyx. The sequence goes on along the minus strand of JAWWEU010000005.1, from coordinate 3,537,832 downwards.
AATGGAAAACCTATTATTAGAAGGATCACTGTGACCACATCCTGCCTGCATTTTGTACCCAGAACCACCACTGAGGTCAGCAGGATTTTTGTGCAAATATTTATGGCAGGATATGGCCCGCTTCAGGGCACTCTGAGGGTTGACAGGCCTTCAGCTGGGTTGTTCCTTCTTCGTGTTGATCCTGTCAGGATGAGCTGTGAACAAGTCAAAACCCACCGTCCAGGCTGGTGCGGACTGAAACCCAGTAACGCAGTTGGGGCACTTTGAATGTGGACATGAGGCAAGACTCCGGCATTGCATCATGTCCTGCTGGATTATGCCATGCCTTGGACTCTGGATGGGTTGTGTCCTTCCAATTCCTCAAGAAAGCAGCAAGGAGCAACTTTGATGGGTCTGTGGCTTCGACAAGTGAAAACTGTTGATAATTGAGTAACTCAAGATTTTTGTTTTCAGCAAATGCTTTGCATGTGTGACTAGTGCAGCTCATTTCCTGCTTGCCAAGTTCAGTTCTATCAACACTTATTGGAACCACGAGCTTGGACAGCAGAGGGAATGCTCTCTCCTTTATCCTTTTGATATGGGGAATATATGAATTCTTTTCAGCTTACTGTACATCTGTGTTTTCACTGGACAGCAGAAAACTGTGTCACTGACTCATTGTTTGATCTTGGGTAAATCATCTAATCCTGTCTGTCCCAGTACCCTCATGTGCATAAATAATGTAATGACTCTCATCTGTCTTTACAAGCTGTTAGAATAACTTTGGTTTAAGTAGTTTTAGCTTTACTTTAGTCTTTTCCACAACATTTTATTGGTGAAAGAAGGACGCTCTTACCCAAAGGTTTCTTTCCCTGCTGGGTGCTGAAATATTCACTGTTCACAGGTTTAGATAATTTGCATTTTAGCTAAAGTATTTCTCATACCTGTAGGGCCAGACTTCAAGTTTATACAGATTTGCCACTGCAGAAATGTCTCTGATGAAATGACAACCTGGCATTTTCAGCAATAGCTGGAAGGTTGGGAACACTGTGAACCCAAGTTACATTCTTCCCAACTCTGTGCACAGATTCCCTGTAAGAGGTGAAATAGTCACAACAACGAGTTGATGCACCTGAAAGAGGAGTGAGTTACCCCTTTGCCTGGTTCATATGAACAGAGTATTTTAGATTGAAACCTAAAAACTTAGTAAACAAATTAAAAGCTTAATCATTTCCTTGTGTATCAACAGCTGTAAAGAGAAAAACCAAACAAACCAAAACCAACAAAAAACCCAAACCATGACCTGAAAACACAAATGGGCCATTCTACATACCAAGCCTGCAAGACATTTTCAACTATAGTCTGCACAAAATTATTCTTTGCATTATAAATTGCATCTTGGGGCCCAGGACTAACATGGTTTCTGTCCTCTTCCTCCTCTAGTTATATGCCTAAAGAAAGTGTCACTCTAACGCTGAGGGAAAAATGCCTGGATAATAACAGAACTTTAGATAGAAATGTATTAGTTTCAAAGAAACTGGTCTGTTGGAAGCCTTGTTCATTCAGGGATAAAAGGTCTGTAGGGAAGAGACAGCAGGATATGGGGATCTGAGAGTACAGGGGATGGTGATATTCTCGCTGAGAGCACTTCTAAGGGACGGGAGAAAAAGATTTGTGTCTCTGGTGGAAAAAAAAAGAGTCTTCTATTTCAGTATTATCCCAATGCAAGCATAAAACTGAATGCAAAACCTCAAAAATGGTTGCAAAATGGAATTCTTGTTTTCCAGCCAGTTTGGGCCAGAATGAGTCTATATTTGTGGAGCGCTGGAGAGAGAAGTTTCCTCTTAAACAGGAAAAGGGTAATCCTGCTGCTGCACCTTGGTCAGAGGAGGTGTCTGGCTCCCCAGTAGAGCTCCCCGTGGAGCAGATTCCATCCCATCCTGTCCCATCCCACAGCACAGGCAGTAAGTGCCTCATGGGCACAGCTCTGTGGCTAAAGTGCTGAATCAGGACTCACACTGGGTTCCGTTCTGGCTTGCCCCAGGATTTCTTATTTAATCTTGAGCAATGCACTTAATCTGTCTGTGCTTCAGTTTCCTTGCCGTGAGGGTTGGTCTGCGTGAGACGTCAGTGACCTGCTCCAAGTACAGATATATTGATTTAGAGCAACCTGTGACTGTGTTAAGATTAGTTTAAGCTTTCTGGGGGAGGTTTGAGCTAAACTGAAGTAGGGAATTTTCATCTCAGGGTGCTTATTTGCATTAAATGCGTCTAAAAATCTGATTGAATCAAAATAGTGAAACTGAAAGGTTCATTAAAACTTTTCCAGGCAGTCCTAGAGATGTGATACCAACAACTGTATTAGTTTGGGCACTGTGGGCTCCTCCAGCTTATGTTCATACAGGTTTTGGAGGGAGAATGAGATACTCAGACTTCAGGAGGGGCACAAAACCTTATGAGTGAGATTTCTAACAGGGGTCTAATAAAAAGGGAAGTCTCCACCACTGCAGAGGCTGAAACAGTAGGAGAGTCTGAATTCTGTGATTTTCTTGCTGCCTTTTGAATGAAAATATCCAGGTTCAGTCTGCAAAAAGTTGCATCACTGAAACAAAAGGGAACCTTTTAACTTCTTCCTTCTATTGTCTTGTCTTACTGTCTGCTTTGCCACCCATGCTCTTTTTTTTGTTGGAATTACCACACGTTTTTTTCTGTTCCCAGGAGTAATAACAGCAATAATAGAAAATTACTGCTTTGCAAATAATTTTGGAAAGTACACACGGAAATCTTTAGGAGTGAAAATAGCTGCAATGGATGGCAGTTGCTACTAGCAATGGAAATGTTTAGGTATATATTTAAAAAAAAAGCATGTCAGAGATGCTGGAATTTCATCTGGAGGACTAAGTGCATGGTCTTCTCAGGCACTGGAAGGATAGAGGGGAAATTGTGAATACCCCAAAGTCCTGACCTGCCTGTGTAAAGTTCTCCTTACCACAGGCACTAAGTGTTCTTTAATGCAAGTCAAGCACTCCAAATGAGGAAAGAGAGAGAAATTAGTCTGAACAGGAAGCTTCAAATATTCTAAGACTAATTGAGTTTAGATAATTAAGGGGTTTTAGAGCAGTAATTCAGAGGAGAATGGGAGGGGAGGACGGTTTAATTGAGATTGCCTGTCCATCTGTGAATTCTCCACGCATCCTTCTGTGGTGTGTCCTGGTTATCATTCCTTCTGACCTGAAGGAGCTGATGTCGTTTGTATTGACCTTATTAGCAGCACTGCAGCTTCCCCTTGCATTTTGGGGCTCTTTGTGTCCTGCCTGTGGTGCAGGGCGCGTGTGACAGCTGCCTGTGCTCTCCTGGCCTTGGGAGTGCCCTGCCCTGGCCCCTCTGCCCCGGCAACCCTCACAGTGTGCCTGGGGTCATGCTGGGAGCTGGGGGATAAGGAGCAGGCTTGGAATGCTGCTTTGTGTTTCAGTAGAGGCTGTTCCATGCGTATTGGAGATTAGTCTTCATCTCTGCTAAAGCAAGGAAACCAAAATTGGAATCAAGACCCAAACCCTTGCTGCCAGGAGTGGGTTGATGGTGGTGATAAGCCTGACTGGTTCAGTTGGTGAGAGGAGATGGCAGCCAAGCCTCATGGCTTGCCAAGGGAAAAGGTTCCCAATAGCTTTGCACTGACTGCTACTAAGAAAACTTTTTTTAAGGATGTCATCATGTACTCTGCACCATGGGAGGGACCGTGCCAGTACTGCAGTGCAGCACCACAGATCCTCCTGCCCTGTGACTCCCTGTGTGGTGTCTCACACACCAACCTGCTGCCTTCCTGAGCAGGGAGCGCGACAGAGAGAGATCCATATGGCACCCATGGAGAGATTTGGACACAACAGGCAGGATGAGCAGCTTAGTGAGACTGTTCCATGGTGCAGTGGTTGCTGAGGGTGGTGCAGGAGGTGCAGTGGTTGCTGAGGATGGTGCCCAGAATCTCACAGCCATTGGCTCAGCTGCCCCTGTGACAGTCTGGGCAAACCTGGAGTGCTGCAAGTGCAGTGGTGACATCTGAACTTTGATTTAGCAGTGAATAAATGGGACACATGATGCTCGAGCTGTGTCCTGTCCCTCTCTGGGGCTGTGTCCACCCCGCAGGCGAGTGGCATGAATTCTGATTTTACACTGACTGGTGCCTGTGGATGCTCCAGTGATTTGAATTGGGCTGGCCCAGCAGCTTGCCAAGTGTAATCGAGATCAAAATGCTGTTCAAACTGCAGCAGGTCACGTTTCTTAATTTAGAAAGCTGCAGCAGACACTGAGAGGAAAGGCCTTGGAGCCTCTGGGAGCTCTGACAAATTGTAACACACTTCTTGGACTGTGTTTGTAAGTACAAGTAACTCAACTCGGTGCCATAAGGACTTCTGAGAAAATAATAAATGCACCTGGGAGTGGATTGTCTGAGTTTCCCTCTTGTCTCCTGGTGCCTTACAAATGTTGCAGTGGAGGAGCTGCAGCAAAACATGAGGGGCCCTTTCCTGATGGACCATCCCACTTGCACCAGGAGTCTGCCCGTCAAAAACGAGGAAACAAACTCCAGGATGTTTTCATGGGGAGAGCCAGGAAAACGCTCTGTACCGATCTGCCACCAGCAGGTGTTTTCCTAGTGACTGTCCTTGCTACTGCCCCTCTGGGGCCACTCGGATATGGAAAGTGGGATAAATAATCAAAGAGGATGTTCCTAGCTGCTAATTTTCAGTCAGATTTGACACTGGTCCAAGATTTAACACTTCCTTTCTCTGCCAGCCACATACTAAAAATAACATATTTTCAGGATATGGGAGACCACGGGAAACCTGTGGCATTTGGCACATGAATGTTGCCTTTCGTCTGGAGATCTCAAAGCAACAACTTGGAGCCTCATTGCGACCCCTTGGAATTGGGAGAATTTGAGACATTTTTGGAGCTGTTTGAGATGTAGGTCAAGAGGAGGCAAATCTCAGAATGGCTCGAAGGGTCTGAATTTCCTTGTTGAGTGATACATATTTAAAAGCAGAGAAAGCACCTTTACCTTGGCTCGTCTCGTGGGTCTTCTTGCTGTGCCTCAGAGTCCTGCTGGTCCTTCCTGGGGCTGGGGGAGATGCACTTGGTGACTGTATTGGGGAGACACGAACGAGGGGGATGGTTCCCTCTGCAGAAAGATTGCTGCCCTCAGTAAAGGCTGGAGAGGAGTTAATTCATATATTCTTATTAGGGGTTTTTGTTTGTTTGTTTGTTTTTGTGGGTTTTTTTTCCTAGTTAATCAGGGCTTTAGACTGCCTTCCAGTAATCAGACTTATTAACTAATATTTCTGGCACACAGAATGTTTTTTTTGACAGAGGCTTTTCTTTTTTTCTTTCCTTTCCTTCTCTGTACTTTATTTTTCTCTTTGGTCTTAGTCATTGGCTAACATAGATGGTAGAAGCAACTAAAAAAATAAAAGCACTGTTTGGCTGGCAGGAACACAGCAGATTGGCTCTGTTTGTGTGGATGGGTTGTAATATCCATGAGTCAGGAGGGTTCCCTGTTCTGCCCTGAGCATCCCGTGTCAGACGGGTCTTCTCAGGCCTTGGGAAAGCAGCTGCTTTTCCTCTGTTGGGAAAACAACACATAGGTGGTGGGTTTCAGCCAAAAATCCAGTGAAAGAGCTGAAATGGAGACTGATCTGAAAGGCAGGCTTGAGAGCAAGATGTAAGTTCCCGGAGGAAACAGGATTTGTTTGGATTCTTTCCTCAAGTAGTTGAGCACTTTTCTCCCAAGACTCAAAGTAGCTGTGGAGCCTCCTCCTTTCAAAGGACCACTAGTGGTTTCTTGTGCTTGACAGTTTTGGTTGCTCTGCTCATTTTGATAATTCATTTAAGCCTCTCAAAGCAGCTGTAATTTAATCAAAGTGCCTGGAAAACAGCAGGACCATTGATCCCAGGCAGGGGGTGTGCACAGCCGGCTGTGGAGGCCACGGGAAGCCATGGGATTTTCATCTGGGGGGGATTTTCATCTTGTGCTGCCTCTCACAAAACAGGTGGGCCAGGCCTTGAGTTCCCACAGGTACTGGGGTGTTTTCCTTGCTGGAAAGGGTCTGCCCCACTCTTTGATGTTGATGATATGATGGTGGAGATAGCAAGAGCCTCCATTCTGTGAGCAAGCCTGGATTATTTATTTGGCATCCGAGCGAAGTCACCTGCCTGATGAGAGATTTAAATGCTAGGGAAATGTCAAAACTGCCCACAACTGTCTGATTGCCAGATCTCAGGAAAGTTCTACTTTCCATCCTGCTTGGGGAAGCTGCTTTTGTTGTGTTAATCAGGGTGGCTGTGCTGTATTGTCTACCTGACTGCACTGGACCAATTTCTTGGCTCCTGCCTGCCTTATCTCTCCCTCCCCTGACAGACTGAAGGAGCTCAGGTGCATCATACATTTCTTTTCCCCCAGTGTTGATGATGAAGTACAAGTACCAGGTCTGAGTCTTGCATCATGCTCAGTGACCTTCAGACTCCTGCTGGTGTGGAGGCTGTGGGGCCCTTTTGATTTACAGCACTACTGAAGTGGCTGCACACCTTGGCAAGGGCCAGATTACTATTTCAGCTCCAGTCTGGGTGACGTGAAGAGACACATCTTGCACTGAGAGGCTAAGAGATTTATTTACTTTTGAAAGTTACAGATTTCATTTGAAGTAAAAACACCAAAATGACCTTTTTTAACCTAGAGAAGAAAACATCTCTTTACTTCTCAATCCTCGGGTTGCTTCCTCAAGGAATCTCTATCCCAGCTTTTTCTCCAATTTCTGATTGTTCTGGGCCTTTTTCTCCATGTTAGTAATTTCTGTCTCCTGCTTGGGTTTCTTCCAGAACCCTTCTCTTCATCTCCACCTTGAAAAAAAAAAAATCTTCCCTTTGCATCTTGACTCCCTTTTCCCTTGGCAGGAGACAAAAGGAAGGTTCTGTTTGTGGAAAAGGAACCACTTTCAGACCTGGGAACACGAAGGGGGGGCTGAGAGAACCTACTGCTCCCCAGCCCCGGAGATGCTGTGCCTGATGCTGAGAAGGAGAGGAGATGTTTGGGGGATTCCTGGCGTGGGGCTGGAGGAGCAGGAGTGAAGGAGCAGGCAGCTGTGGCCGGAGCAGGATCCATTCCCTGGCTCCGTGTCTGCCCTCTCAGCCGACGACAAGCAGGTGCCTGTGGGGATTGCACAAGGAGCCGTAGGCTGGTGGAAAGGCTCCAGGGAGCCAGCTCCAGCCTACGGACTGTAGGTTTGCCTCCCTGAGTCTAGACACTCTCACGGGGATTACGTCAACAATAATTTGTCAGTCTCTATTTATTTCCAGTGGCATGGTTAGTATTTACTAGTGCTGAGACTCTCCTTATACTCTTCCATAGTCTATCATACAAGAGGCACTTCCAGCGAAGTCGCTTCCTAGGCCACAATTTCCATGGGTTTTTGAATAATACTGGTGATACTCATGCCTAGGAGAAGGAAATGGACCCAGGCATCCACATCCCACTGAGAGGCAAGAACGTCTTTTATGCATTTTGATGCCCCAAGAGCATCAGGTATTTTAATAATAATTGGGTATATTCAAATATGTTCATCAGGTTTGAGAATAAGGTCTGAGAATACATTGCTGTCACTGTAGGAAAAAAATTCCTTTGGTCTCAAAACCACTGATAAAATGAGTGTCAAAATTCCATGTTTTTACACAAAACTCTACCACTTTCAGGTGCAGAAAGTTTACACACAATCCCTGGGGAATGCATCCATAGTCCAGCTTTAAACGTGGATGTGCCTGACATGAGAGGCCACTGTCTTGGGGTTCTCTGGGTCGTCGATGAACAGGCACCTCTAAGCTGCCTTTTCAAGGAAACTTCTGCTCTGACTCGCCCTCTGGAAGAGTTTTCCTCTTCCTATGGACTGGAGAGGAGGACTGTATTAAAATACAATTTTCAAATAGAGCTGTGTGAATAACCACCTATGAACTCCCTCCCTTCTTTTCACAGTCAGGATGAAAGTTCAAGTGCTGACAGCATTTTCCACCCCAATGTCTGGACTCTGCCCTCTCCCATGACGTTGTGTCAAGACTCCGTAATACAGAGAGAGGGTAATTGAACTTTGTGAATATTAAGGACCTGATATGAAATATCTGAAGTCTACAAAATGTGGACTTCTCAGAATGTGCTTAGTGCAGAGCTCAGCTTATGCAACAGGACAACACAAATTTTGCAAGGCTTGTATTTCATGTTTTGGATTTTCCCCGAGAGTACTGAAAGGGCATTAAAGAGCAGCTTAATAAATAAAAAGTAAAACAGTTTAATTCGTTGGTTGTTGGGGAAAGGGGAAACCCACGGAAAAGTAAATCTTTAACTCAAAACAAAAATCAAGGAACTCTCTGAAACTCAGAGGATCGATGTTGTTTTATTATTAAACCACTGTGCTGTTGTTCCCATGGAAACAAAGAAACAAATATTTGGAACTGTGTCACACCTTCCACCGAAATTCCAGCTAAGAATGTTTTGGAAAGTGTTCCTGTCAATGACAGCTCTCCCGTGCTCTGAATGACGGCTTTGTGCAGCCTCCTGGACTCCTGCACAGGCGACAAGGTGAACTTCCCCCCCTCAGCCTGCGGACATTCCCTGTCTTTCCAGTTCTTTACAAGGAATTAGTTGCATCAGGAGGTCTGTGCCAGTACAAATGATAAGTCTGAGGCTGCAGCAATGACCCAAATGAAATGTGTGACTTTGGTCATTTGCTGTTGGTTTGGGTGGGGGTTTTTTTCAACCCATAATTTTCTGCAGATCAGTCCTATAGCAACATGCCAAATGATTTCACCTTGAACCCAGCATGATCTGCTCACGAATAGAAGGGGAAAAAACCCAATGAAATACAACTGAGATTTTGGCTTAAAATAATATTTACTTTACTGAGATAATATGATCCATCTCCTCATTACCAGTGAGAAGAGATCTTTCGATGCTGCCAGATATCCTTTACCTGAGGCACCCCATCTGTTTAGATTTGCAGGTTGAGGAGGGGGGCAGGAAATCTGATCAAAGTTAGCAGGTGCTCCTTTTATTTAATTTTTTTTTTTAAATTAAAATGCTGCTCTTGTCTTCTCTTTGTCTGCACATTTCTTTCACCTTCAGATCACCATCACATTTTAAGTGTTTTAACCAGAAAGTTCTCCCTGCTTTCCAAACAAGGAGTTCAGTTGAAACAAGAAGTAAAATACTTCTGTGTTGGATTTTTTTAGTGAATATAAGGTCAAAACTGTAATTAAATATCTCACCACTGGGAAAAGCATCATGCTTCTCATTTCCAGCATGGAAAATAGTCGTTGATGTCTCATTAAGTGCATGCCCATTTTGCAATCTTTCCCTTGCTGGAAGCACTAATCACCTTTTTCTTGCCTACCCACGTACCTGTTTTCACACAGTTCATATCGTAGAAATCTCTTCTGCTCTGTTAAATGTCTTTGAAATATTCAGGTTGGTTCAAAAGTGATTAAGGCTGGAAGGGGGGAAGGACATTTACATAATGTTTTGCACATTAGGCTGAAATGTACTTTTCTGATGTGTGAGGAGATATCACAATGAATTCGACTCTGTAAAACTGTGCTCCCCTTCTGAACTGGAAGGTTGGTCAGGGCTTGGAGCACCTGATCTAGTGGAAGGTGCCCCTGCTCATGGCAGGGGGTGGAATGAGATGGTCTTTAAGGTCCCTTCCAGCCCAAACCATTCCGTGATTCCATGAACTAGAGTTCCTTGTGCTGCATTTACTGTGTGTAGCACCGTGTGTACAAGGATGCTGAAGCCCTCTGACTGTGAAATACAACAAGTAACTGTGTAATTGTCAACAACTTTCTAAATTTTAACGGATTTTTTTTCTCATATTTCCCTTCCTGATAAATATTGGCATTTCAGCCCAAAAACTGCTCAGTATTGGAAGGTTTAAATTGTAACCAGCTCTGAAAAATCATCCTTTTCAAATTACAGGCCAGCTAAAAGACACGAGCCTGGGAAACCTCCCTTCTCTGCGGGGTGAGTGAGCAGTTCAGATGCCTTTGATGGACCACACACTGCAGTACCTTCCAGGATTATCAAATAATAACTCAGAAACCCTGGGCCATGTGCAGTTTGAACTGAAGTCAGAGGGCATCTTTGGCATGTGGTCTGTGGTCCCTGGGATATGTCGAGATGGGTGGGATATGCTGCAGTGAGGGGCTGGAAGCAGTGCTTTTTATTTGTACAGTCCTGCTCAGGATAATTAAGGTGGTGTAGAGCAGGAGGAAGCCTTTTGCCTGGGCTGGTGGTTATGTGTGTGTCACGGCCCAGCACGTCTCCTGTGCAAAGGAATATGTAATTCAAGAAGTGTCCCTAGGAAAGGGAGAGGCTTTTGTTCTCAAACCCGGTGTTGTCATGATTGAGGCCACATGTTCCTTTATGGCCCCAAATCAGTTTGGGGCTGATTCCCATTTAGTTCCTTTCAACCCCTGTTATTTGAGCCTTGTGCTATTGTAAATCTGTTCCTTCTCAGCCGGTACTGGAGGGATTCTCTGGGCCAGGCCTGCAGATCCTGATACTCTTTCTAATGTAGTTTCTCTCCTTTATGCTGGGGAATATTTTTCTACATAATGATCCACAGTAACTGTGCCCCAGGCAGTGGTTTGAGGTAGAAGGTTATGCAGCAAAGCTACAGTACTTTAAAACACTAATTTTAATTTTAAAGAGGCGAGTGAAAAGGAAGGAGGTTCTTGAGCTGTCTATACCATTTGAGTATGTTGCAGTACAGTGAAAGATAACTCATCATCTTGTAGAGAGGTTGTGAAAACTCATATTTTCTACATGTTCAGTGGATCAAGGTGGCTGTGCAGTAATATTTTACAGTGGTAGCTTATTTTTCAGAACTGTAATTTTGCTAGAAAATGCAGTTGTTACTGCACCCAGTTAGTTTCATCTTTAATTTATCTGATAGCTATAATATTTTCTTTGCTGTGACTGCATTGCTATTTTATCAAATACTAATAATCAGATTGATAGAATGAAAAAAAGCACAGGTCTAATAAAGGGAATTCTTACCCAGGCTGAGTTCTAGCCCCTTTTCTCCAGTGAGCCATGGACCTCTGTCTCCAGCTTTCAGGAATGGTCTTAACCACCACATTTCAGGATTGGGTTTTATTCTGAAGAGAGAACATTATGTTTTCTGGATCCCTCCCTGGGACTGGTCTTGTGCCCTCCAGTCAGATCTACAGGGCTGCTCATTCACAGGTCACTCTCACCCTCACTGTCTGGCTTGATGGTTTTTGCTCAAAGAAGGGAAGAGAAGAAGCAGAAGGGACTTACTGGGGCTACATCCTTGAATATGTTGTGCCGCCCAGTTGGCAAACTGGTCCAGATGTGCTTTCTGGGAATACTTGAAGGGGCGAGGAGGCAATGTGTCAGTTTTTTTCTCCAAAGAATTTACAAGATGGGTTTGTCTGCCAAGCAGTTTCGCCCCAAGTCTTCTGGTACTGGACTAAAATAAGCCGCTCTGCAACCGCCGCTCTTGAACTCAACAGTATTTCAGCCAACACAGTTGTGTTTAAACCAGTCAACTAATGACTAAATCCACAGCTTCTAATTGCAACCAGTGCATGGTGTTGTAAACACGATGCAGATGGCCTTGCTACCCCGTTAGCTTCCAATTAAAAAAAAAAAAAAAGTAAAATGTACTGGTCACTTAACTCTGTGTGTGTAGGTCTCAGCCTGACATCATTAATGTGTATTTGTTGACTGGAGGAGGCACTGAAGTTTCCCTTCTTGCACTTTTCTGTTAATGTGATCATTTGGAGTTTGATTTTGGCTGCAGAAATTGCAGAACTTAAACATGTAATTTTTAGAAAAAAACCAGAGTTGCTATGGAGTAGTAAGAATGATTATCCCTCCCCTAGCCTAAGTTTCTCACTTAGCAACAGTCCTAAACTGGGTCTGCTGAGCCTGAGTGGATGCTTCTGTAGAGCTGTTTGCCTGTTAAAAACATGACAGTATCTTTATTCTTTCATGAATGCCACTAGCATCTTCATTCCTTGATTTTGTTGGAGACAAAATTTGTCCCACCTATTACTTTTCCTTGGTTAATCCACCTGAATAGTGAAGCACGTGTCCAACTACAGTAACCTGAGCAACATGACCAGCTGGAGTGATTCCTCTTGTACTTGAGAGATAGAGAATATTTGGGTGCATTGGCTGATGCTTTAATGTGGTTTTTATAGGGGTGGTCAGCTATATATACTCTTTTTTGTGTGTATTTTTGACAACTTATGGATACTTCTGATGAGCTCTGTAAATAGAGGAAGGGAACACTTTTCAGGAGCAAGTTAAGAATCAAACTTTTTCTTGTGAATTCAAGTGTTTTCAGCCCTGTGACCAGTTTGCAGGGAGGTTTGGGAGACAACAGATGTTTGGGCTGGACAAGTCCCCCAGCTATGGTACCTCTTTTCCCACACACAGTCCAGTGGTACAGGTCTCTTTCCCAAAGCAGATTTGGGAAAAGAAAAAGTCAGCAGTGGCACGTGGGAGGAGAAATGATGTTCAGAGGGAGCGCTGGGAATCTCAGGCCACCTACAGAGGGGTCAGAGCTGCTGTGGGAGTGCAAGGAAGATGATGCAACAAAAGTTGTAATTATTGGAGTGAAATATCTCCCCATCAAATGGAAAGTGCCTCGAGACCTTGAAAATCTGGTTTAGTTCTTTGTTTAGGCAGCACCTGAAACACCAGAGCCTCTGGCTGGAGCTTTTTAGTGCTGTGATATAAAAACTGAAAAACACAGAGAAAAATGCTACTGGGACAAAACATGAGCTTCTCTGTGTCACCAACGTTGCAGGACACAGGAACCTAAGAATGTGTTTGACAGTCTGTCATTGTAACCACTGAAGCCTTAAAGGTCCAATTAAAACCTCATAAAGAGTAATTCGGTGATGTTTGCATATGTAAAATAAAATGCTTTCATAGCTCAGCTTTATGAGCATGTATGGACCCAAGAATCCTGAAAACATTCCTGTATTTTTATGAATGTCATGAACTCAAAATTATTTAGCAAATTTTGCCACTTTTTTTCTTTTTTTTTTTTTCTCCACAGGCTTTCACCATTGCTTACAGCCCAAACCACAAATAAAGCATTAAAATTATTAATGTGAGCTAAACAGGAGGGCCATTGCCAAAAATAGCAGTATTCACTCAGGCTCATTCTGTGTAGCGCTGGAAAAATTATTCCCATGCTACAGCAAAGATCACATTTTTTCCTTTCTTCACTAATAGCAAAAATATTACCTTTCAAGTGGGCTGTTATTCCTGCAGCTGGGGGATAAGCAGGTTGGATGAAATGTAAGGTAGCTAAATGAGCAAGGCTTGCTGACCCAGCCTCCTGCTAATACAGTGAATGATTTATGACGCTTTTCTCTCCTGGTGCCTTCCCACCCCCTATTTTTCCCTTCAGGATGACAGCAAAATGAGGCAAACAGGCCAATGGAACCTCATGTTTGACCTGACTGAGCTCCAGGAGCTTTGCTGCTTTTTCTTTCCACTTTAATGGAGAGCAAGGGGAGCAGTTTGAGGGCATGGCTGGGCACTCTGAAGTTTGAAAAGAGTAGAGGTGTGTAAATGCATGGGACTTGTCTTGTGTGGTGTGGCAACGTCCCAGAGTGATGGGCAGTGATGGGAAGACATGTAATTCTTGGATAAGAATCCCATGTGTGGTGCTCCCCAATTTGGGCATCCTCCTCCCCTCTATCAGCAGCAGCTGCTGTTTGGTCTCTAAATGACCTACACAGTCCTTCAGGGGCAGGAGCTGTTTTATGGGGTTCAAACTGCAGCCCTGGGAGCTGTAGCACACTGTACCAGTCGGGACCAGTGGCACAGGGAGCCCACCAGTGCTGTGGCATGGGCAGACAGGAGGCTTTGGGAGGCAGGTGGAATTTACAGGGAAATGTAAGACATCCAATAAAGTTCTCACAAAGAAGGTGAGACAAGTGAAGGAGAATTTTTTAAAAAGAAACTGGTAATCCTGAGATGTGTTATATTTTTGAAGGGAATGAGAGGCAAAGAATTGATATTAATTGCAATAAGTTCCCATTGGTAGGTACAAATCTAATTGCAGAGAAAAGGCACTTTTATGCTTCCTTTGGTTGGTGAGAGTTTGGGTTTGTGCTAAGCAGGGCTGCTTTCTGCACTGAGATTATCCAGGGCACAAAGACTTGCATTTGTTGGCTGACGCTCCAAGGGATTTAGAAAACAGTTTTGGAATCAAGTTTTGGAGCTGGGTTGTCTTACCACCAGTGCACAGACCTGTAACTACCCCACTGCCTGTAGTAAGATGAGTACATTTGTTTCTTCTCTTCCCAAGATGGTTTGAAAGGCCACATTTACTTGTGCGAGATTATAGGGGTTTGAGATCTTACAATACCAGCACAGTATTGCCAGAGTCCATCCTTGAGTCCAGGATTCAGGAATAAAATGATCATGAGCAAAGAAAACTAAAGGTAGGACCTAGAGAAAAAGTAGGATCCTGGGAGAGAGGTGTGTGGCCAAGTGCCCTTGCTAAATACCGGGGAAAGAAACACATGCACATCATTGCTGTAGGAGTCTTTCTCATTAGATCAAAAGGACAACATCACAGCAATCTGTTGCTTCTGTAGAAAACACAGCATCCAAGAGGAGGAGGAGACACATGTGGGCAGCAAGAAAGCCCTTGGAAAACAACTGAGGAGACAGCAGGAAAGAAACAGCTTATGGGTGGGGTCAGTCCCAGAGCAGCCGGAGAGGAATGAGCAGGGAGATGAGTGGGTGAGGACAGACACCCCACTGAATGTTGATTGTGGCACAGCCTCCATCTGTCCTGCCTTGGTGCACCCACTCCCAGTGCTAGGAATAAGCTGTGATACCATGGAATCAGGTTGCTGTTTGTCATGGCAAAACTGCTGCCGAGAAACACAATCTTTGTTTCCCAGGGAGTGATAAAGAAACAATAATAAAATGGTGTTTACAGGCCCAGGTTGTTTATCCCCTTTCTCTCCAAGCTGTTCCCTGTGCCTTCACAGCCTGGAGACTCCCTGCACGACATCCATGGGTGACTTCACCTTCACTCCATCCATGGGTGACTTCCCTTTCTTAAGCTCCAGTAATTCATGGCTGTGAGTCGGAGGCACTTCGATACCAACAACCTCCACATCAAAGAACCACCGCAGGATTTGATGCTAATACAAAGCTACATCCAAGAATTCAATAACTTTCACTGCTGACAACCCAGTACGGTTTCAGGGCAGGAGCTGAAATCTCTGCCTCACTAACAGACTAAGGGAAGCGACCAGAAAAGTCAGACCAACTTCCAGACCCAAGGTTTGCTGTTGGATTAGTTCTCTCTGGACTTGTGTTCTCAACTTCCCTTGAGACCGAGGATGGCTCTGCAGCTCCAGGTGTCTGAATTTTGTGCTGCTGTTGGAGTCCTGTTTCAGAGAACAATCCTGTTTAAAACCCTCAGGAGCGGCTGCAAAGGCACAATGAAATGTCAGAAGTAAAGAAATGTATTTTTATTTCAGCACTGAATTTCCTTTGGAAGTATCAGCCATCACTCTTGGGATGAAATGAGTGACTGCTCAACATGAGGCTGTTATCACGTTCTGAACCTGACTTTAATGTGGGCCACATCAGAGCCAGGAGAGGTCACCAGCAAAGGGGGCTCTGTGTTCTCCCTGAGGTAACACTCTGTTGGTTTGTTTTAGGCCTATTTAAAGTGAGAAAAAAGAAATCCAGAGGAAAGAAAAAAAAAAGGTGGCTAAATCTTTATGCGTGTTTTCTTTTCGGAGGGAACACCTGTCTGGGGTAATACTTCATTGCGTTGCATTCATGAGAGGTAGGAAAGCAGCTCTCTTTGCTCTGACTTCATTAGTGGCAGCTCAGCTTCTCGAAAGAGCACAAAGTTTCTTTTTTTTTGCCAGCTACAAACAGAAAAAATTACTACTTGGTGAATTCCACATAACCTTTAAGGCTTTCAATCACTGCAGTAAATGCTACTGTGCCCCAGCTCCTGCTTTTATGAAATTTTATTATAAGCACCTTAATTATAGTCAGGGGTGTCTGATGGGCCACAGGAAAGGTCCTCTTCCAAAAAACACATGATAACAGGGGTGGAGCGATCCCAGGCTTTTTGTCGTCTGTTGGGCTTTGCAGAGAAGAAGATTAATAGTAAACAATGTAAATCTAAATATATCTCAGACACAAAATATCGCATTCGTGCAGACTTGCCTTCTCGGGGTGGGGGGGGGGCGGTACTGGCATTAACCACGTTCCTGTGGGGATCTGCACAAAGCCAGGCTCCTCCTCCAGAGCAGAGCTAAACCCAGGGCTGGTGGTGTTGTCATTCCACTGCAGCGGGACAGTGAGGTCTCTCCCTTGTGCTGCTTTTAGCAGTGGCGATCAGGGCTCCCAGGTCGAGATGTAGTTCAAGGGCAGAGGAGGGAGCAGGGACGTTCTCAGGGACTTCGCGGTGCTCGGAGCGGATTCTCCACGGAGCTGCCAGAGAGAAGCATCAGACCTGGGTCCTACGGATGGATTAGTCCCCCTTTATAGCCCATGCCTGCCTCTCCACTTACTTCACTGTTTGTATAGGTCAGATCAAATATAAGTTGGAGGCAGCTTTTAGAGCCTGTGCTGCTCCCACTCCGGGAGAGCATCTGGCAGGGCTGGGGCTCCCCCCGTTAATGGCCCGGCTCTGGCCCTGGGGTAGGCAGGCTATCCTTATCACCTTGGCAGCCTTCCAGCTCCAAATAATAATCCATTAACGTCTGCCCTGCTGGCATTCTTGCCAAATACGAGGGATATCTTTTAAATAAACATTGGCAGTTCCCAGTCGGAGGAAAGAGAAAGGGAGTAGAGGAAAAACAATCCTTGACATTTCAGTGACTTTGCAGGGCAAGCTGACACCTGGTACTACCCTTATCTGCGGGTGTTTGTGCAGGGCTGCAAAACAGCTTCTTCTCTTGGCTCTTTTGCCTTCTTTAAATAGAACTGGGAAGGCTGATAATGACAGGAGTAACTTTCTTGGATGGGCAATCTTTGCCTTTTCTTTTTCCAGGCTGGGGAGACCCTGTGTTAACATCTGGGCTCCTGTTTTCCTCTGAAGTACAGCGGGATTGTGTGGCAGCTTTTGTGCCTCATACTCTGCCAGCAATATTTTGTTTTCTCACAGTTTTCCTCCTTAGTGGATCAGATATAACACAGATTTACTTCCATGGGGGCACTTTCCCACCTGACTTCCTATCCCCTCATCCATCAAACCAAACAGCCGCATGGATGTGCCAGGAATCAGAGCAATTGGAGCTCACCCCGTCTCAGCATTCCTCAGGAAGGGCTTTTTCTGTTTGTTTCAGCCATTTCACTTTCCTTTCTCTGTAGCTGAACTCTCAATGACAGCTTGAGGTTTATTTTTCCAGCTGTTATATTTTGCTTCATAGCAATGAAATTACTTGTTTGGATATTTCGCTGTATCAATAAATGAGCTGTCGAGGTTTTATTTTTGCAGTCCAGTTAAGATCTAGAGTAGGATTCATCAGTCCAGAATGTGACTGGGAGACAATAAAATGCTTGGTGTTGAAAGAATAACATAGGGACAAACCTAGAGTTTGATGCCCAAGTCTGGAACTGGATTTAATTTCTGCTGGTTTTGCCTTGATTCACTGATTGCACTGATGTTACCTCAGTGTAAATCAAAGGTAACTAAGGGCACAAACTTTTATTTCATCTTTATAACAAGTTAATTAAAAGATTGGACAGTAGTCTGAAGGATTTGAAGTGTTGATTGTAAGGATATTTTGGTACTAAAGTCTCTCCTGCTCAGGACTCGGTTTGCAACTACTCCCTTGCCAAAATTTTCTCCAAATCTGTATTTGTATTGTATTGTATATTTATATTGAATTTGCAGCATTGTGTTTGGCTTGACCCCTTTCATCCGAGTGTGGAGACTATTCCCATCTTTGCCTCAGTTTCAAATTCAACACCATCCCCACCCATGATTAAACTTGTCAGGTTAGCACTGACTTTTCTGCTGTGCAGTGAAGAGTTTCCTCTAACCCTTTGCCTGTGTGTGGGATGGGGCAGAGGAGGCTCCCTGACTGCTGCAGGGCCCAGGGACAGGCTGACAAAGTGCAGAAATGCGTTTTCCGACCAGATCCTCATTTTAGGGCACTGAGCTCTTACGTCTCAACACTTCCCTTTTCAAAGCATGGTGACATTTGAATATGTGAATGTGTTTTCAATGAAGATAACTTATCACCAGCACTGGGAGCTTGTATATCTTCTAATTAAATTGGATCCAATCTGAATGTCCCCAAACCAATCTTTGCTGTATTTTTAGTTCAATCTGTCGCTCCACCCCTGGCCAGCCTGTATATGGTAAACCTTCTGCAATTTCCTGCTCAGTTATTTCATGCTGGAGCCAAACTACTTTCAGTTCCTGAAGCAGAACCAAGCAAAGCAAATGTGGTTAGCATGGAGTTAACTGGAAACGTTCCCAAAAGATAGCAGATTTATTCCCAAACACATACTGATCCACCTACAGTGGGAAAAAAAACCCATCATTTGCAAATCATAACCTCTTCACTCTGTCTGGACACTCACAGGCCCTGCTAAGAGTCTGTACTTAAAAAGGATTATGAAGAAGACTCTGTAGGCTCTTCACAAGCAGATTATAATAGAAAATGCAGTGGCAGTCATCCAAATATTGCAACTGGTGTGTAAAAAGGGGCAAGAGAAGAAGCGTATAATACTGAGAGACTGCTTAAAACAGTGAAATGTTTTAATGGGTCTGTGTATTAAGTAATTGTGGGTCCCTGCACTGGATTAAGGTGACACATCTGTTGCTCTCCTTTCATTGTTTTATTAGACTGTACCAACAGGTAGAGATTCTTTGCTGGCCAGGAAGATCCCTAAATGCAAATGTGCTCGAGTAAGGAAAAAGGAGGCAGCTGCAGTTGCTGTGTGGGCTAATAAAATCCTCCAGCGGGCATATGTAGCAGGGAGGAGCACTCCGTAGTCATATCCATCTGAGTTCAATCTGCAGCTGTTAATCGAGTTCAAATCAGTCTTATGAGGGTCTTCTCCAGGAGAAACAGCCCAAAGAAACATTCCCCCAAAGTGTGAGGGGGAACAGTAAATAAGTACAAGAATGCTGCATTCAGTAGAGGCTGTTCATTAGTGCAGGCGAGGTCTGTGCTCTGCTTTCCCAGAAGTAATCCTAAAAAGCACTGGTAGGCAACTGCGATGGGTTTCTCCACAGCTGTCACCAGCACCTGCTTCCTTACATGATAAAGTTTGCAGGGCAGCGAGAATAAAGAAATGCCTGGATTTCTCCTCCAGTAAAACTTTTCAACCTGTTCTTCAAATTAAGGCTAGAGGTCTTGAAAATAAAATCCTGGACGTTTAGTGAAAATAAAAAGTGGAATAAAGTGTAGGGGCCCAGTTGTGTCTCCTACTCTTATGCCTCCCTCTTCCCCTCTATAGACATGAAACCTTCACTGGACACTGGGGAATCCATGTAGGAATTAGTCTCAAGGAACAAAATCAATAGCAAATCCGACTTCAGTAGCTCTTCTGTTCACAGGGTTAATTGTTTGAATAAAGGAATGCAGTCATAGAGACGCTCTGCTTCAGGCCTCTCTCTTTTAGAGACTCTGAAAGTAGTTTCTAACCCAGATTTCAAGAACAACAGTGTGTAGCTGTGCTGGAACAAGTGCTATTTTTAAGTTGCCTGTGGTCTGAGAAATTGTCAGATTTCTCTGTCTGAAGGATCAAGGGATCCAGAAACACAGTTCTGAGTTTCTGGTCTGAGTGTTGAATGACTGCGAAAATGAACAGACACTGATCTTTGCACCGTGGCAGATGAAAGAAGACCAAAGATCTCAGCCACGCTCATGTCAACCCAGAGCAGCCCCAGCAGCTGCAGACTTTAGCTCAATAAACATTATTTAACCCAGTTCAGGAAAATCCCTCCACTACAACCAAACAAGTTTTTCCACCCTCAGGGGTGATGCCCGAGTGCGGGGGCGGCTGCGTTGAGAACCTGTTGCACAACTGATACTGAGCGAGCCTTCAGAGAGCAGGTCTGTCCCAGCTGACCCAGGGCTGTCTGGCAGCACGGTCCAGGTGAAATTATGTCATCCAACATCCCTGTGCATGTGGAATTCCAGCCAGTTGTGCACAGGAGGTGCCTTCTTTCGGTGCAGGCAGGGACAGTCCGCACGCAGCGCTCTGTGTATCCCAGGGGCTCTCTCATTGCCCACGGGAAGGGGCTGCTTTGTGGATTTTGTTAGGCCGTAGTTTTGGAGCTCTGCTGGCTCCCACTGGAAAGTCTGTTCCCATGTCTACGTGTGATCAGCCTGGTACAACCTGTGTTAGTACTACACAGTGAAGATGCATCTCTTTTTTATTGTTATAACTCTCTCGGTGTTGTTTATGGGTTTGACTCACTCCCTGTGCCACCGCCTCTTGTTTCATAGCCAGCACTGCCCATGGACATCCCTCCTCCCTGTCTCTCCTGCCCAGACCCCACAAATATCAATAGTTATGACTGAATATAAAAAGACGCAGTGCCAGTACTTGAGAGGGGGAGAAGAGAACAGGGGAGAGGTGAGAGTTTGTTTCTACGCAGACAGAAACGCTCCAGTGACAGAAATAATGGCACTTACAGTAATGTCACAATCTCCTGAATAACACAATTCCATCATTGCCTGGAAACTTAACACTTAGGCAGGGATGTATTTCACCCTTGAGTAATTGCATTGCCTCCTACAAAAGAGTATGACTTTATATATCCAGGAGATCATGAGGGCTCATGAGTATTTTTTGGCCACAAGATTTGTCTCCACATGCATTTGTAAGACTCCAGAAGCCTTTCCTGGATGGTATGAGCCCAAAGAAACCCATGGTTGGTTCTGCCCATCGAGGGCCATAAGGCAGTGTATAGACAATGGATTCCTCATCTCTGCAAGTGCTCATGGCCAGGTTGGATGGGACTCTCTGAGCAACCTGGTCTAGTGGATGGTGTCCCTTGGAATTAATGATCTTTAAGGTCCCTTCCAACCCAAACCATTCCATGATTCTATGATTCTCTTAGCAGGGCCTTTTGTTTGAGAAACATCACATTTCGTGCCATACAACGCACTGATCCTAGAAACAGACTTCAAAAATCTGATCTGGGAATGGTACACAAATGAGCAGTTGCATGGCTTATAAAATTCTGGTGTGGCTTTACAATGCAAAAAGTCACATCTGGCATCGAGCTGAGAGAGCTTTTTCACTTTTCTGGGTTTTTTTCCCTACCCAAAGTGCTTTCTCCAGGGAAAAAAATATAAGTCAAATTGCCTGAAATAACACACTTTCAGTATTAGCAGTAAGTCTCTCTGTGCCCTGTCAAAGTGGAGAAAATATCGCATATACAATCAGCACATTATGTTGCTGACCAAAACAAAACTGGCAAGTTTTAAGAACAACCACTGTATAATGTCAGATTATCACAGTGTCTGGTTTTGGGAGCCTCGTTTTCTTCTTTGAGGGTTATTATGCCAACATAGGAAAGAGAAAACTAAATGCAAACCAAGAAAGATATCATTTTCCCTCCTCTCTCCCCTCCCTTCTTTTCCTGTTGGGAGTGTTTCTGTTTGTCTGCATAAAACTCACCCAATTCCAGTCCCTAACTACTATTTAAGGTGCCTGCCAGCCTGGGAAGTTGTTACGCAGGTTGCGCTTAAATAGCTCACGTTTGACTGCAGAGCACCTGTTAGTTGACTGGGAGACAGTAAAATTCAGGGCAAAGGCTTCCCAAACACAAAGGATTGCTTGTGGAAAAAGCCCTTGTTGATCTTGGATGAAGTTATAACCACCACTCGATGCCTTTAGTGAGCCATTGTACGGCGGGCTGAGTCTGTACACGTGTTTCTGTGTGTGAAAAAACAACACCTCAGCTAAACAGGGGAGAACGGAGCGAACCCGACCCTCCTCCTAACGGGCTTTCTTCAGGTGTGTTTTATGGGGCCCTTTTGAAAGGACTTTTTGTGTAAGGCCCTTGGAAATCCTTTCCAAAGCGCCTGCGCAGAAGTGCTGGAACCTGTGGGTGCCTTCCCGCTCAGGGCTCACTTCTTCCCAGTGCATGCTCCGGTCCGTCAGATCTAGACTCTGGGAGAGCCTCTCGCCTCGATGGGAGGTGGAGGAGCCTGAAATAAAGTTTTTATAGGAAAGTGTTCCCTCTTTGTGGCAGTCTCTGCTCGTTTAGCTGTTCCCATGCACTGCTGCACCCTGGGCTGTGCTCCGTGCTCCCTCACCGCGCTCTCCAAGGCATCTCTCTTGCTCCTGGAGTCAGCTTTGTGTCCTGACTCACTCACTGTTTGTGCTTGTGGTTAATGTTATGGGGCGAAGCGACTGGGATAACCTTGTGAAGATCAAAACAGAGACTTTGAAGTGACACAGAGTTGCAGTATTAATTTCCAAATACATTTAGGAATAATATTGACATTCATTTGTTCTTTACATGAGGCTGCTTGTTTGGAAAGACAGGCAAGCAAAAAGTCTTTTCATGACAACACAGTTCATCTATGAAATAGCTTGTTCATTTTTACAAGTTATTTTTCAGAAAGCTTCTCTAAACTGCCAGATCCGTGAAGCTGTTCCCCAGAGGACTAATCCAGACCCACCAGAGACTTGGAACATCTGTTTGTTTTGCTGATCTGGTTTTCAGTAAAGGACTGAGGACCAAAACATGGTGACACCTCTTGGTCACAGTGACTGGTCTCTGTAGGATCTCCTCCTTCCTCAGGTCCTCTCTTCTTGGGGCCCAGCTCTGGTCTGCCAGAATAACTTTGACTTTCTAACCAAGAGTTGTCCCTGCAAAGCTTGTCAAAATTCCTGCTCCCTTCCAGAGCTAGACAGTGTAGTGAATTGATACAATATGAACAGCGTTGCCTAAAATGTTTCTGGGGAACAAAGCCATGGCACTGTGCTTTTGGGAAACCTTTTGGAATATTGTGAATACTTGCAGGCTCCTCTCAGGGGCTGCTGTGCTGGCTGGTGATGAGGCTGCTTTGTGCAAAGTGAGGTTTCATGGAGTCATAGAATATTCTGAGTTGGGAGGGGCCCACAAGGATCATCGAAGTCCAACTCCTTGCCGTACTATGCCAGTGGATGGGTCATCCTGCTCCATCCACAGTGCCTCAAGGGACCATGTGGAAACTGGGAGTTCTTTCTTGCTATTTGAGTTACTTCATACCTTTCCTTTAACATTTCAACCAGAAATTAGTTATTTCTTAACCCCCATGCAAGGCAGCACCTCTGCAATCGTGCCCAGTCTGGGATTTCCCACCCCACCACACACACACAATGCCTTTTACCCCACCCCAGATGCCAGAATGAACATGATCCATGTGTTGGAACATCAGGCACTGAGGCTCAGGGTGAGGGGAAGCCAAGCGTTGCACTGATCACATGCAACAAACTGATCTCCTGCTGCAGTTTTTGTTAAAAACCTGATTATTTGTGCAGGCCGGATGCTGAAACGTTTGGTTTGGAGCTGGACAAGCAGAACTGACAAACTGGGTGGTTGCCCAAAGCAGGGGCAGAGAAAGGAGGGGCCTCTGGTATCATTTTAAGAACTGGACTGTTTTTTTTCAGCAGGTATTTTTCCAGTTCACAACAGGCCACTGACACCAGGGAGTGCAGCAACAGCAGCCTCAGCGGTGAAACTGCCGAGGGTACAATGGGAGGGAGATAAAGTGAAGGATTTGTTGGAGGGGCAGTGCCAGGAAACGGCTGAGACATCACATGGCAGAGGCTGTGCCCTCTGCCGCTGAGGGACGTATTTACTTACAGGCTAGACTTCACCAGACTCCACCAAAGGCAGTTTTGGCGAGCTGTTTGAATTACCTGACCCACTTGCAGTAGGAAGTCATTACAGAGATAGTAAATACCTACCCCACCCTGGGTAGGCAGACAGACTCCCCGCCAAAATGGTCTAGCTCAGCTGCTCAGAATATAAAATATTGTACCTTTCTAGCTAAAACTGGCATTGCAAAGGCATCCGAAACTGCTGCTGTTCCAGGAAACTGCTCCACTTCCTGGCATTCGATCATCGTGGAGGAGCCTCCGGGATTTATGTCTTACCACCACCTGGAGCACAAATCAGAGCAAAGAATAAGTCAGAAATTTTTCTTAAGGTGCAAGATCACTTGCTTCTCCCATTGGTGGGAAAAGCTCCCAGCCCCTCTGGCAGCCAGGGAAGTTGCCTGTGAGGGAGGATTCTGAGAGGAGGTTTACACATCCATTCATTTGAAGTGTTAAATAGACTCAAAGACAGTTTCTCCTGGATTTTTTTGTTTTACTTTCTCACAGTGAAACTGCAGCTGACAGCACATGTAACATAGAGTCATGGAATTGTTAAGGCTGGAAAATAGCTCCAAGATCCTCAAGTCCAGCCATCAACCAGGACCACCACCATGTTCGCCACTAAACCATGTCCTCAAGTGCCACATCACATTTTTTGAACACTTAACATGCTTGATGATTAATTATTGATAATTGATGGATGGGTTTAAAATTTCAAGCAAGAGGCTTGAAATATTATGTACAAGTTGTTTTGTTTTTAAGTAATGTTATTGTTATAGTAAGTCATAACTGTAAATTCCTTTTCCCTTGAATGGATGTGATTTCACAACAAAATCTGTGGCCCGCACCAATGTTGAGCTTTAACATAACCCTGCAAATTATCACCCAAATAAGATTCTGATCTTGCTTAGCCCAGAATGTAGTTGGAGAAGTTCCATGGAAAGACAAGAGATTTGTACTAACGCAGCTGAGAGCAGGTCTGGTCCAAAATAGATATTAATTTAAGAGGACTTCAGATTAGACTGATTATGGCCCTTGCTGGGGGAATAGGTGATGACAGAAAAGAAGAATCAATTAATTAATTTAATTTTATTATTTTAATTTTACTGCTCATACTTTAATTTTGCTTCTATTTTGTGAGACCTGAGTCTTATGCAAGACCTCAGGTGCCGATACTTGAGATGCTGGGATGGGTTGGGGTGGTTCATTTAGCACAAACTGACATGAGAATTTTATTTCCTTCAAAGGCCGCTTTTCAGAATTTAAGAGGTAATTCTTCATTTGATAAAACCAGGAGATGAACTTGCTCATCCTCTGCAAAGCACTGCTGACCTCTCAGAGCACCACGGGCTCCTGGCCTGCCTTGGACAGGTCCTGGAGAGACCACGGAGAGGTTCAAGGGGCTCTGTGCTCCTGTTCCCCTGAGTGATCAGTCCTGGTTCTTATGGCCTTGATGTGTCACATCGGGCTCAGCCTGGGGCTTCAGTGCACTAAGGCAAACATCCTGAAGGACGTAAGTGCCCGGCTCTGAGGCTGGGGTTCAGAAGCCTGCACAAGGATTTGGGAGAATTCAGTGTCTAGTAGTGGGAATCACATGTACCAGTACCCAGAGAGCAGGGAACGAGTTGGTGAGATGGGAGAATGCAGACAAAAAGGGTGTGATTCTGTGCTTTGGTTGGTGCCTCAGCACAGGTCCTTTTCTTGGATGTGACCCTGAATGCTGAAGTTTTAATACCAGGTCCCAGTCAGCCTGTGTTTACAATTACACCGTGTTTCCTTAGGGAAATAAATCAAATTAAACTTTTTTTGTTTGCCCCTGTGACTAAAGCAGAAAGCTGAACCCCAAACTGCTCAAGAGCCCTATGCTAAACTGGAGCCACACTCTCCTTGTTTCTCCTCTAGTTATGAACGCCCTTCATCAACTAATCACTGCCTGGCACAGTATTAAATTTAATCACTGAACTCCAAAACATTGTAATGTGTCTACCTACTCCATGGTTCCATTTGGATGGAAATTTTCTATCTCGTTTAAAGACTATTAAAGCCCTGCCTTTCTTGCTCAGAACAAAAGGGCATTGTTTGCTTTGTTTTTCGTTATGTTTGTATTCAACAAAAGATGATTATTCTGTCTGCTCACTGCTGAGGTCCCTGTGAACATGTAGACCTCCTTTCCACTTGCTTTTTCTTTCTCCTGGCTGGCTACAAAATAGAAACATTTCCTTCACACAGCAGCCGAGGGTTGAAATGCACAAAAGCAGATGTTATTTATCAAAACTCTCAAGGTTTTCCTTACATAGGTATTCATTAAAAAGTTGATGCGAGGCATAATTGAATAAAGAAGCAGCATTACCAGGCACAGCAGGAGCAGCAATGAGATTAACACACATTTATGATTAAGAATTCATCTTTCATGAAATAAAAACAGTCGTTTCAGTCAAAAACTTTTGACCTTTTAAGAGCGACACGGCAAACCCACAAACATGCAGTTGTTTGTTTGGTTCCTATTGTTGCCATCACATTGTAACCTGGGGAGAGGAGCTTTTTTTGATCCTCCAGCTCGGCAGCCTGTGGGCAGGAGAGCAGGATTCTTGCTTTTGGAGAGCTCGCAGCCCATTCACAGTGGGTTGACTTTCAAAAGACCCATTTATTGGATGACGCAAGGTGCAAATTATGACTCATTCTGCATAGGTTAAGTTTGTAAAAAAATCAACCTATATTCATCTCCCCAGCACCTACACAGCTGCATAATGTATTTATTATCTCCAGGGTCCCATTAACCCCTTTAGAGGTGTCTAAGTGATCTGCAACACAGCCCAGCCACACTGATGTTCCTGTTGAGGGAACTGAAGTTTTTCTCCTTTGTCAGACTTAGTGCACGGCAGATTTTCTTCTCCCTGGCCAGGATGAGGTCACAGTGGCCCAGCAGTTTGGGTTTGAGTGTTTCCCCCTGTTCTAGCAGCCCTACAGAAAACACGTCCCTGGCTGGTGGTGTTGCTGATACGTGACTCTGTGTTTTGCAGGTCTCAGCCAGATGAACCAGACACTCTTCGATGTCCTCTCGTGATCTTGCAATGGTACTGTAAGTAATTGTTGTTCATTACAAGCAGCTTTTATGCAGAAGTTTGGTGCTAGTCCAGCGTGTTTTATTAGCTGAAACATTTCCTTGTATTTCCCACGTGTATCACAACCTATTTTTCTGGTGGGTTTAAGGGTTTGGGAACAGTTCTGCTGTGTTTGCAAGGCCTTTATAAGGACAGAACCACCTCTTCACCTCCTCCGCCCATCTCCTCCCCCATCTGCCCTCCTTTCAAAGGGAGAACATCAGGAAGTTTGGAGATTCAGATGTGGTTCCTAAACCTCTGTCAATGAGGAAGGTCCGCTGTGCTGCTGGAAAGGTGTGCAGCCACTGGTTCCTGTATTTCAGCTCTCCTTCCTCTCAGGAAAAACAGACTCCAAGGGAAGGAAAACCCCAAATGACCCTTGTACAGGTCATTGCAAAAAGTGGTGGTTGCTTAAAGAGGGCGTTACCTTACGTGCATGGCTTAATTTCTGCACCCATCCCTCTGCTGCACGTGTTACAAATAGTGACAGATGGACAATTGTGGGATGGACACTGGGACTTGAAGTGTCTCCTCCTTTGACCCCATGTCTGTAGTCCTAACTCAGCACAATTCTCCTTCCCTGGTAGTAAGGTTGGGCTGGAGCAGGGAATGCACCTCCTCTTACTGCTGTCAGTGATTAAATACTGCAAAAAGTCTTTCTCCAATGTTGAAGCAAACGGTGACATTAATTTACTTCCTCTCTGTTCATAAATACTGCATGTCAGCTTTCTGCAAGCCACGGTTTGCTAACTTACTCCCAGAGATTCCTGCAGAAAGGAAGTGGCAAAATTGCATGCAAGATTATTTACAGCAAACTAATGTGAAAAATGAACATTGGCCAGATACCTGTGTGTGTCTTTACTCAGGGAACACACATATATACCCCGTGGCTTTCATAGTCAATCACAACCAAACATAAAACATGAGTTTCACAACCCATGTAGGAGATTGGAACTGAGTATAAAGATATATATGCTGCTGTTTTTAAGCCCATAATAAAACTTACTGAATACTCATGAATAATAGATGCATTTAAAGGAAATTACGATCTGCTCCTGTTTAATCCTTGAAAAAGAAAAAGCAAATTAGCTTATAAATCCTCTAATGGTTTATTCTTTGGGACAGAACAATGGAGGCTTGGTACAAAACTCCCTGGAATCAATAAAAAGACCCCCACTTTATGCCCCAAATTTGTAACCTACACAGAAGCCTGTTATGGCAGCTGCCACCTTCACTAACACCCCTGGGTTCAGACCGGGTTCCTCTTGGGCTGCAGCTCTACAGTCTGGCTGGAACAGGCTGATATTCCCTGTGGATCAGGCACAGAGGTGGACCTGTAACATGCACTCACCTGTGCCTTACGTCAGCCAGTCTAGTATGTGCTGCTCCACTTGTGGCTCTTGTAAATTAAACAGAGAAAAAAGCTGCCTTTTCGCCCCTGAAATGTGATCCAAGGCTCAGGTAGATTCCAGCTGTGATCCCGCTCCTTGGTTATGAACATACATTTCTGTTCTCAGGACATTGGAGCTCCTTCTACACGGGCAAAAACTGTAAAAACAAAATGAACAACGTTCTCTGTGTACAGTGGAGTTATTTAAAGTGCCTGAGGGTTTGAACATAAGCAGACGCTGTGTTCGCATACAATATAAGCAAGACTTCTGGGTTTTGGCATTTCAAATGACAATTAAAAGTACAGCAGGCATGTTCCAGCAACTTTATGGGTCACCATAAACATCCAGAAAAGGATTTCAGACAAAAGAAAGATTCACAGTAAGGATTGTTTTCTCTTTTTTTTGTGTCCTACCTTGGGTTTTGGTGTGATGTGCTGTGACACACCACAAAAGGAAAGGGCAGAATGTGTCTTGCTCAGTGGAAGCTGCTGAACATCAAAACTGCTGCTTTGGGAGTGTTTACAGTCTCTATGGCTCTGCTCAGGTAATTGTTTTAGCTTCCTGCTCAGGACTTTTTAAAAAAATCTTGAGGAGAAAAATCCCCAAACAAGTTTGGAAGGGGAAAAACACTTTCCTTCCTCAACACAGAAACAAACTCAAAATCCCTCCCTGGCCCAGTCATGCCACTACCTGAATTTTCTTAGAAATATTTACCACAGGAATGACACTACTGCACAGGGAGGCAGCTCTTCCCACTGGAGGCTCCTGGCAGCAGGGAAATTGTACATGGATCCAGTATCTTTCAGCAACATAGTGTTTACAAATATATTGTGAATATGTTTTGGGCACTATGGTGAGAAGAAGAACCTGAATCTCAAGTTAAGGGTTTAATTACAAGCTCTGTGTTCCTCAGTAATTTTTTGCCTGTAAACCTTTGACGAAAAGGGTTCCTCACCTTCTATGGGGGATTTTTCTGGGACCTGAATTTCTCTTTACCAGCTTCTAAGTCTCCAAAATGCTTTGAAATGTTGTGACATTGAGTGATATTTCCTCCAGGATGGTCAGTTATTTCTAAGGCTTAAGCTGGGAGACAGTACAGTTTGTTGTTGGATAATTCAGAAATCCATCTTTTCTCTTTAGGACACTTTAGCAATGAGCTTCATTCTGTGCGTGAATTGAAATTTCATAGCCACCAACTGGCCCGGGTAAGGAAGTTTAACCAAAATAATCCCCCAACCTTTCCTGGAGCTGGTTCAGTCCCTTCCTCACCAGGGCAGTTCTGTGGCTCCTCTTTACTGGCTGCCAGCACTGGCATTGTTTTTCAGCAGTCAGGGCTAGGTGAGCAGGAGGTTCCTACCCTGGCTTAAGCAATGCTCCATGTTAGCGATCCGGTGTCTCCATCAGGGCAGGAAGGAGTGAGGAAACTGCTTTATCCTCCTGAGTGCACAAACCAATCCCCAGGGACTGGGACTGGGTCATCTGTCAGAACACAGGGAGATAGAGGCTATCTGAGGGTTGCATTTGTTTCCTGTGGCTGTGCATTTGCTTTGTTATATCCCTTTCCTCTCCACCGTACCACAATTCACGAGCTCTTTTCTCCCCTTTACCTGTATTTGTTTCCTTTAGTTAGGCAATAATTTTGCAGTCTGAGGGATTCAGAGGCAATCCCATTCTACCTTTGTACCTTGCTGGTTGCAGCCTCTTGTTCCTGACCCTGCCACAGTTGCAATGCCATGCTGTGAACCAAAACTCAAAGGTCCTTTTTGTTTGATTTTTCCTCTGCATTCCTTCACTTTCCCTTGCATTCCTGCTCAGTGCAGCCCCAGCAGCTCTTTTCCCTCATGTGGAGCATCAGGCACATCCCCCAGGCCTCCTGCTGAAATCTTTCCCTCCCGCTGAAATCTTTCCCTCCCTGAAACATGACCTTGGATCTCACCCATCATGCAGGTGCTCAGCACAGAACAAACTTCAACTCCACTTAAGAGCTCTTTCAGGGGCTTAAGTGGGCAGGAGATAAGGTGCAATTTTAACACTCATCCTTTATCCGGGATAAATTGGATGTTAATTGCCGTGACACTGCTGTGGTGGACAGTTTCTGGCTATGAGTGATGATTTGTGCTTCTTCCCCTGCGACAGCAGCTGTGTGACTTCTTCATTTATACAATCAACCTGAAACTGCCTTGATTAAATCAGGTTTGTAATTGCTGCTACCACAATAAGGGGGAAAGCAGCTACCGGAGAGCTCCAGAGTGTTGGTCTCCATCTCCTGTACCTTGCTGAACATTGCCAATAGCTTCCCTGGTGATGGAAACATGGAGCTCATCTGACCATGGGGCAGAGCTGGACAGTCTCTTTCACCTGTTGTAGAGCACAGGTTTGTTCCTTGCCTTTGGTTTGCTTGTCCTTTGCCCAAGCCAGTCACACCACCAAAACTTCAGCAGTTTGGGCAAATGTCTCACAAGCCACTGCACCTTAGTCTTGGGGGATTTATCTTCCTGTTCCAAACAATTCCTCACACTCCTTGACACTTTGCTCCTGTGGGTATTTGTAGACTATTATGTCTGTCCTTACTTGTTGTTTAACCATTTAGCTCTGTCCTCATAAATCATTTCCCCTCAGCTCTCTGGCTGGGCTGCCTGCCTGTGCTTTTAAGTGTGAAAACCCTGGGCAGAGCCTGCCCTTTCCATGTCTGCTCCCCACAGAATTCTGTTGGTGGCACAAAGTCATTGCTCAGGCCATGATTTCTTTCCTGGATTATTGCAAAATCCTTTGCTGATAACATTGACCTGAGCATCTCTGGTTCTCTGCAGCAGCTCTCTGGTTTTCTTTCCCCTGTCCTCCCACAGACTTTTAATACTGGTTCCTCCTCTTCCCCTGACTAAAACCACCGTTTCAGTCTCCCTGACCCTTCTGCCCAGGAGCTAAATTTCTGGGAGCAACAGGGGCTGCGGGGAGTGTCTCTGCTCCCTCTTCCTTCATCCCTCAGTCTCGCTGAAGGAATTCCCTGCAGCCAGAAGCCACTTCCCAGGGGCAGCTGGAAGGTGGGCATGTTCCCAGAGCTGTGGGCAGGGAGCTGGGCCACATCTTTAGCTCATTATGAGAAAGCCTTGCATTTTTGCCCCTCCTGTGGGCACCTGTCTGCGTTTTGGAGTCTGCACTTAACACATACAAATTTCAGGAGCTTTGTGGTGAGGCCAAAATATGTTGTTGTTTACAGCATCTTTGGAGGTATCTGGATCTTAAAACAAATTAATGGCCACAAAATGACTACCAGGAAGAAGAGAACCCTCCAAAAATTGCATTTATCCACTTTATGAGGATGTTTACAATGACTGATTGATAGGAGTTGTGTAAAGCACAGGAATTACTTCAGGGTGCGAATCAGGCTTTGATTTTTAGGGAAACTTCTTGCGGGCAGATTTGCCTAAAGCAAACTTCCTTTTATGTTTTTGTTACATTTTAGTTTGTGGTTGCAACCACAGATACAAGAAGGACCAGAGAGATCCCTAATCTGGCCGGGGTATCATCTCATCAGTTCAGCATATCACACCAGCACGTGCAAAGAACAGTTTGTTCTCTTTTTGGCTGATAAAAGTTTGGAAATGGCAAAATGATCACGAAAGCAAGAGACAGGTTGTGATGGAAAACATTTGTTTTCCTAAAAACTCAAAAGATCCAGACAAGCCCCACGTCCGTGCTGTTTCCGTCCTACTCACACATTCATTTTATCTCCTCCACTGTCATCTACTTGTTCCTGTGTTAAATGTGGCTGATCCCTGCAATGGGTTCTCTTTCAGGGCTCTTCCATCTCCAGGTTGGAAGAATCATGCATTTGCCTTGTGGCAGAAGATTTGGGATGACATGTTGAAAAGCTACTTTTGTTTCTCCTCTGAACAAAACTCTGAACGTGAGCAAGAGGGTCCAACGTGACCATGAATTAAGTTAAATCATATCTGGGAAGTTTAGGCTTGTTTAATGGCTTTTTTGAGTCATTCTACCTATCCATTTATCTGACAGAAGCATTAAAATCATGCAATCATTGCATTTTCTCCTCTAAAGTAAAGGAGATTCTTTTAAGAATCTTAGCTCTCGGCATGTTTTCTCTGTTTCTGTTTTTTGCTTTGCTGAATAACTTCCTTAACCACATATTTCTTCCCCTCTGCTTGCATGTCTTCAGACACAAGGCAAGTACAGAAGAATTCCAAATGTAAAAGAAGACAAATCTGGTTCCTCCCTCAGATCTTCATAACCATGGAAGTGTTGCATGTCTGTTTAAGCTGTTGTAGAAAAAGCCACTGGTGTTCTTCAAATTGTATCAGATTTTCAAAACCATGGCACTATTTACTGAAATTTGATTTTCTAAGTCACATTTGAGAAAGAAGAAATGCAGTAATTCCCTTGAAAGTGAGGATCATCCATGTCTTCCTGGTTAGTAGTTTAGTAAAAGCTTGGCTATATAAACATGTATTCACCAGGAAAGGTTAGTCACTGCTGTGCCATCCCATGCTCTGTGCTCCTTTTCCTGGCCTTTCTCACCAGCTCTGTGAAATCTGACCTCTCTTCGTGGCTTCTCATATTCCTTCATGCTGTATTGATCATGCTGGAATGATGACCCCTGTAGAAGGTCCTGGATATATGTGCATTAGGTACTGAGGCAGCCTGGCCTGGGCTACACGTTCATCAGACTGAACCAGAAGCAAGGCTGAAATCCCTTCCAAGAGCGAGGCTGGACATTTCCCATGAACCAGAGGAGATCTCCTTGGAAAGGTCCACATCACCACTCTCCTCTCTGCTTTAAAAACTGGGAAGATTTAACCAGTCTGCCTGATAGAAGCAGGTTCTGCCCTGGGATTACACAAATGTGGGAACGCTGCAGTTCTGGGATCGACTGGGGTCTGCAGGAAGAGGCTGTAACCCCTGGGACCTCCTCATGAGCTCTGAGCATCCTATAGGGAGAAATGTGGGACCAAGCTAAGAACCTTTGTGTTGGCCCTGTGACACCATTCCAGCTTTCTCTGCTCTGGAAACGTGGGAGTCCTTGGTTCTGATCCCATGAAATGCCCTCATGGCCACTGACCCAGGGCAGCGTGTCTAAACTGAGTGTACAAATTAGCCAAAGCTAATTACTTCCCAGGAGCATCTCTCCCCTTGAACCTGACAGGCCATTTTATCCCAGGACTAGTTGCATGTCTCTTCATTTACATTTGATCCAGCCTCCATAGAAGGTGGTAGGAGTTAATTTCCTGATTTTCCTGGGAAAGGAATTGGACCCTGCCTTTAACAAGTGAGTTTCTCTGAGCAGACTGATGCTGTTTAACAGTTCAGGCAGAGCAGGAGCTCTGCAAGAGCCATGGGCTGATGGCAATTCTCTCGGTCCTGCTCAGGAGAAGGCATTTGGCAGGGAGATCCCTTCTCTCTAAGAAGCAGAAGCACATATTTCTGTGGCTTGCTCTGCAAACACCTTCCCCTCAGAGACGGTGCATTTAGAGCACCAAGAGCAGAGGGAAGTGGAAGAGAGTTTCTATCTACTTCCCAGATCATTTCTAAGCCATAAAAAAAGAGCAATTTAGAATTCAGCAGACTTGACCATTAAATAGAATACATTTTAAAAGCCATGACTTCTCTTCTGAGCAAAGGTACACTTGGAAAACTTCCTTTCTTTAAAAAGCCCAAGCTTATACCGTGCGCTGTGGACACAAAATTATTACTATTTTATACCTGCAGCTGAAAAAGGAACTGGGCACCCCTGGATGTCAAATGTGGCTTTAATCTGCCTCGCAGTTTGTTTTATTTTGGTTTGCTCTGTTTCATTTCCCTTTGCCCTGTTAAGCTCTGACCCTGAAAGGTGAGGAAGTGAAGGAAATGGAAGAGTGAAATTTGGGGAGTCTGAGGCTAAAAAGCCAAGGGAACCACGAGGCAGCCTGTCTGGTTGGGAGGGTGAAATGTAAGTGGACTCCTCAAATTAATTACTTTGGAACCCACCAACTTATGGATGTGGACTCCCTTAAGCATAAGTCTTACATTATGTCACCGGGATGGCATTTGGGCTTGATTTATGTTGGCACTGAAGGAGCTATAAAGTGCACGTGTGCCCAGAGTAGCCCCTTTCCAAACAGAGCATGTTTATAGAAACAGGAAACACGGCTGGGGCAGGAGCACCCCGAGCCACTGCTGTGTCAACAGCATCCCAAATACAGGTATCCAGGATCTGCACCCTGCCTGCATTTGCCATCTATTTCCACTCAGTCGGTAACCTGGAACACCATTACCAGGGATTAGTGCCTGGTGGATGGAGGGAAAATGACTTATTAGGTGAGATTTACTCCACCAAAGATGTGTATCTGAACAATAGCCACAATCCAGTTTTAATCTTTTCCTTTCATACCCTGTCTAATCTGTGGCTGATGTTCCACGGTGATAATCTCTCTCTTTTTTCCCTCCTTGGAGAAGGAGGACATGCTGTATTAATTATATTTGATTTCATAGTCACAGAATTTAGCTTAAAAAAGGTATGTGCTTTCCTGTCTGAATAAATTTGAAGCCTTCAGGTCATGTTTGGGGAAGTGCAAACTTCTCACTGTTCCTTCTAGTGCATTAGAAACAGTTAAATACATACAAGCACTACCTGAGATTTCTTCCAGGAGACAGAAAGGCAGCTATAAACGAAGATCAAACATCACAGAGCATTTTTGGTGGCTGAGAAAATTGTGTTCTTTGGTTCCTCAGATGCATTTATTTGCATATTCAGTCCTCAACCTGTTTTGAGTTGTGAGGTGCTATAAATAGGCACAAATAACCTTCTCCATGATCTGTTTGGATCTGCTATTCCTGTAGTGAAATGAGAGGGGGTTTATGCTTCAGGAATGCAGCACCCTTGAACATCTTCTCAGTGACATTGATGAAATCCTTCCCAGAAGTGGAGAGATGGAGGTGAAGTGAGCTGGGAGAGCTCTGTCTCCTCCATCCGGGCTGACCTGCAGGCAGGCTCAGGGAGCTGCACACTGTAGGAATTCCCTTTCCCAACTTCCCTTTCTCCAGACTTGAAAGAAATCTGCAACAGAGACAGTGCTGTTGTGTACACAAACCAGTCCCCTCCAAGCTTCTGAGCAGAACCAATGATGAGGAAGGAATCCTTTTTTCTTCTGGTGTACACCCCTCTCTTTCTCTTCCTCAAGTCTGCAGGGTCTTTATGTTGGTATTTCAACAATTCAGGAGACTTTTACAGGGCACATCTCATATTGGAAGAAAGATCTTCATGTTGTCTTGGAGAGGAAACGCATGTGAATCCTGAAGCCCAGTTTCTAAGTAAACGCTTTCTCAGTGAAGATTAGCTTGAAATAGGAACCAGTAATGAGTCTTTTGAGTGGACCTATTCTACCCCTTGCAGCTCTAGAGCTGACAGGAGGTGTAAGTGTTGCTCACAGGAGCACACCTGTGGCACAATGAACAGTGGCATTAACCAGGGAACGCACAGGGCCTGGGCTGTTCTCAGAGTTTTACTGGGAAGCAGCAGTGACTATTGCAGCTCTTGCTCGGGGATGTGGGTAAATCTCAGAGACCATCTGAGCAGGCTACAGGGGTGGGACTGTTGTATTGCTCACTGAAGACTTAGATTTGCTTTGGAGATGGTATGGGAGTGTATTTCCATCAGCAAAATACGGCTCTACATCAAGTGTCTGAGGAGTTGCTTATTTACTGATTGTAAGAACCGAAGACCCTGCCCTTGGTGTTTTACTGTGTGAAATATTTCACAGCCTATTGCTGAACATAGCCCTCCATGTCCTGGCATGGTCACTGCTATTGAGGGTCACAGCCAGCAGCTGGGATGCTCTCCTGGGGTTGGGCTGGGAGATATTTTACTCCTTTTGTTGGAAAACTGCTTGCAGGTAAATGCTTTGCTTGAGCTCTGCTTTGCTGTTTCGCTTCGGGGCATCCTGGTGTGTTTGGGACAAGATTAGAACAGAAAACAGGCACACTTATCAGAAGGATTGGGGAACAGATACTGTAGTGCTGAATGGGTGTCATGGAGGAGGGTTTTTAACTTCCCTGGATTAGTGCCCAGCACAGGAGTAGATGTAGGAAAAATGATGTCGGCAGAGAACTGCGTGTTGAGTCTGTGGGTGTGAGCTGAGGACGCCCCACAGCAGCCTGTAATCCCATCTCTGCTGGCAGGAATAGCAGGAACAGGCAGCACGGCCTGCAGGGAAGAAACACAAGGTTTTCAGAGTTCTGCAACACGTTGCAACTCTTGGAGGGAAATGTTTCCTTTCAAATTCATTAAATCCGGCACTAGTTTGTATCTGTTGCTGCTCCCTCTTCCCATCTCACAGGGACCTGCTGTCTCTGGAGGACTTAAATCAGTGCAGTGGATTGGGATGGGTAAGAGCTGCTGGCTCTGGCATTCAGCTTGTGATGTTGGTAAGGATTCTGAAAATTAGGAAGTCTCTGAAGGTGCACATTAGAAGGTTGCTGGAAACCAAACAACCTATTTCTGTGCCTTAACTTCCCCCTGAAATACAACCTGTGGTGTGTAGTGTCCATGTGTAGTGTAGTGGGAAGGTGGTTTTAACACCAAGCTGGTTGACAACCCCTAAAAATTCTCAGACTTTATAATCCTTATGACATACAAATTCCCCCCTCTGTGTGTACTTGAAATCCACGTACATGATACACGTCGGGCGATCGGAGCAGGATATGAAACAGGAACCTCTGGGGCGAGCAAGAGTCGGGCACAGATGTCAGAGCCTTCAGCAGCACACGCTGCTTGCTGACGTGTGTCAGGGAGGGGATGGCCTGGAATCCCAGCCCAAGCAGATGTGTTGCAATAGGCACAGGAAGAGATCAGTCTTAGTGTCCCCTGATGGCTTCTCCTGGAGATTTGGGGTTGTGCCAGCAGCTGCTCCCACCGCCAGCGTTTGTCTGGTGATCCAGCCTGGATCTGGAATGAAGTGTTTCTCCCCAGCCAAGATGTGTTTGTGTTCTGGTGGTTGTGAAGCTGAGACTTGGTGTGAACCTGGATGGGGGAGCAGCAGCTTCTAGTAACTTATGACTTGTAACTTCCCTCTATTTGCCTAAGAATTAGCCAGAGGGAGAAAAATATTTATGCTCTTTTAGTATGTAAAGTGTAGAAAGTAAAGGCGTTCACACAGATTTCCCAGCTGTGCTGCTCGCAGAGGTTTGCAGCCCACACTGCAAGTTCACCCCAGAGCATCTTCCACGATGATGATTATCAGCTCCATCCTCTGGTCCTGTGTAATCTCCTCCCTTTCCCCTGCCCTCCTCCAGCTCCCAGCGTCTTCCTTATCTCTGATACCCCTCGTCTGGCCCCTCATTCCTGCTCTCAGAGTGTCTCCTGCAGGAGCTGGACAGACCAACAGATCTGTCAGGAGGTGCAGGAAGGGAACCCGGGGTTATCTGAGTGTGCAGGTTATCAGAGGGCTTGCTGTCCAGAAACAGTATCTGGGAGCAGCACAAGTTATCCCAGGCTGGAGACAAGTGGAGCTGGGCCAGTGAGTTCCTCAGGACCAGCTGTCTGTGGGTAGGGGTGAAAGATGAGAACTCTGAAAATAGTGCTGGAGGTGCCTGAGATTGAGAAACATGGAAGGAAAGTTGTGGGGGTTTTTTTGTTTGTTTTTATCTGCATCTGGGGACTTGGAATTAGCTTCCTCTGTAAGGAAGGGCTTCCTGGAATTCTCCAACTGGTTTTCTACCCAGAAGGGAATTATTTGGCGCTGGATTCAATACACACATGGGATTTTACTTTGCAGTGGGACCGCCCTGTGACAAACCCCCTCCAAAATGTAATCAGCAGAGTTTTCCTCAGATGCAAACTCTGTGACTGCTTCCAAGTTGGACTCCTGCTTGCTCATTCCTAGGCTGGTTTGTCAAAACTTCACAACATTTAGTCTCGCTTTTCCTTGCAGTGCTGAGTCACTCTCTGAATTGAGTGAGAAATATAAAGTTTCTTACTGTAAATTTTGCTGGTCTCTGCCTCAAATCCAAGTGAAAAACCTGTGATGTCAGTTTGCTCGAAAGATGAGTTTTGAGAGTCCTCAATATTTCTGTAGGTAACACTTGCACTGATTTTGTCTTCTCTGTCCCTTGTGGTCTCTCTGTAATTACACCACGGGAATCTGAACCAGCTCAGGAGCAGACACAGAAGCAGCATGACCAAAAGAAAACAGAAGTTTTATTGGGTTTAAATAGATATTTCAATCTAAGAGGTGACTTTTCTGAATAGGCAACATGACATCCTTCTGTCTGCTAACTTTTCCTACAGCTCAGAGAAGCTGTGGCTGCCCCATCCTTAGGAGTGTCCAAGGCCAGGCTGGACAGGGCTTGGAGCAACCTGGGATAGTGGAAGGTGTCCCTGCCCACAGCAAGGAGGTAGAACAAGGTGAACTTTAAGCCCAACCACACCATGATTCCAAGATTCATATCCCAGGACACACCAGTGCATACGGTGACTGGGGGGACATACACGCTGCAGCGTCTTTGCTGGGCACAGGCATTGCACAAATGTGACCAAAGTCATAATTTTAAGGATTATCCTCATGCACACAGAGGCAAATTTAGTTTTCAGGATTCTTTACTGGTGATGAAACATAAGCCAGAAGGAACATTGTTGGGTTTTCTGATGTCAGTGTGAGCTGACAGAGTTGGCAATAAGAAAAATTATCCTTCAATTATAGGCTAAACATGTTTAAAAGAAGTCACTGAAACATAGCTGGTATGGAGCCCCATATTGCTATTATTATACTCAGAAAAGAGTCCATAAGCTGTTCTCTCTCCTTCTCCCTCCTCTGTTGAAAAATTAGTCTCTTTGTCACATGTAAGAGCTGTACAAGTAACAGGAACAAAACATGTAGGTGTTCTGAACAGAGTCATTAAACAACATTTGTTAAGCACATCAAGTTCTGGGCCAATTCATACTGTAGCTTTTCTGTTTCATGTGCTCAGGTGATAAAGAATACTGCAGAACTTCCCTCAGTGACACTTGTATTTCTTGCCTTGAATCAAATTGTGACTCAGAGTGAAAATGTCACTGAGACGTGGCCTGTGGTGAGACTGTGGCTGCTGGTTCCAATCACCCTGTAACTACAAGGGGGTTTGGTGGTGATCCCTGAGTTAAGACAGTCTCTAGAGGCTAAGACAAGGATTAAACTCTGCTTTCAGCAGAAAAGGTAGCAGTTGATAAGCCACAAGTTTAAAAGTGTTACATTCAATGGTTCTTCATAGAAAGGGCACTATTGAAGACATAGAAGCATTTCACAGTTGATAAAGTGGGATGGAAAACCTTTTATTTTTTTCAATTTTTACATATTTTTCTCCTAGATAATATTTCTAACTAGCTTATTTCTGAGTCTCCTCTGATCTATGATAATGGTATCATGTAATTATATAACAATAGTAATTTATACATAAAGATTAAATATTAAATGTTACATATTTATACATACATACCATGACACTGGTTTTGGCTCTGGTAGTTGCCATCAACAGGTATGGCCAGGAGGAAGTGTCCAACCCTTAGACACAGGGAAGTTTGGGAACTTCTGGTCTTGGGATTGAAGGAACCCACTAACGCTGTACTTTATATGCACTCCCACTTGGACTGAGTCTTCTTCCCTTTGCCGTGGAGTTCTTAAATGCCATTGCTCTGAGTGAGTCATCGCCCACGGAAGGAGGGAGGAATTCAAATCAGCTGGGGAGCAAAGTGCTCTCCACTGGGAATAGGCGGAGAGAGGGCTCCTGGTGGTGGGAGAAGTGGGGGAGGAAATGAAACCACTGATGGGGAGAAGGGGGTTCTGCAGTGTGGAAAGATACAGATGAAGTGGGACCAGGATGTGAGAGCAACAGACACCAGCAGCAGGGGAAAGGAAGATGGATGTTCATCAAGCCCAGCCACTGGAAGAAAATGAGGAATAATACAGTGATGGGAAAAAGCCTGTTTTTTGACATGAGGATACCCAGCCTGCTGATTTGAGGTGACACTCGTCTTTCTGGTTCATTCCAAAACTGCTCTCCCTGCCTGGAAGAGATACTGCACTTCCAGCCATATCCATGCAGGCCACAGCAATGGGATAAGCAATTCCATCACCTCTGTGAGTTGCTGGACACCCTCTTAGCTCCTTGCAGGAAGCAGGAGCCCCTGGTGGTGCCTGGCACACATCACCCCTCTGCGTGCTCTGTCATTGCTCTGACTGGAAACTGAGAAGCCCAAGCAGGAGGTGGAAGAGATCTGGAAAAGGAAAGGGAGGATCAGGGAAGAGTGGCTCTGCTTGCGTAGCTCCGTGAGGGTGTTTTCCTTGCAGAGCTCCCTATTTTTAGGTTTTATACTTTGCCTTATCCCCTTTG
Organism: Acropternis orthonyx; assembly: GCA_035583155.1. Taxonomy (NCBI): domain Eukaryota; kingdom Metazoa; phylum Chordata; class Aves; order Passeriformes; family Rhinocryptidae; genus Acropternis; species Acropternis orthonyx. The sequence goes on along the minus strand of JAWWEU010000005.1, from coordinate 3,497,096 downwards.
CTGTGAGCTGAGCTGGTGCCTCCTGTTGCTTCCATCCCTACAACGTGATTACAGGATGTATTTTTGACTCCATCATGTTTTGGATTTGCTCTTGACCTGCTTATCATGCTAAGTGAGGGTTGCCAGGGAAGGAGCACCAATCATGACAGGATTCAAGGCTCCAGGGATAAAATGACCCATCTTCTGTCTTTCCATGTAGGAGCTACCACGCTTGTCTACATCAGGTATCCACAAAGCCAAGAGAGGCTTTTACAAGGTGTTCCTAAGATCCTTTTTCACAAATTCATTTGGAGATCTCCCTGTTTGCCTCCTTGTTTGTAAGTCTTAGGAATGCAGACGGGTTGGTCACACTTTAAGGCTTCTTTATGCAATCAAGTTTGAGAAAAAAATTTTAAACATAATTATATACCCCCAGGAACTGGATCTCGTTCAATTTGCAAAATAAATCATAGCAGACAGTGGGACTGCACCAGGCTGAAAAAGTCCAGAGAGGAAATATCACACATTTGTAAAATGCCTCACTTGCACTGGTTTCTGTTTGTTTGTGTATTTTCGTGTTCATTCACTGCACAGGTAGTGAAGAAGTATGAGCTGCTTTGTTCAGATAAAATCAAAATACATCCATTCTGAAAAGTGAGAGAATGAAAATCAGATGGATTCTCATTGCTAAATTAGTCAGAGTCACCATCCTTTAAATACTGCTGATTTAGGAAGGACAAGGTTAAAGTGCAAAATACCTGCTCTTCGTTATACAGCGAAACTGGAAGGCAGCCAGTGTTGGACAATCTATTTTCCCAATCTGAAAGGTGTCTTGTCTGTCCCTGGAGCAGAGGAAACACTGACAGAGCTGTCCACACTGCTTGGACGGCAAGGAACTTCCCACATGTGCCCCTATCCCTTGATTTCTCTCCTTTCTGAGAAGGTTCCAAATGCTTCTTGGGCACATTCTGCATGTTTTGAGATAACAAGTGAAAAGGAAACTTCTTGATAATTATTTTTCTGTTGGCTGCCGGGGAATTCTTTTCTTTATTCCCTTCCCAGACTCACATGACTCCCAGGAGCCGAGGAGCAGATAGGTAAGCACTAAAAACAAACGCAGAACCATCTGGTGTGTGGAGGAGGGACGACTCCCACGGCTCTGATCTCAGCACTAACGTTTCGGCATCTGCGCGGGGCTGGGACGGCGGCGGCGGCAGCGGCACCCACACGGGGATCCGGCAGCCAAACACCCCCCAGGGTGAAGGGCCTGCTGCCCAGGCACCTTTCCATGGCAGCCTAGGGAGCAGGAATGGTGGGAAAGGGTCAGGGGACACACGTCATCGTTCGTGGGCAAGTGGGCCTTGCTCTTGCTCCGTGTTCTGAGTGCTGTGTTTGTTCCCTGTAAGAAAGGGTGACAAAATAATCAGGAGTGGTTGCTCAGCCCCAAGGAGTTTCAGCTTCCTTCCTCAACTTACCTAATGGCTGAGGGGAGCACAGAAATCCCTCATGGCTGCTCTTGTGGGCCCTTCTTCAGGTTGTGTTGACACCAGGAAAAATGTGTTCCTGCTATTGGTTTTCTTGGGAGCTGGAAGTCTTGTGGACAAACACGCCCCAGCCCGGAGCTGTTCCATGCAGCAGCACCAACCCTGAGATGAACTTGGTACCTCCCCACGCATCCACAGGGCAAAACTGACTGAGCTTCCACAAAATACTCCTAGTTTAGGTGTCTGTTTTGGGGTTGTGACCATCTCTCATTCCAGCGCTGCTGCTGCGACAGACCTTTCCTGCTGGGAGTGGAACTGCTGGTTTGTGAGGCTGGGATAAGATGAACTGTCGGAGCCAGCAATGAAGGTGTGATGCACATCCAGCTGCTGGGCAGGGACACCCTGCTCTCTGTAAAGTCTTTTACCTGCTGTTTTACCTCCCCTTCTCAATGAGACTAATGATGTTACCCCAAGGATAGTCCTGAAGGCGTAAACAGTTCATATTTACAGCAAGCTTCAAAGACATAAATGGCTACAGAGTTGTAAAGTATCATTATCTGCCACTTTGGAGAGATGCTCCAGATTTGTAGAAAATTGGGCTGTTTATTCTACAGTTCAGTGGCAAAATAAGTTTCTATAGAAACTACCACTTCAGAGGTATTTACATTTCTCTACTATGAAGCAAAGAGCATTCCCATAAATAGCAAATTGAAGCTGTTACATTTAGTATAATAAGGTAATATTTACAAAAGGCTGTGTATGTTCTAAGTATTATTATGGGGTTGCTGTGCAAACCACGGATCCATTGAATATATTGTTGAGAGACTCAAATCTCCCCACAGGAAAAGTACTGACGTGTAAAAGTAATGCGTAAAAATTCCTTCATGCCCTCCCTGGTGATGAAGCTGCACTGAAACAAGCCTTTGAATGTAATATCTCTGGCAGAGCTGATTCTTTAAAAGTTCATTTCTGAGTAAGATTGCAAGAAAAACACCCACATTTTTAGCTGTAGGTGCCCTTATAAGCATGTGCATGTGGTTAGAGTTTGGGTGTTTGTTACTGGCACTTGGCTGGGCAGTTTACTCCAGCTCTCCAGATGTAAAGCACCACATGAGTGTGTTGCTCTGTGTTATCTAATAGTGAACATGATACAAATGGAATAAAGAAAATATAAATAGCATTTTCTGTGTTTGCAGTGGGGGTAAGAGGAGTAGATTTGGAAGGGCTGATGAGCAGTGGTTTGTGAGCCGTATCCCTGCTTCCACCCTGTGTCCATCTTTCTCAAGATGTAGATTAAGCACTGAAAGAGCTTTAGTGCTTCATTTCTTGTATGTAGTCCCACCAGGAAATTACAACCCCCAGAATAAAACACCACTGGCAGCGTCTGCAGGCTCAGGCTGATGACAGAGGATTTGGGTTGTTGCCGCTGCTCACAGGGGAAACTCTCTAGGGCGGAAGATCAAGATCTGGTGAAATCTCATTCATCACCCTCCTGTCATGCACATCTCAGTGATTAGAATGTGAAAGAGGAAATCTGGAACTGGATTAGGAGAGGGGCCATGTCTTGTCTCGAGGGGATCAGTCATCACAGACCCTGAGGGAAAGGAAGTAAGAAGCCCTGGATATCTCTCCTCCCTGGGATGTCTCCCAGCCTTGGGAAGTTAGTTTTCAGGACTTGCTGGACTGGAGGTTGCATCCAACCTCTTGTGTTTACTAACCTTGGCCTCAGTGGACCTCATCTTACCCTACAGATGTGTCAAAGGAATTACAGTCAAGATGGAAATGGGAAGGCACTGAGCACATCCCAGCTACCTCAGGAAAGGAGAGTCCCTTTGGTGTGTTGCTTTGGAAACACATCTGAAGGATTCAGATGCCTGAACATCATCAACGTCTTCTTTGGCAGCTGAATACTCTGAAAAATGTCAACCAACACATTTCTTCAGGCCAGTGGCAGTGGAAGTTTATGCCCCAGATGATAAATGATGGCTCCAGTCACTCCAGTGGTAAATCACTCCAGTGATAAATAATGGGTGAAGTAGTTCTTGGTCCCAAAACCTCTTGTGGTGGCATCTGCAGGTGCAGAAGTGAAAACCACGTAAGTCTGGTATCGTCTTCTCAAGGTAGTAGTTTAACTCAATTAACTAACAAATACAACCCCCAAATAACAGCCAATAAAAAAGGAGGGGCCAGGCTGCTGCTTCCTAAATCGGATTTGTTCTCTGACAAACGACTGAATTACAGGTCCTGACCCATTTACTCCATCCTGCTGTCTCTCCCATGCCTTTGTTTTGTTGTTTTTCTTGCCCAAGACTCCCAGAAGCCTTGAATGCAAGACATAATGACACAGCTCCTACCCTGGTAGCACACTGTGCAGTCTTTTGTTTCAAGCCCATAGTGTGCACCCAGACTTGCTCATAAAATATCCATAGCAAAATCATGCGATGCTTGTCTCTCTTATACATTTTTAAGAGCTGTGCCCTAAATCCATCAAAAGACTCTGAGGCATGAAAAGAAGAATAATCCTTCCTATCATGTGGGTGAGAAAGGAGTTGGGATCAAGTAACTGGACATAAAAAACGAGCCATGTGAATTTACTGACTACCAAACTTCTGCCATGAGCACAGAGCATCTCCTGAAGTCCATCTCTTTCGTCTAGATGGATGAAAAGTGTTTTGCATTATAGAACAGAGGAACTTTGTACTATAAAAGTGGAGTTGTCATAAAGAGAGGTCAGAGAAACAACAGCACAAGAGTCAGAAGTTGGTGAGGATCATGAGTATTGATTTCAGGACAATCCTGATTTCAGGAGAGCTAAGATGAGGGGAACATGTCTTTATGATAAACTACATTTGAATCATGAGGTGGTTGTTCTTACTCCAGAAGTGAACCTTGGAAATCCAGTTCTATATGTTGGAAAAAATGGCCTTCACTGTTTTCTCCTTAGGAGAGAAACAGGGAACCTAATGGCATCCCACATACCCTAGGTGGATGTTCAAAGGAAAAGGGAATTAGCCACTGGAATGAAAGAGAATTGGGTATCTACATTCCTAAGGGTCTTTATAAAATTATGTACTACACCTCTTGCCAGGACTCCTCTCTTCTGATCTTTTCTCAGAGCTGTAATTTGTCTTTAATTTGGAAAACTTGCACTCCACCTAAGCCTGGGTGCCATACTTCCCATTCCTATGCAGTGTCCTGTGTCTTGGAATCACTCGCAGGTGCCCTCAGAGGTTGGTTTCACTCTTTAGCCGCATCCATAGGATTTCAGGTGTATAGATGGGGCTCGTAAGCGGCTGGTTTTGCTCCCATGGAAGCTGGAGGGGGCAAGGAGGCCAGGGAGACATCGTCCTCACTGGGAGCAGGATGCTGTGTTCCTGCTCCTGTGTCCCTGCCCTGCAGTGCAGAGCCCCTTGCGCTTTCCAGGGCCCGTCCTCCTTAGGGAATGGGAGCCTCTGTCCTGAGGCAACGGCACAGCAATAAATGGCATTTACTGTAAAATCTCAGAGTCTAGGGCTAAACGCAGCTTTGCATCACGCAGTGGGTGTGTGCTCTGAGTGAACACAGCCCCACAGCCATCTCCATGGGCGGATTCCTCGCTGGGTCAGACACTCCCAAGAAAGCAGCACATCATTATCTGGGAGAGAGTTTGAGAGGACAAGTAGCTCCAGCATTTAGGAGCTAATTTCTACAGAAAGTGCTTCCGTCTCTTGGGTCTGAGGTGATGCACACAAGTCCTCTGGCGCTTTTGCACACTTGAACCCCAAAGCCATGGGCTCTGTAAGAAGAAAATAAGAAAGCTTCATAATGCCCTTTTGAGAGCCTTGACAGGATGAACTGTGGGACTGCATGACCTTCCTGTGACTAATTCATCTGGGTTCAGAAATGGCTCGTGTATTGTCCTTGCTGGTTGTTGGTGTCACTCCTCCGAGCTCGGTGCAATTCCTTGAGTGAGCAGAATCGGTGTTGGCCATTTGGAGATGGGCCAGAGGCCAGCCCAGCCTCCACACACTCTAGGGCTTCATTCTGAAGAAAATCCCTCTGACAGAATCTTCAGTAACTAACTTATCACACAGCTTTAAAAGCAAAGTTTACTGTAACTATTAGTTTGGGATTTTTCTGTCTTGGTCATGTGTGTTTTAAAATGACTTGTTACTAGAATTGCCTTTGCAGCTTGTGATTCTCTTCTGTACTTTCAGTTTCCCTCTATGCTGCCTTGGTTGTAAGTAGGCTGTGGTTTTCTGAAAACGGAGCTGTGATGTTTGCTGTGTTTTCTTATGCAAACCCAAACAAACAAAAAACCCAAAAACCCCAAAGAACAAATGACCAACAAAAAACCCCAACCCGGCCAAACTCTTGATTGTTTCCCCCCACTCATTTAAGTTGCTACTATTAAGACAAGTTTAGCATACACAGTATAGTTGCTTCACCGAGATACTGTGTTCATACCACATCATATTTTGAGGTTTTCAATAAGGTTTTCATTGTTCAGGGGTCCCACTGTGGGAGTGATGTGTGTGCACAGATCGGCTTGAACACATATGTGGGTACTTGACTGTAACTGCATGGGATGAAGTTTTCACCATCAAGTTTGCCTCCTTTGTTTGTTTGGTTTACAAACAGCAACATCAGTCTTGCATTTCGGTGCCTGGATCCCAAATAATGTCAGATGGGAGCCCACCCTCCTGGTTTGAGGGTAAGGAATTAAAATTAGGAAAATATCCTGATGTTCTGCACTCTTTCCAGGAAAAGAAATGTTATCATTTCAACCCTCCTTCTCCATATTTCTATTTTGACATCCTCTCTGATTTTTAATTAATTTCCATACAGTAAGTTTGAATCTTTTCTCTTTCCATTTTAAAATACCCCCAGGTCACTTCAGGCACAGATTTTTTTGGTTGGTAGGTGACCCCAGCTGTCGTTCTCATCAGCTTGTACTAAAATCAGCAATGCCTACTTGGCTCAGATTTTACCTGGGCTACTGACTGTGGTTAGAGAAGTGAGATTCCCAAACCAAGAGCATGGGATACTCTAATTCCTGTTTCCTTCCTTGGGCTGACTTCTGTTCCTGCCCTGCTGTCCTGTGGTGCCTCAGAGCTCACCAGAGCTGTGTGAGCATCTCTGGGGGCCGGACGGTTGACCTGCCTTTGGTGCTGCTGCCACTCCCAGAGGTGGGATCTCACTGATGGCCCCTCAGTCGTGGGAAGGGCGCAGAGTTCAACACACTGGATGTGCTTTGTTTGCTTGATTGTGTTTAGCCATTTAGAACCTGGGTAGTCCAAGGTAGTTGTCTGGTCTCCCTCTGAGAAAAGGGGCTCCTTCAGAGGGTGCTTCTTCCTTCCTTCTTAGGAACCTTTCCTTGGCATTATCTGAGTCACCATCCGAACACCTCTGTGTCTGTGGCTACAGGGGAAGCCTCAGCTGGTCTCTGGCACCCCACTATCAGACAGGCCAAGGGAGATGAGATAAAACCTCCCTTTAATTTAGAGAAAAAAAAAAGTGATGTTGAGGGTCAGATTTGTACATCCCGTGGTGGAAACGGCAACCTTTAGAGCTGTTTCCCTCTTCTTTTGGTAGTGAACACATAATTTCTGGGAATGTATGAAAGGTATGTATCAAAGGGCAGGTTCTGCCTCTCTTCCTCAAACAGAGCAATCCTCTGTTTCCTGGGAAGTGCCACCCTGGTGGGTTCCCATTTTCGGTGGGTAAGTGGGCACCGAGCAGCCACAAAGCCGTGTCCCCTGCACATTCTGCTGTGACATTTGGCTGCCAACATTCCTTCCATTGCTTTCCTGCAAAGCTGTGCTTGCCATGTTGGGCCTGGCAGGGCCTGAAATGAGCCATTTCCTTCACATCTCCTGGGCCTGTAACAATCTTGAACTTGTTGACCCATGTGCCTATTAATTATTGATGTAACGATGCATTATTTAGGCTTGTTTCAGCAGACGGATACATTATTACCAGGCAGACATTTGCCAGACAGGCTGATAGATAACATCCTAAAAAAAGTCTCAAGTTGCCTTTGTACAATAAAGGACTGTAACTTCATTACTTCCCCCATCCCCTCCTCTTGGTACCTCAAAACCTTAATAGAATCTAAGGGCAATAATGCTTTAGACAATGGGCTTAACCTTGACTGTGCTGGAGCTGTGACCCTGGTGTTGGCCAGGCCTCAGGAATCAGGAAGTCGCCTTCACCAATCTGCTAAAGGTGGTTTTCCTAAGATACAAAGAAATTATTTTGGTTTTTAACCCCTTGCCACGGAAAGGAGAACTGATTTCTCCCTGGTTGCTGTGAGCTGTGTTGCAACACTGCAGAGCCACGGGCAGAGCTCGATGCGTATCTCCCAGGGAAACCTGCCTTTGATTTTTGTCAGACCCCGCTGCACCGAGTTTGTCTTTTCCAAGGAAAAGGCATATCAAAATGGATTACCTGTGATTTAAAACATGTGTGTGGAGCGCTTTGGAGCCTTTGGCACTGCAGGGTTGCTCCAGCTGAAGGAAGGAGGGGGGAGCCCGGCCTTGGTGGTGGCACAAGGAGCAACGTGACGAGGACGTGCCAGCCCCTCACGTCCGTGCCGCCTTCCCTCGTCCCTGCTCATCCCATCAGCCTCTGCTGTCGCAACCAGCCCCTGCTCTGATGTCAAAGCCTCTGCTCCACACGCTCCCTGCGAAAGCAGAAGAGGCACAGAAAGAGGAAGCAAAGCAGACGAAGGGCAAGCAGTGCAGGCTCTGGTGTTACAGGCTGACGGCTCGGTTGATTCCCTGCGGCTTCCTCGGAATCAGCTGCTCTTTTCAAAAGTGACCTGGTACCAGCTTCTCAATGCTGTGTGGGCACATTCTGCTGCAGCTGGAC